>VZTY01023259.1:162177-180578 GCA_013400935.1 Turnix velox | reverse complement strand
TCTAGTGGGAGGTGTCCCTGCCTGTGGCTGGGGTTTGGAACTTAATGATCTTTAAGGTCCCTTCCAACCCAAACTATTATATGATTCTGTCTCCTAATGAAATAACTGCTCTGAAAGTCAGGCATTTGTTTATTTACTTGTTTCTCTCATGGATCTTTTAGAATATTAACAACAAGGATGTAGCCTAGCATCTGCAAAACACTGTGAAGGTTGGTTGTACACATCTTCAAACAGGGCAAGAAGGACAATCCAGGGACTTACAGGCTAGTCAGTCTCACTTCTGCCTAGAAAAAACGTGGAACAATCTTATTTGAAACCATTTCTGGGCATACGAAGGAGATAAGAGGTGATTTGGAATAGTTTGTTTTTGGAGGGTAACTCATGTTTGAATACCTTGATTGCCTTCTGTGATGCCCTTTGTGGATGACAGGGGAGTGAGAGGTCTACTCTGACTTTAGTCAGGTTTTGCCTTGCACAGCATCCTTGTCTTCAACATGAGACTTTAAGAATTATGGTCTTGATGTATGTTGATCTAGTTCTGATGTAGGGACAGCCTAGACTAACAGGCAAGTAAAAGACTGGACAGATCGCTGTGCTAGAAGAACAGTTCATGCTCAACCTGGAACCAGGTTACAAGTAGAATTCCTTAGAAGTTGTTGCTGGGACCTGTCCAGTTTAGTCTATCTGTCAATGTGTGCACCTTCATTGAGTTTGCAAATGCAGCCAAACCAGCCATGTGCAGCTGATGTCAGTCAGCATTACAACCTGGTACCAATAGAGACATGCAGTGGGGTTGCCTCCATCAACAGGATCATAGCCAGTAAGGCAAGGAAAGTGTTTTTTTCCTCTATTTAGTTAGCACTCCTTAGACCACTTAAGGAATTTTGCATCCAGTTTTAAGCTCCTGTGATGTTCATAAACTGTAATGAGTCCGCTGGAAGGCCCCTACGATGGTGAAGAAGCTGTGGCACTTGACCTATGAAGGAAGGCTAAGGGAACCAGGGTCATTCAACCTTGAGGAGAGTAGGTACCATAATAGAAGTCTTTCCTTTGAAGTACATATGAAGAACAACTGCCCTAAGGGGCACAATGGGAAAACATGAGGCCATGGTCATAAATGGGAGGTTACAATTACATGTAAGATGTATATTTTTTCATTATGAGGACAATTAACATTGGAATAAGAACTCAGCAAGGCTGCATAATCTCTGTTGTTGAAGATGTCTAGGTAATGCCCTGAGCAACCTCATTTTAACTCAGTGTTGACATGACTTTGAGCAGGAGGTCGGACTAGAGATTTCCTGAGGTGTCTTTCAGCCTGCAGTTTCTGGTTCTACTGGGTAAGGCAGCAGGCTATCTCCTGGAGAAGGCTCTTGGAGTTCCACTGCAGCCACAGTTCCAACCACAGCACGTTGTGTGGCTTCTCCTCGTGTTCCTGCAGAAGGGAAGCAGAGAATTGTCCTGATTTGGTATTGCAACATTACAGCATCCTTCTTCTGTGCCTGAGCAGGGATGTGATGTGTGTGAAAGAGTAAATGTGAAGCACACATAAGAGGAAAATGATATAATCCCCAGAAATTTCTCTTGGATGGTGGAGCCTCACTGCATAGCGTGTAGGGTAACCCAGTGTTAGTTCACAGAAGATTGCATCAGATGGCATATGTACTGAAGTAACCTCTAGCAGAGCCATGGACAGGGATGCAAGCAATCTGGCAGCATCTGAGCTGACATGAAGAGAATGTGTGGGGTAGGCCACCCTTGAGGGCTGGAATAATACACAGAATATAAGCTGTGTTCATCCTTTCTGCAGTTTGTAAGGGAAAGGGAAGAAAAAATTGAGGCCAAAGTCTCCAGGGAATCAAAAAAAAGAGAAAAGCTCAGTTTCTGCCATCCAGTGCACTGTTGGTGACACTGTTCTCTAGGGAACTAACCCCACAGAAAACTTGAATGCACTGGGGGCACGGAAATGCTCCAAAGCTTTAATTGTTTTGCAGTGTGCACTGTCCAAAGTTATGACTGCAGCAAGAGGTGTAAGGCAGACTACTTTTTGTTGTGAGCAGTGTCTTTCAGAAGAAGAGCTTTTGCTCTGTGTCACATTTTTCATGCCTGTAGCATTTCCTTCTGCCTGTGGCTTTGTGATCTGTGCTGCAGTAACGACCTACAGGAGGTATGAGAGCAACACCAGGGTTTCCCTCCCTAGCTGGGGGGCTGTAAATTAGTTGCACAGAAGTGTTGGTACAGGCAGTGTTCAAACATCTTTCCTTTAGCTACAAATCTTGTGATGTTGAATCCTACTTTCCAACTGTGAAGCACTTACCTGGAACAACTGCCCCGAGGGGCACGGTGGGAAAACAGGAGGTATGGTCAGAAATGGGAGGTTACAATTACATGTAAGGTGCATATTTTTTCATTGTGAGGATAATTTACACTGGAATAAGAATCAGACACTAATGCATATTGTTATTTCTTGCTTTTCTTTCCCATTATTAGGAGCCAGGTGAAAAAATCTAATCTATGCTGCTGTTCTACACTTGTATCATGGATCACATGTCTGAAATGGCTCTCTTCCTTAATCTGTGACACACAGCTGTATTTCAGGCTGAACCCATCTCTAGAGTTGAGAGTATTACATGTTATGACGTCACAATGATTTTGTACAGGCACAGACAAATGTTCTGTGGGTAAAAACAGCCTTTTCCAACCTGCTTCTATGGAAAAGACCTCATCTGTCTGCTGTCTGAGACAGCACATCAAGGTTGCTGGGATAACAGGCTCAGCATGATGGAATTCATGCACCACTTCAGTATGAGCTGTGTGTCCAAGGTATTTGTCTCTCTCACTACTGCTGGGTTCCTGGGTGAGTTTTGTCAAAAGCCTTTGAGCCCTGCAGCTGCAGCAAAAGGTTTGCAGCTGGGAGACATCAGCAAACTCTGCTCCACTGCAGATAATGGAGCTTTTTACTTGTATTTCTGAATTTAGGAAACAGATATTTGAGGAGACAGACTCCAAGGTGTTTGGGGTCCTTTTTTTAATCTTTACTATTATAATCTGAAAAGCTGAATACATATGTTTAAAGCATTTTCTTAGTCCTCTGCAGTGAGTCATACTTTCAGTGAAACATGGTCTGTAATTATGTTCTCCCTGGGTTTTACATCCCCTAAGCATTCCCATTACATTTGTCTAATGCTCGCACTATTTCTTCCACCTCTTTTTAATTTTTATTTTAAGACTATGACTAAGGGAAACAATTTAAAAACCCATCATAGTGTTGTCCTTGATGATGTGTTCATTGCCAAAAAGCTTGTCATGCTCTCCTAGGCCTGAAATTATTTGGTATCTTCAAAGCTCAGCTGACAGAACCTAACTCAGCAAGGGAATTAAGCTCATCCACAAGATAGCAAACAGGCCTTTCTGCCTTTGCCAGGACATGATAAAAAGGGCTATTGTTGGTGTGAAGGAGGGATCCTCCACTGTGGCCCTGGCCATTGGCCTGCATTGTGAAACATGGATTATCCACCACTGGAGGTCTTTTAAGAACAGGCTGGAATAACATGTAACTTGGCGTGCATGTCACATGCATTTATAAGCTTTATAAGCCTTAGAGTATGGATTTGGACCAGATGACCTCTCTTTTTGCCTTGCTTGACAGACAATATGAATGTAAATGCTTGTGCATAGCTAAGCAATGTCTCCAACTAGAGCTGAATTTTGCCCCTAGAACTGACTCTTCCCATTTTTGTCTTTGAGAAAATACAGAACTGGAGTCTGGCTTAGCCCCTGGGGGTAGCTGTGACTGAGAAGGAGCATGTGTTTCCTACAGGACTGAAGAGGATGTGCTGCTTTCACGGAACTGAATCATAGAAAAAAGTTAACCCCAATAAGCAGCGTTATTGAGCAGGCATTTCTTTATTACAGCTCTGGGAAACACAGGGGATAGCTCCTCCATACGTGTGCACCCAGGTCCCAGAATTGGCAGTATTTATCATGAGATACATATGTATTCATGAAACTCTTATCTATGCTAATACATTGCTTCGTATGTTAATTTGGACCTGCCCTCTTGAGCAGTCTCACTTGGTCCTGAAGAAATGGGTCTGTGGTCGTTTTGGGGTCGCACCGCCATCTTGTGTTGAGGCGTGTAGTCTTCCTTGGGGTTGAACTTTTCACCTTTGGGGATGATTCTGCTGATACATCAAGTTTATGTGGTCCTGGATTAAGAGGCACAACTGCGACATCTTGTTATCTTGTTTATCCTTAATTAGGAGCTATGCCTTTCTATCTTATCTTGTTTTTGTGTTCTGTCTTACCTTGTTAAGAGTCAGCAGACCCCACCAGGACTTCCTGACCAAACTGCATTCCAGAGTTTTCAATTTCCCCCACCCCCATTCAGAACCATACTCTTAATTCCCCTCAAAGCTCTGTTTGAATGTAGGGACTTCGAGACTCATTGAACAGCTCAGCTAACTGGCTGAGAACTGCTCAGCTAACTGCAGAATGCACAGAGAAGTCAAAGGGTTATAACTAAGCTCACAGAATATTATGGGTTGGAAGAGTCCTTCAAAGGCCATCTAGTCCAACCCCCTGCAGTGAGCAGGGACATCCCGCACTAGATCTGCCCCTTGTCTTATCACTCTATCCCCTGGCAAACAACCCCTCCGCAGCTTGCTTGCAGGCCCCTTCAGGTACTGGTTCCAGGTGGGTGCTCCAAAACATCCTTATATTTGTTATGAACCTGTCATTTAAGAACTATGAAAGAGCTGTGCCAGATCTGTAAAATTCAGACTTCTAGGAAATTCTGGTGCAATTCTTCATATCTGCCATGTGCCTTTGCAATCTTTTGAATTTGCACTAGAGATGTATTTGGCTTTAAAAAAATGAGAACAAACTTCCATTAAAATTTGCTTAATTCAGTTAAGGCCTGTTGGATTCTTAAAATGATATCCAGCTAAGGATGGACAGGGTCTTATTTTGTTAGGGAAATGGGCCATCTGAAGTGGTTGACGCTGTGCTGATAGTGCAGCAGCCTGTTTAAACACATTGTGACTGATGCAGATGAGCCCTATTGAGAGATCAGGATTCATGATGCAAAAGCCTTTTCCATTTCCCCTTTTGATCTGTTATTGCCCACCAAAGGAGCACAGCTATCATCTAGAGCAGAATCAGGCATGGACAGCTTCATGGTGCAGTGACTTAAAGACAGTTCATACAGCTCATTACCTGTTTTTTCTTATCTTCTTGTGCAAATACTGGCTCTGAAAAGACACTTGTGTGTGGGGTTTACTGTAGGGTTAACAGAGTCTGTTGGCTCAATAGATGGAGATGTCCTGCAGACAACTGTTTGGGAGGTGAACAAGGGGCTTGCCCAGGAACTCTGAGACAAAAGATGGTTGAGAGGTACATTATTAGCCTAAACGATGGAGCCTACAAGGGGAACTGCTGACTGATTGTGGTGGGGAAATTTACCAACAGATAACTAGAAGATATATAAGGAGATTTTACACAATAAATGCCAAGTGATGACTTGTATCAGGTCTCAGTCCATCCATGCGCCGCACTTGTGGAAGACAGTCAGAACAGAGGGTCCCCGGTTCTCTGCCCAGGAGAGTGAGGTCTCTTCAAGGAGAATGATTGGATTCAGCACTTGGCTTTGATGATGAGAATAGGGCAAAATCACTGCTCTTCTCTTCCATTCTGAGGCATTTTAATCCCCAAAAGGCTTTTCTCTTAAGCAATTTTCAGTTAGTAACTCTACAACAGGGGTTTTTTGAAGTTATTACATTCTTTGATTATTTGAATAATTTGGAGTACTCTGGAAAGGTCACAGCATTCAGTGAAAACCACTGATAGCTCTTCATATCCTTACTGGGGCATCCCATTGTTGTTTAAATTGTATTCAATGCAAAATCATGTCATGAAAATAGGCAGAAACTCTTACTCTCAATGTCATTTAAATGTAACAAAAAGTATCCTTGCTTAGTTTTTAATCAAGACAGCTTTGCTTTAATATCTTGTGCATCCTAATACAGTCTTCTTTTAATAATAAGGAAGAGAATATTTTTCAAATTAACTTTAACAGCAGTTAACTGGTTAGTGCAACAAGACATAGCTCAACATTATTGGCTATGACCATGACGTCTTCCAGTTTTCACTCCAAGATGCCATTTCACACATGCAGCAGTCTCATCTGCCTAGCACAGATGTCATCCATCAGTTCCAAAGCTTGCATCCGGACAGTGCTGAGGTGAGTATACCCAGGTAGAAGAAGCACAGCCAGGGACTTCCTCAGACCAGACCTGGCTCCCAGCTTGGCTGTGATACATGATAGTGGTTGTTCCCTGGTTCTCTCGAGTTGCTGTGTGCAAGGAAAGAAGAATCTCTTTTTTATTACAGAAAGAAATAGTGATGAAATTCCAATACAAGTTATGCACAGCAATGTAAGCCCTATTGTAAATATACAACAAATTGGAGAACTGCTGAAAGCACAATGGTGTTACAAGTGGTGCACTGTATGCTTTATTTATGCTACTGGAATCACAAAGTGCTTTTGGATGGTGTGAATCCTTATCCAGCTCTAGGAGAAAACAGCAGCACTCTGCAGTACATTCAGACTCAGTCTCTTTGGTAAGGTATGTCCTTTCTGACCAAAAATGTGAACCAAAGATGTTATTACTCTACATGAGTTTTTCCCTGCTGGATTTCCTTATTTTTCTGTATGTGAAGCTGTTCTTTCATGCTGCTAAATTCATTAACTTCCTCTCTAGAATGAGTGGCTGGAATCAGTCCATGATTCCCTGTGAAAAGGCAGTACTTGGCATCAAGGTTGCAAGATCTTGCTGCATCTTCCTGTAGCTGCTGAGTCGTTGTAATTTTCCACAATAGCCAATGCACTAGCAATCAAGGATCTTTGCATGCTTAGAACAGGCCAATTCCTATGCACTTATGTAACTTACAGGCTAGGGAAGAACATGCCCATTGTGTGAGTGACATAAATCTGTACATTTCCCAGAATCACAACAAGATGGGGCGAAAACTCTGCTCAAATGCCTAGGGTGATAAACTGGGGAGAAATCTCCCCAAAGCAAAAAGCCTGCATAATCTGGAGGACATCCTTGACCTTACAGTGATTTAAGAGAGGAGATCTCTGTGATTGTTGGTAAGTATTTCTGCTCCCATTGGATGGGTCAAAGTCAGAGATAACAAGGAACTTCCAAAAACAATGAAGAGGAATGAAATTCTTAGACTTCAGAGAATATAGAATTGTTGAATGGCCCAGGTTGGAAGGGACCTTTCAGATCATGAAGTCCAACATCAACCCGACTCTGACAACAAGCAGCCGTAAACCATATCTCTAAGCTCTGTGTTGGCTCATGTCTTAGATCTCTCCAGTGATGGTGCCTCAGCCCCTGCTCAGCAGCCTGTTCCAGTGCTTGAGAACCATTTCAGGGTAAAATTTTCTATTTTTGATCTTTTCTGTAAGATTTCTTCAAATCCATTCACCTCCCTCAAGCTACCCTAAAAGTACATTCAGAAGAAGGTAATTCTAACATCAATAGTACACCTCAAAACTATAGAATCTTTTAAGACTGATCACTAATTATCCTCATCTCTGGAAGAGAAAGAATTATAGAAACCATTAAAACAAAGAGGAGAATGAAAATAAATGGGGAGATCTCATATCTTGCAGTTTTAGTTTAAAAGAAAATTCCTCAAGATTTCAGTTAAACCTAACCAACCTGGGAACAACATAGATATAATTCATGTTAGAAAAAAACAGCCCACAATGGGAAAGAAGCCTGAAGTACTGATAAACCTTGATGGGATCAAATTAAAGGAAGCTGACCAGAAGGTGGAGATGGCCATCTCATAGTGTGAGAAGATGGATAATTATCTAAAGAAACACTGCTGCAGAGGTAATTGTGTGGTATTTGAAATCTACATTCTATTCTCACTTGAAACACAACATTAACTTTCATTAGCAAAAGTATTTTCAAAAGAAAAGCCAGTGAGAAAAGTAGGTAAGGCATAACCCAGATAAAGGGCAGGCAGGGTAATGATGGGTAGGAAGGAATGTAATGGAATTGCTTTGAGAAATTTTGTACTTCCATGTATATCTACTGCAAAAGCAAGAATTTTAAATTGAAAGGCATAAAATCTGATCAAAAAGGTAATACGTAGTTTCACTGAGGGCCACTTGTCTTGGGACACTGCCTGTTTTCTGGATGAATGTATTGACCAATAGAAAAGTGATAAAATTCCCAAACCTCTAAAAACTGTTTGAGCTGGCTTATTTGATTGCCATCATCAGAAATCTATTTCTGAAATCTAGAACAGGCCCCAGGGAACTGCAAATATATGAAAGGTTTTCTAGGCACCATATGGTGGTTATGAAAGGCTCTTAACACAGACCTATTTCTGTGTCAGAAGAATGGAACAGAGGAAGGATAGATCTTGGAGAGCAGTGTGTTCCTGGTTATGAAACTGAAGGTGGCAGACAGGTTTGAACCCTTTACACTTCAGCAGCACTCTCTCTATGTCTATTTATAAGACACTTTGCAAGAGGGCCACTAATCCAGTGAGAAAAGACTCTTCCGCTCCAACTTAGGGGTGAAGAAACTGTTATGACAAAATAAAAACAAATAGAGCTATTTTATGTCGTTGCAAGAGCTGTTAAATACAGCCATATACTTGCAAAAGATGGTGGTGTGTGCTATTGTCTCCTGCCCTGTGTGGGGAGTGCAGGGGCTGCATCGCAGCCTGTCCTGAGCAGGCAGCACAGCAAAGCCCTCCTCCTCATGGTGTTCTTTGCTGAAACACAGGTCAGCATTGCACAATTGTCTCAAAAAAAAAGCCGGCAAAGTATTTTAGAGGCTGTTAATGATAGCAGAGTAAGTGCCTTTAGGACATCGGTGTTGCATTAGAAACACTGTGTTATTCTTTTGCTGGGTCTAGCATTGTCCCTCTCCTTGGCATTCTCACCACCTCAGTTCTTTTTGTTGCTGTTCCAGCTCTGGGAGTCCCCAAGTTGAATGCTACTGTGCTTGAGAAGGATGCGTTTTATCTACTGTAACAGCTCATATCCCCTCAACAGGACAGAGTCTGATGAGGCTTTGTGTTATGGTAACAACAATAACACTGCAAAGCATCAGTTCTTTGCTCATGACCCATTCCCTGGTTTGGCCAAACCTAGCTCCTCTGGGTGTTCTCTGTAAGAAAACTTTTGGGGATACTTCCAGGTTAGCTTTGCCTCCTTCTAATCAAAGGTAAAGAAGAGTTGCAATAATCTGAGGTCCATCAGCCCAGACTGGGCTGTGCTGAGCAGAGTAACACAGCTCAGCTCAGCTCTTTGGGTAGTGCTGAGGGAATCACAGAAGAGCACTCAGTAATTTCCACAGTCTTCTAGCCAAAAAAAGCATGTGGGCACAGTGGGAACATGCATTTCCAAGGACCAGAGATTTCCTTGCTGTGATACAGTCCTTCTTTATTAATTCCTTTATATCCTTGGGACAAACAGTGCTAAGGACAATCAGATATATTTAAATAGGACACAATGAAACTGACTTTTTATTTTAGAGCCACAAAGATGCCACAAGAGCTGGATCCCCTCTGCTACAAGGACGGGATGAGAAAGTTCAGCCTGGAGAGGCAAAGGCTTTGGGGAGACCTTCTAGCAGCCAGTACCTGAAAAGTCCTACAGGAAAGGTAAGAAAGGGTGTGTTTGCAAGGGCATAGAACAATAGGATGAAAGGTAATGGCTTCACATTGAAAGAGGGGAGATTTAGATGAGATCTAAATTCTTTGCTGTGAGGGAGGTGAGCCCCAGGCTGCCCAGAGAAGCTTTGGCTGCTCCATCTCTGGAGGTGGTCAAGGTCATGTTGGACATGGTTTGGAACAACTTGGGCTGGTGGGAGGTGTCCCTGACCAGGGCAGGGGGGTTGGAACAGGTTGATCTTCAAGGTCCCTTCCAGTCCAACCCTTCTATGATTTTTCCAGGATTTCTATTATTTATTAATTAAACCAAACATATCTGTACCTGAGAGTGGAATTTGCACCAAGCAGTTAATCCAGATGAAAAAACTGAAATCAGCAGGAAGGGCTGACTTCAGCCCTCAGGGGTTTTCTGCTCCTCTGTAGTTCAGATCAGAGATGTCCAATATACTGAACACAGATATAGTTTCAATTAGTTATTGAAGTTGAACCCTATTAGTAAAACCAGAATAACATTTTAGAAAACATAAATGCTTAAGAAAGAGCTTGAATAATTCCCCACTGAGGTATTATTTTACTGTCTGATATAGAACAGTTCTGCCTCACAGACTGAAACAGTGAAAGATCCAACTGCAAACAGACACTGCACAAAAGGCAGGAAAGAAGATTTTGCTTCAAAATTAAAAGAATAATTGTAGCTGTTTTTCATTTAATTTTTTAGCTAATATTTTCTACAAATCTCTGGAAAAAACTTTGTAAATGCATCTGTATGGCAGCAAATCTGTACACAATATCTTATTCTTCAGGTTTGTTCAAAGCACTGTATCTAAGGAAATGCTGCAAAGAATTCTCTGTGCCCTGCAGTCAGAGGCTGACAAAAAAATAGTTGTAGAGCCTCTCTGATGCCTGAGTGGAAAGCCCCATGTTTTAACGACTTTTTCAGCTTATGATATCTTGAGGGAACCTTTTCAGTATAACCTTTTTTACACTGTTTTAAATAAATAAGTGTAAATACTACTAGTTGAAAATTACCCTTTATGAAGTGCAAGTTATTTAAAATAATAGCAATAACAATAGGAACAACAGATACATTGATTGTTCTGCTCACTGGAAGTGTCAAGCTCTAAGCCTCCCAAAGTACCTGGTAAAAACAGAGGAAGGCCGGCAGAAAACTCAGCATCCTCAATCAAATACTACTTCCCGCAGTATTTTCCATCACTCAGCAAGACATCAGGCTTTAATGTAGATCTCCTTTATCAGTTATTTTTCCAATTTAGGCAACTAAATGTTGCAAACTGGTTTAACTGGTTGGTCAAGGAGTGGCTTCCCCAGCAGGAAAGAGTGGGATGAGCTGGTGGGAGCTGGACTTGGGTGACTATCCATATCCGGTTGCTTAGCTCTTCGACTCCCCATCTGCCATGGGAAGACACATCCACACTCTGGAAATGATCACCCACTTTACAGTTTGTTACAAATCAATATAATGAAAAATGCAGATGAATCTTCTCAGTGTGTACTGAAACACAGCAGCCCCTCATTCATTTTCAGTGACACACGCACGATTTCCTATACCTTGAAAACCTGCTGCTCAAGTATTTCATTGTGAGCACTGCACACTGCACACTTCCTCTCCAATTCCAATTTCCCCATCTCATCCAAATATGCTTTGTCCATTTATACAGGGCATTTTCAGGCGATGTCCATTGTTTTGACTGAGGACTGTGTTTCTGTGTGTTGTCAGCTAGTGCTGTCAGAAAACATTATCAATCCTCACTTTGGTCTCCACTAGCAACACAGATTTCTCCTCCTCTGTGGTTCTCTGAAAGAATCTGAAAGATTATATATAGGTTTTAGATGAAAATCCTAGAATTAAACCAATTCTTATTTTACAGAATTTTACAGTTACAGAAATAGCATTAATTTTGAAGTCTTTGAAGACCTGGCGTCATTTCCATGAGGGTAGTGGTGCTACCATTATGAGGATGCAGGTCCTACCTACATCCCTGGCTGTGAGGGGCGAGGAGGGGACATCCCTTGCCCTTGCCCCCCTGGGATGTGGAATTTGCAGAAGCAAAATGAGACCGAGGAAGCAGCTTTGCCCAAGAATTGAGGTTGTAACTCATCCAGCAACCCATGAGGGTCCCACTGCACCCTGCACTGCCCCTCTGCTCCTTGGGGCTGAGATCTGCTACATCAAGACACAGAGCTTTGGTGAGTTTGTCTGAAATGCCTGAAGACATCCAGGTGCTTGGGGACAGAAAACACCATGAGCATCACTAGAAATGGTCAATACTTTAGCAACTCATTTGCCTCTCCCAGGGTGATGGGCTCGCAAGCCATTGATCTCCATACAATGCACAATTCCAGGTTCCCCTCTTTCCTCAGGAACACACCCATTATTTGCATTCATTGATTCTACACAAACAGCTGTTTTCATACTTGCAGGGAAAGTATATGATTTACCAAATTTCACAGAATTTGGATGTTAGCCTTTAAAGGAAAGCACACTTCATGAGAAATGAGTGTGGAGTGACTTCAAGAAAGCTGAGGAGGGGCTGTTTGCCAGAGAATGGAGCAATAGGATGAGGGGCAGTGGCTTTAAACTAGAGCAGGGCACGGGTCAGTGAGACATTAGGAGGAAGTTCTTCCCTGTGAGGATGGTGAGACACTGGCCAAGGTTGCCCAGAGACGTGTAGGAGGCATTCAAGGCCAAGCTTTCTGAGGCTCTGAGCAACCTCATCTAGTACAGGACATCCCTGCTCACTGCAGGGGTGTAGACAAGATGGCCTTTGAAGTTCCCTTCCAACCCAACACATTCTGGGATTCTGTGAATATGAACAACTGCCGTGCTCATATCATGGAACAACATGAAGACCTCCAGTGAAAGGATGATGACACTCACAGGATTTAGCTGATATCTTGGAAAGAAATTAGGATGTTGGGAAAAAAAATCTACCTGTCTTTTAAACTGGTATAATTTCCAAATTCACTGTTACTTGAATTAAACATTCTGTGCTAGTTTTTCATGTTGATGTTATTGTGGGGTTTGGAGTCTATTATTGGAATTCCCATCCCTAGTATCACCCTGCAACTATTGTGGTGTTGTGTGCTACTTATGACCTTTTCAATATTCTGCATTTTGACTGAATTCTTATTCTTTTGCTGCATACAGTCTCACAGCCCTTGGGGAAGGAATAACCACACTGGCTGTTAGTGAAAACAGAGACTGCTGGAATGAGCAAAATGGGCTCTCCAATTGCTATGGTGCAGTGTGCTCTTGAGGAATAATGGCCTTGGCACGGCAGTCATCCTCAGCTTGGTTCCCATTCATGTTTTGGAGTGTTTTGTTGTTGTCTCATTCACTTGTGAAGGACATAGACAGCCAAATTTCTAAGAATGTGTAAAATTGTAAAGAAAATGAGAAATTATGAATATGGGTGTTAGTGCTTTCCTCTTCAAGTTAATAACATGTTTTTTTTAGAGCAACTCAGAAAAATGTTGTAAGATGTGAAGCTAAGAAAGAATAAGAATCTATGGGGGAAAGCAAATTAGAATCAGGAAGTTAGGACAAAGTACCTGTGCCTGGTTAGCAAAACTGAGACCAGAAATTTCCACTTGGACCTTCAGCACAGTATTTTTATGACATGAGGAAGAAAAATTGCCAGAGACCTTTGAGTGTCTCTCACCCTCAGTGCCCAGACCATGAAGATAACTGTAAGCAGCTACAGTGGAATGACAACAAGAAATTATGAATTTAGGAGGGTAAATTTGCTTTAAAAATTCTTTTACACCTGTGGGAACAAAATGATGCAAGTAGTTTCAGATATAGAGAAACAGAAAAGGAATATGATCCAATTTCTGGCTGTTCTATGACAGTGCCTTTGATGAGATGTGCAGGGCATGGGATGGAAGCTGTAACACTCATCATTAACTTTGGAAGAGTAGGTGCAAAATAACCAAAGAGTGTAGAAAATACGTGCTTCAACTGAAGTGGGAGAATTCCCTTGTACCTCCAGCTTTCTGTGCAATATTAACTTCTTATTTTTCCAGAAGTGTGCTTGCAGACCATGCTTGTCAGGGTTGGAAGTTAGTTTTTCTTAATTGCAGGCTTTGTCTCTTGGTAAAGACCGAGTGTGGTAGCCCTCAGCAGCAGCTGTGTAAACTATGGTTTGGGATTAAAAGTATGGTCTCCTAATACTCAATTCTTTTGATGTGCTGCCTGTCACAAAGCAAATTTCCCAAATCACAAACTGGGTATAAGATGAAACTGGGTGAAGATGAAAGAGGAATGGCACACGCTTTTGATTGACTTTGTCATGTCTCTCATAAGGAGTATGGAAAGTGGCTCTAAACTCACTTAGAGAAATTTGCAATCAGGATCAGCCTGGGTAATATCCTTCTGTAATCCAGCTCTACAATAATTCAATTCTATAAAAGTATTTAGTAGTGGTCATTTTGGGGTTGTGTCTGAGGGTCATTGGAAAGAGGAGAGTGATGACAGGTAGGTGAAAGATGTGACCAATAAGTAAAGTATAGCATGGCAGAAACCCAGTTGGGGGGAAAGCTGATGTGTGAAGGAAGACAGATATTTCTAAATAAAGTACAGAAGACAGAGAAGCTGATAAGAGAGGGGAATGTAAAGAGTGCTCTGGCAGCCAAATGAAAACATATGGCTCGAGTTTTGGTTGTATGTATATTTATTGCAATTTTCACTGCAAAAGTTATCTGAATGTTGTCCTCCCAAAGGGTCTTTTATTTCAGAATTAAATAGAATCAAGAAAAACACAGCATCTCCAGGAGTCCTGCTGCAGCCCAGTCCCCAGGGAGAAAAAGAGAGAGAGTGAGACACCCCTGACATTTGACAGGGGAATTCCAGTCATGCCTCCACTTTGCCAAGTTCAATTCTGCCTCTCATAAGAATCCAGCACCACAGATTTTTTGTTCAGAAAGCCCATCTCTCCCAAATGGCAATGGCTGTGAACTGTTTTCACTTCATCAGTATGTTTTTAAATTAAGTAAGTGAGAAAGGAGTGCTGAAGGACCTCAGATGCACTGCTGTGTGGGACGTTTGTCTCCTGCTTTGGCCTGGTAGATAGAGGTTTCTCAGAGAATTAAACTCAAGCAAAGAGCAAACAGCACAATTTTCTGATATTCCTTCCTGTGGAACTGCTGGAAAAGACTAGCCTTGCCATGAGCTCTTGCATTCCTCTAGGACCATGTGAGTGCTCAGAGTGAGCTGCTTTCCCTGTGGGAGTTGGGTTTGCCTTTGTGCTTTGTACAGTTCCCCATGTTCTCAGGCATTTCTGGAACCTGCAGAGGCCAGTGAAGACTGGGCTTCCATCTTGAACTCAAGACATCTGTCTTCCCATTGCTAAGAACCAGCCACTCCTAGATGTGGATGAGGCATCCTCCCATCTTTTGCAGGCTATGTCATTTCTCCATTTGATCTCTGTGGACATCCCCTGCTCACAGCAGAGGATCAGTATGTACTGCTTTTCTTCCTGGTGTTTTGTTGGGTTTTTTTTAATGGTTGTCAGGCCCTGCTGATATGAGGAATGGTCTGCCGTGGTGGGGGATATGGCCCAAACAGAGGTTGGTTCTGGGAAGGAGAAGCATTTGTCATGGACCTGAGTCTCCACATCCAGGCGCCAAAGGGTTTTCCTCATGACAGTGCCCTGACACAGCCTTTCAGTTGTGCTTCCCTTTCAAGAAAGCTACAAGATAATGTGTGAAGATGTAGTGTCTCACAACAACACTGGACATTGTGAGAGACGTTTGTCCTGTTGTAGAGTGAATGAAGAGTGACAGGAAGACATGTATCTCTGTGTGTTTCTTGCTGGCCTTAAAGAATGCTGGAAAATGTAGATGATGGTGCTGCTCCAGGAGCATGATTAAGCTGTCTGCACCTTTGCAAGTACAGATAAACTAGATCACAAGCATGGAAAGCATGCTGTCATAGAATCTTAGAATGTTGAGTTGGGAAGAGACTTTCACAGGCCATTGAGTCCAACCCTTCCCTCCTCCCCCAGGCATATGGAAAGTCAGCAGGGATATCTTACTCAGAAGCTCAGAGCTTCAGCAAGTTTGACCTTGAATATCTCCAGGGATGGGACTTCCACCACCTCTCTGTGCAACTTGGGCCAGTGTCTCACCACCCTCATGGGGAAGAACTTCCTCATGTCTCATCTAACCCTGTCCTGCTATAGTTTCAAACCACTGTCCCTCATCCTGTTGCTCTATGCCCTGGCAAACAGCCTCTCCCCAGCTTCCCTGTAGCCCCTTCAGGAACCAGGAGGCCTCTAGAAGCCCTCCCTGCAGTCTTCTCCATGCTGAACAGTTCCAATTCTCTCAGCCTGTCCTCATAGCAGAGATGCTCCAGCGCTCAGATCATCCCCATGCCCTCCTCTGGCCCCTCTCCAACAGCTCCATGTCCTTCTTGCACTGAGGGCTCCAGAGATGGATGCAGTAACTCCAGGTGGGGTCTCACCAGAGCAGAGCAGAGGAGGCAGAATCACCTCTCTTGATCTGCTGGCCATGGCTCTTCTGATGCAGCCCAGAGCACCATTGGCCTCTGGGTTGTGAGTGCTTTTAAGTAACATGGGATTCAGAAGTACTGGGGAGACTGATGGAAGTGCCCCCATAGAACAATGGAGAAAGACAGAAAATACACATTACTAGACAAGAGTGGGTAGATATTTTTATATGCAAGACCAAGAGAAGCTGTACCTCAATAAAGGAACCTTCTGTTCTGTGATACCACAGGCTGTGGAGACAAGGCTGTCAGCAGAGCACAGTGACTAGTTCAAACAGAGGGGGAGATGCGACACTGAAAGCATCACAGCTTTTGGAATACATTCTAGGTGAAGAACACATGTTGCTAGGAAACTTTTATATTAAAAGGCATTAATCTTTAAACCTTAAGAACACAGTAGTAGCTTTTCCTCTGTGCCAGGGAAGTTCTTTTAATATCAGTCCTGACATTACTCAGACAAGCAGTGTGTGAGAGGGAGAAAAATATCTTAAGTTGTCTTGGGCAAAGATTAAAATCTAACATTATTTTTAGTTAGCTTGCAGGGTTTCACTCAGATTAAGTCATTCTACTCTGACTCATAAGAGGCTGATAAACAAAAGTGATCACGTTTTTTACTTGATAATGTGCAATATGCAATAAAAATACATGTGGAAAAAGGTTTAACTTGCCCAACCCAGAAGATAACTTTGGCCTATGGCAAGATTCATCTGGAGAGGAGTAATTTAGATTCCTTCAGGTTATTCCATTGTCACCACAGGCTTTCTGGCTTTCAGTTCTCTCATTTTACACAAGTTCTATACACAAGCCTTGATAGCTCTCATATAAATGCCTCTAAAAATCCTCAAGTTTCTGGAGGCTGGTTTCTAATATTTTTGTTGTTCTAATATTGATGTTCAAGATCTGATTCCTGAGAAAAGAAATCTTTACAGAAAACTGAAGCTATTTATGGGAATACTCTGCTTACATGCAATACCCAAGTCTGGTTCTAATCACTCCCAAACCTTTCAGACGGCATTCCTTATTTTTATCCTGTGCTTTACCCCCTATTTTGTTTACTCTTCTTTTTTTCCCTTCAGTTTTTCCTTTCTTCCCTTTCCAGCTCAAGGGGAGCTGCCACCCTGACCCACCCCACCAGCAGCCTTTCGAGGATTTTTGACCTAATTTCATTATTAATAACCTTATGTGATGTGCCTCAGGGTACTGAGAGCTTTCCCACAGTATGTTCAGCCTCGGTCTCTTCCACATGGCAATGGGGACAGCTCCGCCTTCCTGTCTGGCTCCTCTGGGCCATGGGGAATTCTGCTCTAGAGGAACACACCAGTTCTCAATGATTTGCTGATAGCACAAAACACAGAATTAGGATTGATGTTAAACATGTTTTTAAAATCTGAACCTGTGTGGCAGAAGAGGACTTGGAAGTCGATTCTACCTTGAAGATCAAGATCAAGATCACCTGTTGGTGCTTGGGGTAAGCCCTTGTCTTTTACAGCTTCTTTTCCTAGTGTTTTCATAAAAGAATATGGGTTAATTTAAGGGTTGGAAAACTTTCAGGGCTTATTGATTCAGAAATCTTTATTTTCTGTGCTGTTAACATCATGCACTGATTTTAAGCTAGAGAAGGGCAGGGTTGGATGA
Organism: Turnix velox; assembly: GCA_013400935.1. NCBI lineage: Eukaryota > Metazoa > Chordata > Aves > Charadriiformes > Turnicidae > Turnix > Turnix velox. Next base: position 162,706 of record VZTY01023259.1, on the reverse strand, counting down.
GATATTAGGAAGTTCTTTCCCATGGGAGTGCTGAGACACTGGCCCAGGTTTCCCAGAGAGGTGGTGGAGGCCACGTCCCTGGAGACATTCAAGGCCAAGCTAGATGAGACTCTGAGCAGCCTGATCCAGTGCAAGATGCCCCTGCTTACTGCTGGGGGCTGAATAAGATGGCCTTTGAAGGTTGCTTCCTACCCATTCTGTGACTCTACTATTCTATGCGTGCCCTACCTGATGCACTGCCAGAATAGAAATTAGTGACACCAGATGTTTGTGTCCCAGATGTGAGGAGAACACCTGCAAAGCTGTGGGATAAGGGGAAGATAGTTTGGGAGTATTGACAGGAGGATACAAAGCCTGAGGAGACACCAAGTTGCTGGGTTGAATATATGTAGGAAGGAAAGGCACCGACTTTAGGGGTTATGGCATCTGCTTTACAGAATCATAGAATGGTTTGAGTTGGAAAGGACCTTAAAGATCATCGAGTTCAAACTCCCCTGCCATAGGCAGGGACACCTCCCACTAGATAAGG
>VZTY01023259.1:134240-153840 GCA_013400935.1 Turnix velox | reverse complement strand
TTTAAGAGCAGCATGTGAGTACTGTGACATAATGAGAGCGGGCTCCAGACTTTCATTTAATTTTCAGCGCTGGCCCAATCTTATTTGTAAATACCTCCTGACTGCCCAGAGTAGGTGGGGATGGATGTGCAGCCCCATCTTCCATTCTGCAATAATTTCATTACACAATATCATCATAATTCAGTGCAGCACCACTTCCTTAATGGGGAGCACTTCTGTCTTCATAACTCTGCATTTGCCTGGCTTTTATTAGTCATAAAGGCACAATATAGAGCTGTAGCAGCTGGGCCAGGTAAGAGGACACGAAGGGCCATTGGGGTGGCATTTAACCCGGGTCTCCCCGGGGGGAGGAGGGTCTTGGGCAGGCCTGGCCTTTGTCTGCCTGGGGCTGGAAGGGAAGCATACGAGGCTGGGCCTGGCAGCCTGAGGCTGATTTGGGGTCAAAGCTAGGCGCTGTGAGGGCAGGCTGCAGGAAGGGGTCAGGGGTGTCGGGCTGTGAGTCTTGGCAACACAGGCCAGCTCCAGACCCCCAGCTGGGTTTCAGGGTGGTGCCGCACTTTCTTACCACGCCCCAGCTGGTGGGTCCAAATAGATGTCTTCAACATATTTTCTGCAACAGAATCACTTTTACTACAAAAGGCTAAATATACTGGGTTGTTTATACCTAAGGAAGAGATCAGGACGACAGGTTTGCAGTACAGAGCCTACTTGCTGATGGGTTTGTTTATTCTCAGTTATGCAGTTAAGAATTCTTTTAGCCAATGGCATGGGAAGAAATCACTGGTAATTCCTACCAGTTTCCTTTATATGTACCTTGTCTTCAATCAGACCTCCCGAGTAGGGATTTTCAGTTCAATACAGAATTTGGTTTAGGCATCACATTATAAAATTAAAACTTGTTTCCCTGCTGAGAGCAGGCAGGGCTGGTGTGTGTCCCTGAATGCTGCTGTTCTGTGGGGGGGAATGCTGGAAGCTGGTAACAAGAGATAGAACGTGAATTTTGAAAGCCAGCCCTCTGATTGGGATGGAGATAGAGCAACTGAATGACAAAAGAGTTGGATCACCAGAGACTTGTGCTCTTTGGGTGTCCATGCATGGAGGAGGTCACCAGAAAAAGGTGTGAAGAGCTGTGTTGTCTGTGGTCTTCAGAGTTGTGCTGCCTGCTTGTAATTTAGGGAGGAGTCTGGCTGGGAGAGCATTCAAAGGATGCTGTCAAGTAATCACATTATTCACAGCATTTTGAGCATTTTAATGTAAGCTGTGCCAGTTAGCTGTGACCCCGTGTGTCTCTTTCTGCACAAGATTTTAAGGTGGGATATACAGTAGAAGATGGAGTGGAAGTTGTCATCACCAAGCTACTGGAGACAATTGCTTCCTCTGCAGTCTCACACCATCAAAACCCATTCCAGAGCTTTTTCATGCCAAAATTGCAACAGACTGTGCTTTGTCTTTCTTCTGGAGAAGCAATTGTGCTTGTTACTGTTAGGGTCTGAGAGTTAAAGAGGAGCAGCACTGAGGTTCCACGTGGGCATTAATCCTCTGTCCTTGCTCAGCACTTTTCACCCCTGTTGTGCTGTTGCCTGTCTTTTTTTTTTTTTTTTTGTCTGTCTGTACAAAGACCTTTCAAGCCATTCTTGCTCAGTGGCTTTATTTCATTGAAAAGATGGCTTTTGGGTTCAGAACTGAAATAGTGACTTGGATTAGGGTGGGATCCAAGAGCTAACCAAACTGATCTGGGGTTTAGACCTGTCTGAGAACACATGAGAGCTATGATCAAATTGTAGCTAGAAATTAAGTTTATTTTTCCTCCCTGGAATTGAATTATCAGAGCAGGATTAGTGTGCCTTTGCAGTTTGGAAGAGGCTGTGTTGTAAGGTTTTCAGCAGCTATAATTAATTTTAATTGGTGGCATACCATTGCTGTGCAGCAAGGCTTCAGCACAACAGTGTGTTTCAGTGCTGCACTCCTAAATAAAACCTTGGGTCGTGAATAAGCAATACAGGCTTTGCCAGTCTGCTGCTGGCAAGCCAGAAAATCTTTTTAGTGAGATAGATGGTTTTAAAATCTCCAACCTATTTCTCTTTGGGAACACATTGGGAAGCTGTAGAACAGTCAAACCCTGGTGCTATTTCAAATGCAGAGACCTTGCTGTACTTTATGGTTCTTACTTGGGCTCTGAATGCCGAGCTTCTGTTCATTTGTATTAAATTTTAGTTTACTTTGTTGAAAATGTGAGAATATGGGCGGGGGGGAAAAATGTGAATATGGGAAAGGTAGATTATCTTCTCCTGCTGTTAACTGTACCCAAGGTGAGGTGGGAGGGTATGAGATGGCTGTTGATGAACCCTGGGGAACCCATGTTCTTTTACTGGCTACCAGAGACCTGTACTTGGCTTCTAGATGTTCTGTGTGGGAATGCATGGAGGTCCTTGATGCTCCCTGGGCTGGTACCCAGGTTGGGTGTCAGATGTTGGAAGTATCTGGGGAGCTCTGGCAGGGTGAATCGTGGACAGAGGTCTGTTCTCTTGCATCCTGGAGCTGAAATTAGAAATCGGGGATGTTAGAATAGCTCTGACCCCATTTTCTGAATGGCCACCCAACCAGTGGGCTGTGAGAGTCAAACAGTCACAAATAGATGTGCCACTTAAAGGAAGCTGCTACTCTTCTTCCAAGCTTCTGGCAGTGTAGCTCTGCAGGGGAAAAAATCTCTTCACAAGAGAACCAAAGAATGACGGTGACAGTACATTGGATGTCTGAAGTGACTCAGTTATCCAGGAGTTTCAAATGTTTGGAGAGCACAGATTTTAAGTGAAAGTTAAGTTGTAAATGTGGATACTTTTCTGACCACTTCTTGTTTGATTTCTATGCAGTAATAATATGGGAACAGAGAATGTTTTATCTCTGGTTTTATTCCTCAAAGGAGAAGTTTGTCCATACTGGCTGATAGCTAGTTGCTCTTAATGTGGTGCAGGTATTGCAGAATTGCAAGATGAGATTAGGCCTGGTTTTACTGTGGTGTAAATAAAAAGAGCATTTAAAATTTGACCTATGTGAACTATTTAATTTCTGTTTTGAAGGCAGATAATCTTTTCTTGAAGCAGAATTTCTAGTTTCAGTGGATGGAGGGAAGAAAAGCTGGCACCTTGTTTATAAAGGTGTTACCTTGCATATAAGAGGTCTGCAATGTCTGTAAATCTCATGTCCACTTAGAAGATTTTTTTGTAGTTGTTCAAGGCAATACCAAAGGGCCATGGCTTGTGTTTTTGTATTAGCAGATACATTTGTATGATTGAAAGAAAGCATGTAAAATGAATAATGTTAAAGCAAGTTCACTGTACACTTGCTGGCAAGTCACTATGTTAAATTAAGTGGCATTTAATAATGTTAAATCATGTCAGGAGGGGGAGATTCTGTGCCTATACCAAGATTCTAGGGGATTTTTTTCTGAAAAAGGTAGTATCTTCAGGATTTTCCCTGGTCCTTCAGCTTCTGTTAGCTGACAGCATTCATCTGGTGTCAATGTACTGGCAAGTTACCATTTCTGCTGCTATTTTGTTGTTTGGGACAACTTTGTAGTGTAAACAGAATAATATGGAAAATTTAGGAAGTTGGCTTGGGAGAAGGAGTGAGACTGTCTGAAAGGTTGAATCTGGTAGTGCTGTGTGCTCATTAAATTATGAGACTAATTTATTAGCTTATACTTCTGTTATACTTCTGTTTTAATTTAAACCACCGGATCAACTCTGCTTTGTAGTGCAATAGAAAAACATGTCTATCAGTGGTGTATTAGTGTAACTGTTGCCCTGACGTGAGGAAGCAGGACAGGGATATGGTAGTGAACTATTAATAGACTGCTTCTCAAATTCAGTAAATTAAATAGAGCTGGGTCAGACTTCACATTCTGTTTTTGAATTGAGTAGGACTCCTTTCTTTTGCTTTGGAGTACAATTTGCTTTAACTGTAGGTTGTAACCTCTTTTAATACTGGTGAAGCTCCTTGGGCTAATTGTGTGAGGTTTGATTGTGGTACAAGGAGGTGACTTAAAATAAAAGCAGAACTTAATGTGGAGGATATTTCTGATCCCTTTGGTCATCTCTCATCCACAGCTGATGGGGGGGGAAAAATGGATGTTGCAAGCTGTCACCTTAGTGATGTTTGTACTTGGTGTGTACAACAGGCTGACATGGATGGCCTGGATGCTGCCTCCTCCTGTGGCTGGGATATAAAGCTCAGTGGTACTGCTAATGATATGCTTAAAGAAGGGGAGCAGAATTCAGCTGTTAGGTCCTGGAGTTACCAGGATTTCTGCTGTGGGAGATCAGAGGTGCTGCAGAGATTGGAAGGAGTGGGTAGAGGCCCTGCTGTAAGAGTTGCTGTGACCAGATTGGGATGAGGGAGGCGATGAGAAATCTCCCCTAGTTCAGGAACCCACTCTTAGCTGGAATGCTAAGAGCTTGCTGCAACTGTCTGATCAGGGGAAGCTCATTTTTTAAACTTGCCATGACAGTAGTTGAATCTCTGGATATGTTCCAAATCCACCTGGACATGTTCCTGTGCCACCTGCTCTGGGTGACTCTGCTCTGGCAGAGTGTTGGACTGGGTGATCTCCAGAGGGCTCTTCCAACCCCAGGCAGCCTGTGAGTGGCAGCAACAGTATGTTTACCTGAGTGTTCTGTAGGCTAATTGGTGTTCTGACAGGCCAGAAAACAAATATAAGGTAAGAGCTGATGTGTTATACTCAGACAGCCCAAGGGCATGAGGAAAGGGCAGCCAAAGAAAGTCATGTCATGTCAGAAGCATGATGCTTGGCACTCCTGGGGAAGAGGTCTTCATTGCTCTGAAGCAGAAGGGGCTTATGCAAATAATGTTTGGAGTTTATATGAAATGATCATGCTTAACCTCTTAGTTAAGTCTGTACATGTGAAACTGAAGTTAAATCTGGAAGTGCATTGTTTCCCTGAAGCGATATTGGCCTATTAGCAACTGCATCCCAGTGTTAATTTTAGCATGCCTGAAACCTAGCTGGGCAAGGAAGGGAAAAGTTGGGATGTTCTTTATGGAACTGAGAATGTAGTTAGAATAAGCCTTCATCTAGGGTCTTGCTATTCCCATGTAGCTCTGAAATGGAGGGACCAACTCGGTATTCTTCCTGTGACTCACCTGCCTACTCTGAGATGAGCACCATGCCTTTATGCCAGCAATAAGTTTTACGATTATCTCTTCTGCAACCTCTTAAACTGCAAGATGGATATACTTTCAAATCTGACTCTTTCTTTAAAGAGAGGAATCTTAATTCCTTTTTGCTTTCCTTTTGCCTCTACATAGTAAATATGAGAATTTTGGATTGGTTGGTGAAGGTGTGAACTGTAAAATGCAAGGTATGCACCCTTACTCTCCATGCCTCTCTCTTGCCTGAAGAGTACCTGTAGATCATTATAAATCCAGTTTCCACACAAACCACAAAACTGAGCCTGTTCCCCTAGAGACATTCAAGGCCAGGCTTGATCAGGCTCTGAGCAACCTGATCTAGTGCAAGATGTTCCTGCTTACTGCAGAGAGTTGGACTAGATGGCCTTTGAAGGGCTCTTTCAGCACAGCACATTCTATGATTGTATTAGATGGTTGTATGCTTTGGAATGGACTAATCTAGAAACCATAAGCAGGTTCATGTATTCCTGGATAAGATCTCATTGTCCTTCATGGAAATCAAGCTTGTATCTCCTTTTCGGTGTGATGTTTATCCAAAGCAGCTTGCTTGCTGGGGAATTTTACCTGTTGTGGATTAGCTTCTGAGCTGTTCCTCTGACTTTCTCATTGAAGACAATCATTCCCACTTGAAAGATGGAATTTGGTGAAGGTAGAGGGTCACAAATCTTGTGTTCTAGGCTCAAGGACTTGCTGAACATCTCTTGGCCTTAGGAAACCTTTTACTTTCTAGCCAGTTGTCTATAAGGATAGATGAACCTAGAGTGAGTTCTAAGTCTGTTGGCAATAAGTGTGTATGAAAGACTTTGCAGAGCAGCAGCTTTGTAAGCAGGGTCTTGGTACCCTCTAGGTCTCTTCACCACGGGGGATGATATCTCTTCTGTTCTGTCTCTGTAAGGAAAAAAAGTAAATTGTACTCATCTTGAATTTTATTTTTGGAAGATGTTCATTGTCAGGCTTAAATGGTCTGTTACATACCTGAGATTTCAGTTCACCATCCCAACAGTGCTTTTTGTTTAAAAAACCAAAAATTACCCTTCCTGAACATGCAGGAACCTCTCCAACCCCACTTTAGCTCCAACATCATTCCATATAAGCACACTTCTGTACCTGCTGGGTTTTTTTTACTACTTTGCAATATTCCCTATATGTGCACATGTATTGTAATTTCTGTTAGAAGTTTTGCAAGTGATTTACCGGAAAATAAATTTTATACCCAATGCTAATGTAGTGAGACAGATGTATAATGTGGTTAAATACACTGTGGGAGTAATGAGGAAAAATAGATACCACATTATAGGAATATACATGTTGCTTAAACTATCAAGGAAAGAGTAACTTAAGACCTAATGCCATCTGTTCTTCAGTTGTTTGCTACAGAGGGATACAAAGCACTTATTCATGAGCTCTGAGGCAAGGCAGATAGGACAGTGTCAGCTCAAATAACATTGGTACTTTCTCTTAATGTATTTTGTAAGATTTCTTTCTTCATCCCTAATGAATTAAAAATTAAGCTTTCCTAAAGAAAAAATGCTTTCAATAGCATTTGATCTTAAATTACTCTGCAACACTTCAGTGAAGTGCACCTTTTGATCATCCTTGTGACCTTCCTTTGGACACTTTCTGACAAAAAAGTCCTCTTTTTGCAGTGTTACTTTGGTAAAGCTGTAGTTGGCTACTAAATGGACCAGTCTGCCTGTTTCATGTTCCAAAAGTCCTGCTGTAGAGTAGCTTTCCTGAAAACCACTTAAAAGGCTTTTTGTTTCCTTTTAACCCAGAGAATTTAACTGTAAACCTGTGTAGATGGTTGCTTTCTTTTTTTCTAGATATGTTTATGCTTTTGGGGAACTCCTTTATCTTTGCCTTACCTTACTATTCAGAAAAGTATGAGGTTTAATAAATGGGGCCTTGGTACTGAGTGGAGTAATGTGTTCTGTGAATCCCTGCATGAGCAAGACTTGTCCAAATGCTGTTGTCAGTGATTCAAGGACTTAATACTCTAAAACTCAGAAGAACTGAACAGATGAAGAAAGGGTGGTTTTTGGTTTTTTTTGGTAAATCAAAAATTGTTTATGTTCTATAAAATGCTCTATTAAAAAGAACAAATGAGTGGGTCATTTTATTTATGGAGAACTGAGTATTTTACAAGCTGTGTAAGCCAGGCCTTTCCTATGTCTTTTTCTGAAGTGGATGTGGCTTTCTCTTGCTGACAGGCATCTGAAGGATTAAAATTATGGTGTTTATTCCAGATTTTTGTACAATAAGCAGCTTTTTAACACAGCTGATGCTGTCTGGATTTTTTTTCAGCTAGAGCAACATTTAAGGTGACCCATTGTACTCAGCAGAGCTCATACAGCTGTGGTGGTTGACTGAGCAGAATCAATTTTGTCTGTTAAAATAGAACATTGTAGAAAGGGGGGGGGGAGGTGAAAACAGTTTCCAGCGGATATGCCTCCTTGCTGCAGGCTTGTGAGACTTTCTGCTGAAGCACTTGATTAAAGTGGGTCTTGTAAAATTGATCCCAAATAGTTTTGTTCTAGGCTTTGCTGATTAATGAAGAATTGCCATGGTTATGTGGGTTTCAACTTGTCTGTTTCTATTGCATGCCAGTGTTTGCTTTGAAGGTTGTTGGAGGTGCAAATGTTGCACTAATAAAATGGGCTGATTTCTCTCTCGATGGCAGTGGGACTTGTATTGCCCTCAACTACTAATGGAGGATGAGTGTATCTTGTCGTTTCGATAGACAGTGCCATCATAACTGACACATGGGGGTTTGTGTGTGCTTCATGCTTCTTGTCTGTCTGTAAAATTACTATTAGAAGCAGAGAAAATATACCAGCATTTGTATCGGGGTGTGGGCTACACAGTGAAATGGAGTGGTAAGGACAACCCATAATGGTTGTTTATAGCTTGTCTGTGGTCCTGGCTCTTCAGGTGATGTTCCCTCTTGCATAGTGTGTTCTGCTGTGCTTCTGGGGGCAGAGCATCAGAAACCTGATGCCCTCTAGGCTTCTTGTTTTATTTCTGTAATAAGTTGTGCTCATGAAGGCCTTAATGAGTTTTAGAAGTCAATGTGGTAGTTTGCCCCGAATGAAGTCTGCGAGTTCCAGAGCTACCACTGCAAGCAGGTGGGGTTGAGTGGGGGGGAGCACATTATGCTGTGTTTGGATGTTATTTGTGTTACAAGAGCTTCAAATCAAGGCCCTTATAGCACTGGCACAGGAAACAGAGTTTTCTGTAACTTTTCTCTTAGAAAAAAGGCTGAGTGAAAAGAAAGCTATTCCTGGCCCTCGGGTGCAGGACAGACGCTTGAACTGCATTAAATTATCTGAACAAGTTTGAGCTGTAAATTCTTCCGAGCTGCTGAGCCCTGCTGGTGTCAAGTGGCCTTGATCACCTGGTCTTTAAACAGAGAACTCCCTTGGGAGTCTTCATTTCAGGCCTGAAGGACTTTCTGAAGCTGTTTTTAGACCCATGCTGTTCAGGGAGTAAACTCTAGCATCTGGGGCCAGTTCCTGTGAAGATGGAAGATGTAGCCTGTTGGATGTGCTGCTGGCACTGTGTGTAGTGAGCTCGGCTTGGAGCAAGGACCACAGCAGCATGCTGATGGGAAAGACTCTCTTCAGCAGCTGATAACTCCATCACAGGAACTGCCTGGAGGGAGGAGAGACTTGTGGAAAACCACTCTGCTGGAAGTGTGTCCAATGTTTCCACTTGGAGGTTCTTCCATTCTCAGATATGTGGATCTCTGTCCTGGAGGCAAAGTCACGGGAACTGTGCTCTCTCCACCCCTACCTTAGCTGTGAGTGCCATAGTTTGGAGTCTTTAGGTAAAGGTGTAATGACTATGGTAGATGGGTGGAAATCTAGAATACAGCTTCCCTGTTGAAGTCTTTTGGTTTTACTGTAATAGGAGGGAAGATGGGCAATACCTCTTCCAGGTGCCTCATAAGAGGGAAGTAAGTGCTGTCAACAGCTCTTTCACAGTGGGTTGGGTGTGCTCTGCAGGTGTCTCTTGGATTCAACTATTTAAATAATGGATGAAGAGTTAGTTACTGGGTCCTAAATGTGCTCATGTACAAGGAGAGCACTGATCCTAAGTTAAGACTGAGGTCATGTGGGATGTATGTAGGAGAGCTGAGCTTCTGCAGGCAGCTTATCTAGGCATGATGCCTTCAGTCCACTGGCAGCTGAAGGGCTTGGTGTCAGAGCTATAAGTGCTTTCAGAGGAGTGTTTGGACCCAAGTCAATTCCATGCTTTATTTTTATAGTCTCGTGTTAAATCAAGCAAAGGGGATAGATTCTTGTGTGATACAAGATACTCCTACAAAGGCACCCTGTGGTTTCCTCTAGGCTATTGACAAATATGACTCTTCATATGAGGAAGAGGATTAAGCCTCATTTTCAAATTATAGCAGAAAGAAACTTGTAGCAAGTATCTGTGGGTTGAAGAAGAAAACTAAATGAAACTTCTTTTTAATGTTCTGGAATAGGTGATAGTTATGTTAAGGTAATTTTCTTAGTGGATTGACTGCTTGAATTCCTTTGCTTTCTCCACCTCCTGCTCCTGAGCCCTCTGCCAAAGTCACATCCCTACACAAGAGTCACCAGTGGCACCTGGATTTCTCGTGTGGATGGATTGTGTGAGAGGAGCAAAGCAGCTGCACTTACTGATGCTGCCAGAGATAACTGGCACCCCTTTGCCACAAGAAGTATCTAATACTTAATGTGTATCATCTGAAGATGTGCATCTGTTTACTTAGACGAAGCCAGCATTGCATGGCTTTTAACCACTGGAGTAGGAAAGCTATCTGAAACGGTAGTTCCTTCCTCTGAAACACTGAGTACTTTTAGAGATTTATCTCTTGGGTAGTTTGAGGGAGTTGGAAAGCAGGCTAGTGCTCACTTACACATGGGCTTCAAAGAAAGCTTCATCTAAATAGACTTGGTTTGGGCCCTGTGTGTGAAATGAGTCTATTGAGTTGGGGTCTGTATTCAAAAGCAATGCCTGCAGATAAATGGGACTCTGGATGTTTATTGACTTTGACAATAGTAGTTATCCATATTTTTCTGCCTTTTTTGCCTGTTTTTGTTGCTGAAACAAGTAGTGTGGCTGAGGGGATCAAGTGTTCCATCTGTAAGTTTGCAGAGGACACCAGGTTTGGTGCGAGTGTTGACCTTCTTGAGGGCAGAAAGTCTTTGCAGAGAGATTTGGACAGGCTGGATTGATAGGATGAAGCCAACAGTGTCAGGTTCAACAAGGCAAAGAGCTAGGTCCCATATTTGGGTCCCACTCCAACCTTGTGAATGCTCCAGGCTTGGGGCAATGGCTGCAGAGTGACCTGTCAGAAAAGGGCCTTGAAGTGTAGGCTGATGGCTAGTGTGAGCCAGTGTGCCCAGGTGACTAACAATGACAACAGTATCCTGGTCTGTGTCCTAAATATGACATTGGTGTCATATTTAGTGTCCCAAATTCTCCTTGTGAGGCATATGACTGTTGCTGGTCTGGTTTTATTACGGGTCAGAGAAGGATTGCAGGATGGTTCATCAGCCTGTTCCTATATTCCTCTGCGCATTGTCAGTGAGGCTTAGTATAATTAGGTGCTAGCTCCTAAAAACTTCCCACGAGATTTGAAAAAAGCAGTTTAATGTCTTCTTATTCTTTCTTGCCCCTTTACCACCCTGAAAGTTGCAAAAGCAGGGTCCTGCTCTTAAACACCTGTCTCATCCTAGGGTATGCATAAATACTCTTGTTGCATTTTACATCCTTTTCTCTAGAGGATCAGCTTCACAATCATGTGATTAGTGTGCCTAATCTTTGGTTAGTCTAGTAAGGTGCTGTCTCACCTAAGAGTCTTCTAGGCGTTTTCTTGGGCAGCTGCTTTGTGCAGTGGTGAGATGGCTGGGGTAGCTTCCAGTCCTTTGGAAAATCCCAATGAATTCAAGATTCAGAGAAGTAAAGGAGAATGAGGCAGCATCCAATGAGAAAAAAGGCTGTTTATAACCTCTTGTGCAGTAATTGTTAGTTTCTGATTCTTAGGAATGATTAATGTATGTAGTCTGACTGCCTTGTCAGTGCTTAGGTACCTGAATTCTGATTTTACTGTTGATGATTTAATGGACCACATGCTGAAAATTATTAATTTTTAAAACAAGACTTAGATAAAATGTGTATATTTTGTGTTTTATGCATGCTGAAGTTCTAGTTGTGTTACCTGACTTTCAGAGATAGATTGTAATTTACAAATTCTCTGTTAAATGAAGGAAAAAAAACCCAAACATTTTGACTGAGCTATTTTGTGTGTGTGGAGAGAACGCTGTAATTTCTAATGAACTGAATGCTGTACCTGAAGTGATTTGTAGTGTGGATTTCTGTCAGCAGCTAACTAAAGAAATTGTCCTGTAGTTGATACCTGATGCAAGCCCCCTTCGAAGGTGTTTCTCAAAGTTTGGTTGTTTTGCATGCGCTTTTTTGTGGGTTTTACAGCTACTAGGGTTGTGCTTTCTCTGCAGTCTTTCCTTCAGTTGTGAGAATGGGAAACTTTCTTTCATATCACTTTGCCTGAAAACTCAGAGTTGCTTTGTTTCTGTGCATCGCTGCCCTGGTTTACTTGCTGTGTTGTGGACAACAGGGTGGACATGCACATACAGATCAGTGCAGCAGTCTGGTTTAGATGAGGATGTCCCTGGTAATGGTGAGGGTACTAAGGGTCCCTTACAACTTAAACAATTCCATGACTCTCATTTTCTCTCATTTAGCACATACTAGAAATAACTAGACCGGATGGGTTTTCTTAGTCTTAGTTTGTTCTTCATAAGTTTATTGAATCTGAAAAGTGCAAAATGTTCCCCATATTAGGGATGAGAGCTGGAAGGAGAGCTACAGCCTATGCTGACAGCATGTGTCCTGTACTAATGCTGCTCTGCTTCTTTGGAGCAGGCCTGTGGAGCTGGAGAAGGGTTACTGGATGAAGCTGTGTGTCCTGCTGCACTCAGGTGCTGCTGGAGCTCTAGAGGGGCAGCAATCTTCTGCATCCCATTGCCAGCTTGCCAAAAGTGTGACTGTGGTGTTTATCGTGCTTACAGAGAGCTCATGGATGGTCTGGAGAGATGGGCCTGTGTGAACATTAGTGAAGTTCATCCAGGCCAAGTGCAAGGTCACGCATGTGGGTCAGGGCAATCCCAAACACAGGCTGTATAGAGCAGCTGGACATGTGCCCTGAGAAGGATTTGGAGTATTTGGGGGTGGGGGGCAATGTGTGCTAGAAATTCCAAAAACCCCCAATACTATGGGCTGTATCCCCACACTGTGAGCAGGGGGGAAGGGGAGCATTCTGCCCCTCTGCTCTCAGAGAACCCCTCTGCAGCCAGCTCTGGAGCACCAACAGAAGGACATGGAGCTGTTAGAGGGGGAGGCAGAAAAGGCTCAGGAGGGCTTTGAGGGCTGGAGTCTCTCTGCTGTGAGGAAAAGCCTAATTGGGGTGGGTTCATCCTGGAAAATAGAAAGCTCGGGGGAGAATTTGGAGCCCCTTCCAGTTCCTGAAAGGGCTTCAGGAAAGCTGTTGAACTCTGGAGCAGGGAGGGGAGTCATGGGATGGAAGGGAGTGGTCTTAAAACTGAAAGAGGGGAGATTTAGATGAGATCTTGGGAAGAAATTCTTTGCTGTGATGGGGGGTGAGCCCTGGGCCCAGGCTGCCCAGAGAAGCTGTGGCTGTCCTGTTCCTGGAGGGGTTTAAGGCCATGTTGGCTGGGGCTTGGAACAGCCTGGGCTGGTGGGAGGTGTCCCTGTCTATCGTAATGGGACTAAATGGTTTTTAGGTCTTCCCACTCAAAGCATTCTATGATCATGTGCTGCAAAGAATACATTTATACAATCATTAATGGGTGAACCTGGGTGTGTAGCTCAGTTGGGAAAGCATCAGACTCCTAATCTGAGGGTCAAGGGTTCAAATCCCTGTCCAGGTATGAAGCTTGCAAGAGTTGGGATGATGGTTGGACTTGATGATCTGAAAGGTCCCTTCCAACCTAGATGACTATGACTATGATGCAATCTGCATGGAGAATGCAGTAGAGTGCTTAAAGTCTGGTTTGAAGTCATCTCCTAGCCTGGGTGAATTAGGTTGAAACTGCTCCTTGTTTGTGTCAATTCTGAACATATTTTCTATCAGCCTACTACAGAGGATACAAATTCAAGGGTATAATAATTTGTGCTTTCTGCATGAATGGGAAAACGGAAGGACTGGTTTAACTAGAAGATCTTTAACATATTAAGATGTTACTTACTCTTGCAGGTCTAAGACAGATGAATAACTGCCCATGAAAGTCTGTTCACCTGTTTTAAGGATCTGAGTTTAAATAAAAAAACGCTGCATATCACTTCTCAGGTGGTCATGTACCAAAGTTTATATGCTTTGTTTCAGTAAGCATTGTGTTCAGTCTGGTTTTTAAGCATGTTGGGTATTTTGAAATGTCACAACATTCCCATATCAGCAACTCTGACTATGGGTTCTGCCTATAACAAATTTATTTGCCATGCAAATTTACTTGGTTTTTAAAGGAATTCTGTGTATTGGTAGTGGTAGGAGGCAGCAACTCTCCAGAGTGTTGTTTCTCTCACAAGACTGAGGTGCACAAACAGTATTTTTTTTAATTGAAGAGAGATAATGAACCATACACAGCAGTGACAGCACATAAACCTATACCAGACCTGTTATTTCCCCAAAGCAAAACACATTGCAGTCAGTATATTTGTAAATACATATGTTTTTACAAAAGAGCTAGAGAGTCAGTGGTTCAGTTGATTGAATTCTCCTTAACCCTAGACGTGGAAGTGAAACAATGTGCTCAAATGCTTCCCCAAGATGCTTTTCAGAGAAGAAATTAGTTGTTCTCCCTTTCAATAAGAAACCATTTAAAGGAGTATTCTACCTGCTCACTGGGTTAATTTTGAATTAAGCCTCATTTAATAGCTGCCATGTGATATACCTGGTAACAGTATTACAAGTGGAGTGGGGAATTCACTAAGTAGTAGTGATGGTGTGATTTGGTTGAGATCACTTTGCCCTCACCTGTTGGGTACCTGTTTACTTATATAGTCATGACACATGTTCACTGTTTGGCTTTACTGCATATTCCTAAGATGGATGAAGGGGTTCCTTTAAAAAAATACCAAAAGCTTGCAACAGAAATCATAATAAATGATATAAAAGATGCTTAAAGTTGGGAAATTTGACCTCGAGAATGCAATTGTTAACACAAATCTTCTTTTAGTTGCCCTGTTCTTAAATTGCAGGCAACAGTTGTTGAATTCCTGATTTTTAAATGTTAAAAAAACGCTTTAAAGTATTTTAAGTAGATCACTTTGACCCATAACTTTCTGCAATTATTAATATGCTTTGGTTTTATTTTTCCATAATCGGTATCTAGATGTTGAGGTTTTATTACTACTTTAATGTATGTTATTGAAACTGTTGTTCTCTGGAAATTGGGGAAATCGCCATGCAGGATTAGTCCAGCCTCCTGATGGACCTTTGAATACTTCTGAGCAACCTTTCCCACAGCAGCTCCCTTCAGTGGTAGCTGGAAATACTGAACCCTGATCCTGCTGAGCTTTTTGAGGATCACAGAATGTGTTGGTATAGAAGGGCCCTTCAAAGGCCATGTAGCCCAAACTGCTGCAATAAATGGGAACATCTTGCACTACATCAAGTTGCTTGGAGTCTCATCAAGCCTGGCCTTGAACCCCTTTGGAAATGGGCCCTCCACCACCTCTCTAGGCAACCTGGGCCAGTGTCTCACCATCCTCGTGTGGAAGAACGTTTTCCTAATGTCTCATGTAGCCCTGCCTTGGTCTAGTTTCTGACCATTGCCCTTCATCCTGACTGTCCAGTTTTCTTGTAGGCCTCTTCAGGTGCTGGTAGGCTGCCAAAATGTGATTGTTCAAGGAAGCTAAATGCTGTTTCACCTGGTGATGAAGGCTTACGGCCAAGAGCAAGCCCCTGGAGGACATCAGGTTGGTCCCGGTAGGAGCAGGGGTGGGTGAAAGCTGGAAGGCTTGTGAATTGAATCTGTTAGGCAAACCTCTGATGTATTTATTTCCTATACTATTATCTCTTACACTTGAAACCATTTTTGTTCAGGGTAATGTTCTGGAGGACTTAATGTAGCTTATAGACTCTTAAAAAAAAAAAAAAAAAACCAAACCAAACAAAACACCAAAAAAAAACAAACCCAAAAAACCAAACCCAAAGCATCTTATTGGGAATGAGAGGTCATCACAGAGCTTTTAATTTGAAGTCCAACCAACTGACATATTTAATCCATCTTTTCCTGGAAGAGCAGCCAACATAGAAGAGCCCTAATAAAATTATTAGTTACATTCTCTTCTCAGTCTAACTGAACATCCTTTAAACTAGTATGTACAGGCCTGTGGTGGCTTCCTTGAAATGTAGCAGCTTTTTGTTTTGGTTCTTTTTTCTTTTATATTTCTGGTCAATAATGTCCTGTCTTCCCCAGGATATCTAGCTGTGCTTCATCAGTTTATTTCCAGCTAGTTATTCTTACAGGTAGATATCCATATTGTAAAGGCATCCCAATTTACTGATGTCACAGAAAACATTTACATTACTTTACCCAAATTCTAGGAAAGACTTATTTGTATGATTTATTCTGAGTCCGTTTTCAAGCTAGTTAAGCTCTGAGTTATTTGAATCAAAGGAGATTTTATTCTGGACATAAGTGCACACTTTTTTCTTTTTCCTTTTTGTAAGAGAGCATCTGGTTTTTTTGGTTTTTTTTGTTTTTAGATTGAAACATTCCTGAACTTCCTTCACTGGAGCCTGCAAATTTAATTGGGTGAGGAAATCCTTTCCTCAATTTCCATAATGATTTAAATGAGCTGTTATGTGTCAAATAATTTAAATATGTCTAAAATCAAACATTTACTATAAAGAAAGCAAAGCACGCAATAATACTTGATTGTGTGGTATAATGCGCTGCAATTGATGAAAAATCTTCTGTATGAAATTAAAACATGAGTGGGTTCTTCTATGAGAAAACAGTATTTCTCGGCTGTTGTGAATGAATTGACTTTGAGGGGGTTTATTCAGGGATCTTTTTTTCAGGTCTCTCTTATCTCCTTTGCTTTTCTGCTGATGTGGGTAACTATGTGAATTATTTGAGCTGTTGGGGAATAGGGAAGCCTAAGCAAACTGCTGTGAGAATCCAGCTCCAGGTCATGCTGTTGGTTTTTTGTTTTGTTTTGTTTTGCCCTTCCAGGGCTTGTTTGTGCCAAGGTTATTTCTCTTGGTGGGCTGGTTTTGAAAGTGCAGCCATGTGTGTGATATTAAGGCAAGATGATGATTTGCAAGGGTGAGTTCCTCTTGTTCCATCCTCTCAAAACTGGTGTCAGTGTACTTGGGAAAATGTAGTTAGAGCTAATACTGGAGAGCTTTGTCCATGTGCACAGGTACAGTTCTGCATTGTGGATGTAAAGGACAGGTTGTTCTGTTGTCTGCAAGTGAATTGCAGAGTGGCTGCAGTGTGCCCAATTGGAAAAGGTGGGCTTGACATCTAACACCAACACACAAGGTGAGGGGAATGTGGTTATTCCAGACTTTGTTTGATCCACAAATATTTGTGTAATACTGGCTGCTTGCTCTGTAGGCACAGCAGAGGGGTGGGGGGAAGCAATTCAGGAAAGAGTTAATTACAGTATCCAGACAAGTGAGCTGTGTGAGTGACACTGTGTCTGCCTCAGCACACAAGGGCTTTCTGCTCTGCTGGCTCACCCATGGCTGCATTGTTCTGCTGGGCTACCTTGAACCTGACACACACCCCGCTGGCAGCAGGGCGAATTTGGCCACTGGTGGAAATCACCTTGCACCTTCCCTTTTGATTTTTCCTGGTAGTTCAAGAGGGAATAATGTTGTGTCAGTGCAGCAGAAAATTTGAGATGGCACTCAAGTATTTTTTTATGGAGAGAGAAACTGTATGGATAGGGGCTTGCAAGAGGAGTGACTCAGGGATGCAGCAGGACACAGGGAGGAATGAAGGATTTGGACTTGCAGCCTGGAAAGCCAGCCATGTTCTTGGCTGCATTTCCAGCTGTATGGGCAGCAGGGTGAGGGCAGATTCTGCCCCTCTGCTCTGTGAAACCCCCCCTCCAGCTGCCTTTACCTCTGGGGCACCAACAGCAGAAGGACACAGAACTATTGGATCATGGCCAGAGGAGGCCCTGGAGATGGTGTGAGGGCTGGAACCCCCCTGGTGTGAGGGGGAGCTAAGAGTTTAGGATGTTCAGTCTGGAGAAGGCTTGAGGGGGAGACCTTATAGCAACCTACCAGTAGATGAAGGAGCCTACAAGAAAGCCAGTGAGGGACTTTTTACAACGGCATGTACCACTAGGATAAGGAGTAAAGGCTTAAAACTGAATGAGGGTAGACTTAGACATTAGGAAGAAATTTTTCGCTCTGGAGGAGGGTGAACCCCTGGCCCAGGTCACCCAGAGAAGCTATGGCTGCCCCATCCCTGAAGAGATTCAAGGCCAGGTTGGACAGGCCTTGGAGCAACCTAGGCTGGTGAGAGGTGTCCCTGTCCAGAACAGGGGATTGGAAATAGTTTTTTATAAACTGTTTAAGTTCCTTTCCAACTCTAAACATTCTTTGAAATGGGGATGGGAGATTGTGGAGAGGAAAGAAGGGTTGTGGAAACCCAAGGGTTGGGAACTGTGGGCATGGTGTAGTCATAGCTAGGGCTGCCTCCCCGTCTGCTCTCCTGGGAGTGAATGCTGTCCTTGCTTCTTCACTAGAGCTGAAGGTGGCTTGATTCTTTAACATGGACTGGGTCTTGGAGGATTTCTTTTCTCTGGGTAACTGATTTTGAATGATTACTCTTTCTCATTGCCTGTGCATTACAACTGCTGTCACTTGTGGCGAAGCTTGAAGCCCCACTCTCCACCTTTCTGCTGTGGCAGGGGATTTGGGCTGACTTCCTGAGAAGCACTTTTTTTGTCTGTCTAATGGTTAGGAGCTGAACCTGAGCATCGCAATATAAAGCATCAGTGATGGGGAAAAATGTGAGCATGGGAGGTTGTGTTTCCCCTGCCCATATGGCTGTGAGAACATGAACTGGGAAAGGAGGATGTCTGATGATAATTGGCTGTGTATCCCCTTGGAAGTGTTGGTTTAGGAGGGCTTTTGACCTTTGTTTAAAAACTGTTCCTGTAAAAAGATGAATATCCCAAGTACTGCAGTGCCTACAGGCTTGTCTGGATGTTTCCTCTAATTGGGATGCCTTGTCCCATGGTTCAAGGGCAGAGTAAGTGCACTGACCTACCTGAATGGTTTTCTAGAAAATATGTGAGAGCAGTGTTGTGTTGTAGATCCTGCAGATAAACCAGGTGAACAGCTCAGTGTCTGAACAGTCACAGTAACCTCAACTGGCTGCTGACCATTGCAATGTTGTCTGCACTGCATGTTTTAACATCAATTAGGAATCTACAAAACACCTGCTGAGTCTGGGAATCTACAAAACCCTTGCTGAGTCTCTGCTCTCCCCAAAACTGGGGATATGTTCCCCAACTCTCAATCTTAACATACAGATGGTTGGACAATTTCTTTGCATGACTAACAGCAGGCTGTCTGGTACAAACCACTTAACTTAGCTCAATTGCAGGGAGATGTGGACTGTTCAGTCATAAACTAGCTTCTGGTACAACTGCAGGTGTAGATCCTGAATGTGTAGCTGGTGGTGAGAGACTGTCCAGTCTGGGAAGGAGGTCAACGTCTCTCTCAGTGAAGATAAGTTTTTTTCAGATCTTATTCTTCAAATACCTTTAATAATAATTTTTAAAAAATTACAAATAATTGCTTACCTTGGAGCACAGGTGTAGGCTGGTGGTTTTTCATGGTTGCTTTCAGACCCACTTGTTGCAATTCTCTGAACCTTTGCTCTGGCAGTGGTCATGTATTGGGAGTTAGAAGATTTGCATTAGTATAGATTTGCTGAGTCTTGTGAGCACTGTTATTTCAATTGGCACATGGTTTATGTAAATTTGGTTTAGTTTGGTAAGGAGCCAAACTAAACTGAAGAGTCATAAGTCATCCTTAAATCAAGGCAGTGGTAAACTATATTTGCTTTTTTATTAGGAGCACATTGAACTGCATTCAGGTAAAACAAGGGTTATGGTGCAGCTTCACAGAATATCAGGGATTGGAAGGGCCCTCGAGACATCTAGTCCAAATCCTCTGCTGGAGCAGGAACTACTAGACCAGGTCACAGAGGAAGACATTCAGGAGGATTTTGAGTGTCTCTAGAGAAGGACACCCCACACCCTCTGGGCAGCCTGTTCCAGTGTTCTGTCACCCACAATGAAAAAACTTTTTCTTATATTTCTT
>VZTY01023259.1:94792-134002 GCA_013400935.1 Turnix velox | reverse complement strand
ACAGAACCACAGAACCACAGAACCACAGAACCACAGAACCACAGAACCACAGAACCACAGAACCACAGAACCACAGAACCACGTTAAAGATTGAGTTCCAACCCCCCTGCCATAGGCATCTCTTGACCTACTGGCTATGCCCCTTCTAATAAACCCCAGGATGTTGTTGGTCTTCTTGGCCAGCACATTGCTGGCTCATGGTCATCCTGCTGTCCACCAGGAACCCAGGTCCCTTTCTCCTACACTGCTCTCTAACAGGTCTGCTCCCAACTTATACTGGTTGTAGCCCAGCCAACAAAAATTGTCTCCATGTCAGAGAGGGCTCAATCACTGAAGGAAAGCAATGACTTCCCTGGGTGCAGAAACTGTCCCTTTAGTTGAGGTCTCTGTCTTCAAGATGGACAAACATGTAGTACCACCAGAGTGACAACTGAGTTAAGACCCTTGCTAGACTAGACTGGGTATTGTAGAATGTGTTGGAAGGGCCCTTCCAATGCCATCTAGTCCAATCCCAAGCAAGCCTGGCCATGAATGAATGTCTCCAGAGATGGGCACCCACCACCTCTGGGCAACCTAGGCCAGTGGTTCACCACCCTTGTGGGGAAGGACTTCTTCCTAATGCCTCATATAGCCCTGCCTTGCTCTAGTTTCAAACCATTTCCTCTTGTCCTATCTCTTCATGCCCTGGAAAACAGTCCCCCCCCAGCTTTCCTTCAGGTATTGGGAGGCCACTATGAAGTCTCCCTGGAGCCTTCTCTTCTCTAAGCCAAACAGCCCCAGCTGTTTCATCTCAGTTTGTCTGGCAGTCCAAGAGGGAATGGCAAGCTCAGCAGAAAGGCAAGAGGAAGGGAGCATTGAAGGCCATGTTGGCTTGGGAAGTGATGTATCTCAAGCGGTCTGCAGTAAACTAAAAGAGAAGTGATGCAGTTTTTGCACAGCTCTGCTTTGGGAAGGGCATGACCATAATGTATCAGTCTTAAGGTGACGGTTGCTAAATATATGATCAGTGTTACTGGCCATGTCTTGCAGTTGACCTCAGGAGTTCATATGTAGAAGGCTTCCAGAAGAAGAAACTCTTCCTGCTGAGTGCTTGTGATTGTCTTTTTTGCTGAAGTCAGGAGACTTATTGTCGAATTTTTTAGGTTTCATCCAATTCTTGTAATGAACTAGCACAAAGTGGAAATTTCAGCAAGAGAAACACTTAAAAACAAAACCTTTAAGTGGTCATATTATTTCTGAATTGCTTTTTTTGTTTTAAAGATGTTTTGTATTGTATTGGGTCATGTTTGCAATAGCTTGAGTTGTTGGATTTTCCAGATATTACTTCCTATTTAAAAAAAATGGGAAGAACAGAACGCATTTACACTTTTATTTATCAATTTATTTGCTAGTGGTATTGGCAGTGGCTAGAGGCTCTGCATCAGGAAACCCAGGTGCCTGACTTCAGCGGAGCCTTGAACTTGAGGGTGGGGATAAATTGTTGTGACCTGATGTTTGCTTACCCATCACAGAACAGAGAGACTTTTTAAGCAAGATACTGTTCTGTGCAAGTGAGCTGCCCATCATTCTCAGTGCACAGGGGTGGCTGCAGTGCGTCAGCAGCTGAGACACTGGAGCCTCCAAAGCAGATGAGTCCCCAAAGGCAGCACAGTGGAATGTCCTAGCTCTCTCTACCTCCTCTCTTCCCTGGAGCTCATGTTCCAGCCCAAAGTCATGAGGTTATATGTGAACTAATTTTGTCATCATCACCTCACCAAAGTTAATTTTTGTGTCTGTATCACCACTTATGTGAAGCTGTTCCCATATATGCTGGTATTTCCTGCTGTCTGATTTTGTTTTAAATAGTGTACTTGTGAATTATTCTTTCTTTTTTTTTTTTAAGTTGCAAGGTTGGAAAAAGTTTTCAGTCAGCGTTTCTATGACTTAATTTGAAAGGATAACTGCACATCATTCCTCAGGCTTGCAGAACAGAGGAGCCCTTTCTTGATACTTTTTCGACAAGCTGCAATGATGTCCATTTGCCAAGGTCACTGCATGTAAGGACACCATCTTCTGAGTGTGGTGTATTGAGTGTCCTGCTAGGCCAGGACAGGGTTTGGATGGACAGTAGGAATAATTTTGACACTGTAAGAGCTATCAAGCATTGTCATGGGCTGCCCAGGGCAAGGGTTAAGGCACCATCCTTGACGGGATTTAAGAGCTGGGCAGACACAGAGCTTAGAGACAGTGTTTAGGGATGGGTTTTTTCAAGGTTAGGTTGATGGTTGGACACGGTGATCTGAAACGAAGGAATCAGAAGGGGCTCCCTTCCAACTAAGGGTATTCTATGATTCTGCTCAGCAGAATCTGAAAGTTTAGAGCTGGTGTCTACACTGTCAGAAAGTACTTGGTAGATTTTTGGAAGCAGTAAAGGAAAAATGCATTGCTTAAGTCTCAGAGGTAGTGGAATATTAACATACAATTTTTGTCTGAGGTTAAGGCTTGATTTTCCACAGAGCCTCACCTTTTGAGCCCAGGTCTGCTCAAGTAAATAATCATTGGTTATTAACATTGGTTTAGAGACAGGAATAATAACAAGGGAGAAATTGATCCTGTTTGTTACAGTGGTAAATCAACTCTGAATTAGTTACTATGGTATCAATATGTTGAAGGGTGTTTTGTGAACCTAATACTTGACTGGAAGGATTGTTGCTTGTTTTTACTAGGCTTCATTTTAGTGCAGACTTATTGTCTCTGTAAGGACGCCAAGTGCGTGTGCATTTGCCCTTGTTTCTTCCTGTCTTTTCTTCCTTCTCAAGCCTTGTAAGAAATGTTTGTGTTGTGGCAGAGCCTTGTGTTTGTCAGCCATCCCATCAATCACACCTGCTTTCCTTCCAACACTTTCTGGGGCATGAGCATCTGTTCAGAATACCACCATTCCCTATGGGATGATTTTCCATGTGCTCCCGTTTCAGGATAAAATGAAACCAATGGACTTCGATGGTGTTTTCTTAACCAAACCTAGATCATTGTGCTTCTGTTAACAGAACTCAGGCAGCATAATAACAGCATGAATCACTTGCACTAGTGCTCCTCTGGAGAGTAACGCCTTGTCCATGTTCTTTCACACGGGAAGGCAGATGGTAGGAAATAAGTCAGATAAGCATCATGTGCCCAATCTGCTGCTGCCTGGTGTATGCTAACAGCATAATGATTTATAGGATTGAAAGCCTGTAGATATGGTTACCACCATGAGGAAGACAATGGCTCCTGTAGGCTTTCCTTTCAGGCAAGATGAGCTGTTGAGTGCCTGGCTTTCCTTGGGGATCTCCCCTTTCTGAGGCTCTACATTTTTGTCTAGGAAATGGAGAACTTGATTTTTCAGTGACCATGGATCTGAGACACATAGCCACTCTTTGTTCAGATTGACTCTCCTTAGTAGGGCTGTACATGCCTGGCATGTGTTCTAGAGGAGCGGAGTGGACTCTGGCCAACTGCGCTATATGTATAGCTGGGTTGCACAGGATTTGGAGTTACCTTGTCTAGTGGGAGGTGTTGCTGCCCAGAGCAGGAGATTGGAACCAGGTGGTCTTAAAGGTCCCTTCAACCCGATCCATTCAATGGGCATAGTTCTGCATAGAAGTCTTGCTGGAAAAACTCAGTCCAAATGAGGTCAGACTGGCTGTGATCTCTCCCTGGGTCTGTCTCATCCTGCAAAATGGTGACTTGGCAAAGCTGGCATCAGTAAAGTGTTTTATCATTAATTTCTCAGCCACACAAGGACCACAATGCACTGCATGGTATTTATAATAAAGCTCTCATTTGGAAAATAACGTTAAGGCTCAGAAATCCCTGGCAGCTTTCCTGAGAGTGAACCACATTGACAGAGAGCTGTGTGCACACTAGGGCAAACAGCTACCAAGCTGCATGGAGTTCTTGTTGTTTTTTTTTTTTAATGCACTTTCTGCATTTTTTTGTCTCTCCCCCTGGTGTGTCCACATCAGCATGAGGTGAAAATAAAAGGGTGAACTGCTGGTTTTGACTTCAGTTGTGTAGACTGAAACTGCAGCAAATGCTTTGAACTTCTGCACAGTCAGTGAGTGCCTGGACCTGGATTTTAATGTGCTGATGAGTTTTAAAGACAGCCCTGCCCTCTTATGCAAGCTGTTAAGGTATTTTCATGCCTTATTTGTGTTATTTATCTCAGTATCCTGCCATGCAGGTATACATATAGGATATGTTGGGAGGAACTGAAAGAGTTATGGGCAAGAACTGACGATGAGACATTTCTGATTACTGATGAGTTGAATTAGACAAATAGACTTCAAATTATTCATTGCCTCTCAGTCTACTGTATCTTGCATTAATCCAGGTTTTGCTGAAATCTATATTGAACAATTATAAAGAAAACATGATAAAACAATTAAAACATAAATCAAGAATTTCAATACATCACTTAAGGGATGAAATTATTGAAGTTGAACCCTGTGAATGGAGACTGAGATCTCTTCTTAGTGATATTTTGCAGAAAGAGAGACTGTATCTCTTCAGAATTGAAGCATTTGTCTCATCACTTATCAGGAAAATTTTAAAGTTCTTCTTAGTAAGTAAAGAACTTCACCTTGATCTGAAAGGCCCCTTGTAGCCAGTAGAGAGCATGGTGACTCTGAGGGCCAAGGTGCTGGTGGGTGGTGAGGCTGCCTGGTGCCAGCTAGGCTGAGAGCTGGAGAAGGAGAGCTGAGCATATATTATGGAAGTGCTACTATAGAGGACCATCGATTTTCTTAAATTGGTAAATAGAAACATTTGAGAATCTTTTGCTTTTAATTTCAGTAGTTAGACATTTTGGTTCTTGAATGTTTTCCTGGAAGGATATATCCTACAACATTTCTTTGTCTTAAGGTAGGGCAATTACCAGTGATGTCCTGTCATGTGGTCAAATGTGGTAGTCTTTTGTTTACCAGTCTACTTTGTAGACATCTGTTTCATTTCATTTCTCTGTATGAATACCTTTTTCCCCACAATGACTTGTTGACCAGTGGAGCCCTTCTGTGTACTCACCTGTCACTTATCCTGGGGACTGTGGGAAAGGCAGTTCCAGGATTTACATTCTTTACAGTGAGCATCCATCACTGTTGATTCAAAAATATCTGACTCAAATTGCTGCTTCTCCTTCACTAGCAATGAAGCTGTTGTTTCATACTAGGGAGAAGAATTCATGCTATGTGAGTCACAGACATCTTCAGAGATAAGCATTTGCAGTCATAGAAGAGAATTTTGCTGGGGCTTTATTAATATGAGAAATATCTAAGGAGAGACAAAATACCTAGATTTTGAAAGGTTTGAAGAGTAACTATAAGACATTTTCAAACAAAAACAAGGCAGCTTCCTCATAATTTTTCCTGACTTCTAGACAAGTCTTTCTCTGTGCTGTCTTCTGCCTTTTATAGGCAGTTAACCTGATCAGAGATCCATCTTTGGGGAAAACATAAATTGGTCTTTGTAAGTCCTTAATGAAAATGTTTGGCTGTGCTGTTATTAATTTATTGAATATGGAACCACTTTGTTTAATGCATATTGAACTAAATGGATCTTCAGTCCTAAATGTTGCCTACAATGTAATTTGTCTTTTAAAAAAGCAAGCCCAAGCAGCCAAACCAGGTGGTGTCTCTCAATTTGATATATGTATATGCACTATTATTGGTTCCTTTAGTAGTTTAATTTGAAGATATTTTAGTCTTTACTGAAATGAATAAAGGAATGCAAACACCTTTGTTGGGATGCTTCTCTGGGGGCAGGTCCTTTAGTCTTGTTGGAGTCAAACACGGGCCAAATTGAAGAGTTCTTGCTTGCTTTTTGTAGGTACACATTACCCAATGTGTATGATAGCCAAGAACTTTATATACTGATCTTTATATACCCCTTTCTTAAGAGAGTTGGTAGATTCAAGTCAGCTTCTGCATTTTGTTCCTGACTGCAGAACATTTAGGGGGGAGTGAGAAAAGGCAGAGAGGGGAAGGTTTCTGTGTATTTTTCTAACAAATATTGGTCTCTATGAAAGGAGGAAATAATATGCAATTAAAGAAATGATGAGCCTATTCCAGCAAATATTGCAGACAGCATCTCCTTTCACTGTTCATTGAATCTGAGTGTGAGGTCTTTTCTGTAGAGTGTCTGAGTGTCTGGTGCTGTTTGTTAGATACAGTATATGGAACAATCCTTGCATCTCATTATAAAATCCATACTTCTCTAGTCTAGAGACTTCGGTGAATTAAAGAGCTGTGATCAAGAAGTCTGAACCATGCTGACTCATGAGAAATGTATCTGTCAGTGCCCACCGATTGTGGAACTCCTTGTGGCCAATATGATTTTTGTTTTGGTTGTGCCTTTTTTTTTTGTTCTCATAGGTCCTGTCTAGCCAAGATTTGAACTATCTTGTTTGCATTTGATAACTAACATTCAAATTAAATTCCAAGACCTTAGCCAATGGCATGTATCTTTAACTATGGCTGTAACTTCTAGTCAGACTCTGAGTCAGAAAGTACCACTATAGTCTTTTCATCGAATCTCCCACATACCTTGGTTCCTCAGGCTTTCTTGGATGAATCTTTGATAATGCTTTGTTCTCTGTGAGATAGCTGAGCATGAGCCAGTAGTGTGTACTCCCAACCCAGAAGCCAACTGTATTCTGGCCTCAGGGCTGATCCAAAGGCTGGACAGCCTCTCTTATACAAGGACAGGGAGAGAGAGCTGGGGCTGTTCAGCCAGGAGAAGAGAAGGCTGTCGGGAGATCTCTCAGTGGCCTCCCAGTGCCTGAAGGGGCTACAGGAAAGCTGGGGAGGAGCTATTTGCCTGGGCATGGAGTGATAAAATGAGGAACAATGGTTTGAAACTAGGGCTGGGCAGATAGGATAGATATTAGGAAGAAGCTCTTCCTCATGAGGGTGATGAAACACTGTCCCAGGTTGCCCAGAGAGGTGGTGGAGGTCCCATCCCTGAAGATGTTCAAGGCCAGGCTTGCTGAGGCTCTGAGCAGCCTGATCTAAGTGCAGGATGTCCCTGCTCATGCAGGGGTTTAGACTAGATGGGCCTTTGAAGGGCTCTTCCAATGCCAGCCTTTTCTATGATTCTATCCTGTACAGGCTGAGCCCTCTGTGACCCCATTTGCTTTGCCAGCCTCCTGAGCTCTGCCTGAGCTGACTCCCCTACCTGTGCCAGCTCATCACCTACTCACATGACACGACCCCTTGTGGGTAGCTCACACCCAATTTATATAAGCATCTCCATCCTCATTTCAACACTTTTTTCCTCCTTTTCAAAGTGTAAAATTTATTAGAAGTCATGGGCTTTTTTCCACAGTTCATTCTTAAAATATAAATAATTTTGTTTGAACTAAACCTAAGCCCTTCAGAGCTTCTTGAAAATTATCCTGGATGTATATTTTTATGCGAGGAATATTTTGTGATGAATCACTAACCCAATTTTAAATCAATTTCTATAAATTAATATTCTGTTTAATTATTTTTCTTAATGTGAACACAATGTGTTGCAGAATCTGAATTTACTGTGATCTCCATCAACCCATACATATAATCTTGTTGTAAAGTGGTCAAGGTCTGTTGCTTATCAAGCCATATTGATGTTACCCTTTCAGGCTCTGATGTTCCAGGCATGGGGAGTTTTTTGCTTGTACATAGTATGACAAATGTTATTCTTTTGGGTGAGGCTATAGAATGGTGAGTTTTGCAGGAAAGAAAGAAAAAGGAAAAAAAAATTGTATTTTTTTACAAACATGGTGCTTTCAACTTAATTCTTCACCACTAGGGAGACTTGTCACGCTCCTGGGCCAGGATATATTAACATCTGTCTTTTGCTGTTTTCTAGCGGGCTGTCAAGTGGTGTTAGGAATGCATGAGAAATGCATTTAAAAAGATTCCCAAGTAAAATATTTCTAGGTTCCAGATGAATAACTACAGAAATGTTTTGGAGTTGGGGTACCTCACCCTTCGTAGTGTCTGTTTGTCAGTGAAAAGTTACTGTCCCTCCTGTCCAACAGCTGCTTCAGGGATTGCTTGTTTCAAGTCTGAGGTGTTACAATGGAGGAGGTGGACTCATGGCCTTTCCCTTCATCTTTGCTCTATGTCCTTCCCACAGGTCTGTTCTTTGGAACCTGATTTGTGGTGGCAGCAGGTGGTTGGTGCTGACTGCTGTGGAGCAGGGCTGAGCAGAGTGGTCCTGGGCAGCTATGAGACTGTTGACTTTGCAGATGCAGTAGTTTTAAGTTGGGTATTTGCAACAGTATGGCCTTCTGCAAGAATTTTTTTTCAAAATAGAATGAGCAAGACATGTTAAGGGACTATTTTCCTGCATTCTCTTCCAGTGAACTCCCTGAAAATGTCCACAGCCAAAACCAGAAGCAAGATGGGAGGAGGCGGCATTTGTGGCATTGTTGGTTGTGGGGCTGCTTATCCTTAGTTCTCAAGGGGTTATGGAGAAATTCTGTATCAGATTTTTGCGCTCTAGAGGTGAAATGTGATCACGGAAGTATTAAATAACATGGTGTAGGTGAGCCACCAGGACATGGCGCAAGGGAAAAACTGAAAAATTCTCCATCCAGGATTCATTAAACCACCATCAGAGTATAAAGTAAGGTCCGCTCAAAGACTCATCACTTTTCTGTTGACCTTTTTATATGTTTTTCCTTTGATATAATTCAGTTCATTGTGTGTATGTGGAGTTGCACGTACTTCCTCCACCTTACTTGTTTTGTGAAAACAAAGATTTGAAAACGTAGGAGATGCTGACCTTGCATTGAAGGTGGCATGAGCAAATTCTCCTTATTTGCCTCTGAGACAGCTTTTCTCTGGGAAAAGCATTAAGGGATGTTCAGCTAAATAAAGGCAGCAGCTGCTGGAGTGATGAAGGAGATAGAAGGTACTGTTTGTTCTCGTTCTTCTGCACAAGAGCTCAGGGTGTCTGCTGCAGGCTTATACTGCATGTTGAACTGGATGGACAGAAACAAGTGAGAAATGGCTTTAAACTGCTTTTACCTGACACAAGGGGTTTTTGTTGAGGAGCTCTGACAGTATCTCCTTCTACAGCCTGTTCAGGTAGAGCCTGGTTTGCTGGGGTGTCTTTGTCTGTTTTGCACTTTTGTGATGCTTATTTTTCTTACTAATTGTAAAAATTTTGTGATGGTTTCCTGAAATAAGTGTACTTAGTCTGTAACTCAAGTCTAAATCTGAAGGTCTCTTCAGAAAGTATCTTCTAGGAGTATCTTCAGAGGTGAAGCTGCTTCACCTTTGGCTGGCAAATCCAACAGTTCGAAAGCATAATTTTGGAGGCAGAAAATACATGTTCTGACTTGAGTGATGGCCGTTACAAATGTGGTAATACATTACCTGTTACTGCATGTCTGTGCAAATAAAAGTTCCAAAGGGTGTTTTAAGTTTGTTTTAAGTGACTTTTCTTTATAAGTGTTTCATGAATGATAAAAACTAATATGAAGTGAAAACATAAAGAAGTTATTATGTAAATGATCACGTTTATGTTCTTCTGTTTGAGTTATAAAGACATAGAAATTACTCTTGTTTAGCTCAATCTCATGCTCATCTTTGCTCTTACTCTTCAGAAAATTTTAGCCATTTACAAGATATTTTACTGAAACTGCAAAGCCATGCAGGCCTTTCTCTTGAGTCCTACAGTTTTGTCAGATTTATTGTTTTGACAGATTTTACCATTCAAAATGCCTTCAGTGTCTGTGTTGCACAGCAGCACTCATGTTACAGTGAAGCTATTCTTTCTGCATGTTTGTGACTGTGAGTATCCACTTCTCTGCTTTGGAACACCAGTTACATAGTTCACTGGTCAGAATATTTCCCTTTAAGTGTGTTTTATCAACTGAAGTATGGAATTGGTAGGTTGTAGCAGGATGGTAAATGACAGCACTGATGGGATGAAAATGAAATTTGCCTGTTAGAAAGGCAGGATTGAACTCTGAGACACTGAAATTTGCTAGGGCAAAGTGAAACTTGCCTTGTTCTGATAATTCTTTGTGCTGCATTCATTGTGCCTGACTGAGCTTATTGGCTAAATCAGGATTAGCTTTTACTTACTGAGCAGTAATGGTGGATGTTTTTGCTTCATCTTGGGAGGCTGAGAGGTAGCAGGCAATTCTCTTCATTTAATTCTCTGGTGGTGTGAGAAGTAGCCCCTCTCTTGCAGGAGAGACAATTCTTCTGCTAATGTTTGCCAGGGCATGGAGTGATAGGATGGGGGACAGTGGTTTGAAAGTAGAGCAGGACAGGATTGTGAGACATTAAGGAAAAAGTTCTTCCATATGAGGTGGTGAGACACGGGCTGAGGCTGCCCAGAGAGGTAGCGGAGGCCCCATCCCTGGAGATGTTTGAGGCCAGGCTTGCTGAGGCTCTGAGCAACCTGATTGAGTGCAAGATGTCTCTGCTCATTGCAGGGGGAGTGACTAGATGACCTTTGAAGGGCC
Source organism: Turnix velox (assembly GCA_013400935.1). NCBI lineage: Eukaryota > Metazoa > Chordata > Aves > Charadriiformes > Turnicidae > Turnix > Turnix velox. The sequence goes on along the minus strand of VZTY01023259.1, from coordinate 123,522 downwards.
CTTCCAACCCAACACACTCCATGAGTCTATGAACAAAAAAATGGAATGGTTTCTCTTTGTGTGCAAGTGCCTGGGCTGGAGAATGGGTTGTGACGGTTGTATGGTACTCATGTGATACCCACTAAGCCCTCTGAGGACAGCAGCCATGTCCTCTCCCCTCCACATGTTTACAGCTCACTAGAGATGACATTGAGGCAGCAGAACTGATATGTCCCTTTGCAGTCCTCCCATGGCCTAGGACAGAAAGTCTGAACTTCCACAGTGTGGCTGGAGCCACCACCTCCTATGGCTGCATGGTAAAGATGGATCCAGCACTGACACATGGGTAACTCGTGACCACAGTTATTAGAACTGCTAAAGGATCTGCCATCACAGTTGGAGATTATTAGTACCTACTTTCTGAGTCATCCAGCCTGCAAGTACTGCTCTTCCAAATCCCTCAGGAATGAGGACAGAAGTGGGAGATTGAAGCAGGAACATGGGCATGTTGGCATTCGGTTTCATCTCTTTGAGGCATTCTCTCATGGCATTAGACATTTTATGTGCCCAAAAACTGTGTCATTTTATGCAGAACCATTTCTGATATTTCTTAAATTACAAGATTGTTTGGAACCTGGAAAGCACTGGTAATTAGGAGAATTAATGGGGGGCTACCTGCAATTAATGCAATTGTTTGGCAAGAATGATTTTGTTTAACCATAGGTTATCACAGCATGTTTGTTGTGAGGTTTTTGTCTGTAAAATGTGGTGTCTGCCCATTGTGTTTTGTTTCTTCAGTGTTTTTGTGGCTCTTGCACTGAGATTTGTGATGGGAGTGGTTGATTCCTCTTCCTTCTGCACATTACAGGATGAATTTTTTGTGTTCTTATGTTAAGTAAGTCGTTCCTCTGCCATAAGACTTTGATGTGTCCCATAAGCAGTTTAAACAATGACAACCTATGCTTGTATCCAGCAAAACGGCAAGCTCAGCCTTTGCTATGCTGTCAGATTTAGCCATAAAGATTTCAATCATAACTTTTTGCAAATTTCCAGCAATGGGTCAGGCAAATGAGTCAATCTCTTGCCCTGTTCTGTAGCTCCTGCTCACCGAGTTATGAGGTAAGGGCTGCCTTTTATGCACTTGTAAAATGAGGTGCCACTGGGAAACCTTGCTATGTTTCACTAGTGCAGCCAACAAACAGCAGGCTGTAACTTCACCCAGGGTGTCTTAGTGAAGACAAATGTTGGCTGAATGCTAATATGTAACAAAGCTGTACAGCTTTTTTTGTAATTGGCAAGTTGTCTGATGGCATCTGCTGTTTGTTCACAGAAAGGGAGTTTTCTACTTTAGCAGCACTTGGAATGTGCTTATAACTGAGTGTACAGGGCATGAGACTGAAAGGTGCTGAATGCTATTAGAAGCTTATAGCCTATGTGGTAATAATAATAAAGGCATAGAGCTGGTACATGAGAGCAGCTACTTCAGTAACATCTCAATCTTGTCACAGTCTGAACTGCTGCATGTCTGAACCTGTACTTGCTCCTAATTATGTCTCTTGGAGGAATCCTAGACTTCCTATAGTGGATTAGACAAATATTAATGTGAAATGGAAAAAGTGATTGTATTAAACAATACAATTAAATACAATTAAACAATACGTTTTTGATTTTAAAAACAAAATTGGTTTTGACTTTTTTCTTCCACAATCTGTTATTGTTCACCTTTATTTCTAAAGGTTTTAAAATTTTTTAAAATTTGAAATTTTCACCAAATTGTGACATTTCCCTGAAGAAGTGGTACTGACAACACAGAATTTGATTTAATAGTCACATGCAGATATCGGCTAATGTGTCCTAAGTTCCCTATGGGAGCCAAGCAAGTTCTTGGCTTGTACTGCAGCAGATCTGGGAAGGCTGCTCTCCATTACCACCAAGCTAAGTATCTGATATAGAGCTGGTAATCCTGGGGCAGGCCAGAACTGCACCTCTGGTCATAAATCCATCATAAACCAGTAGGTAGCCATGCAGAAGACAGCTGTCAGTGGATCCAAGTGATAATTTTGGGCTTCAGGGGTATCTCCAATTAGAAGACTGGTTGGGGTGAATGAGCAAATGTGCAGATCTGGCAGTCAGATGTGGAGCCATAATGGTACCAAAGGATGCTCATTCTGCTGATTTCTGTTCCTGCATCTTCAGTTTCCTTTTCTTCGTCACAGTCCTTTCCTCATTTGCTGACCTGCTGTTCCCACTCACTATGCCAGACAGACCTTAATCTGTTCCAAAACATGGACTTTGTCCTGTTATGCAAAATTAGATAACCATCAGTCAAAACAGCTATGTGAGTTTAAGCATTTAAAGTGAAAATAACTCAACCAAAACCTAATCAACAGTATCTGTGGTCTAGCTGAACACAGAAATAGAAGTCCTTAGGCTAAGAAACCTGGGTAGGATGGGCAAGGAGACAGGAGTAGGCAGGAGGGTTTTCAGGTGTCTGTCCTTTGTGTGGCTGCAGCACACCAAGGGAAAGCTGGGACTCTGGGAGCAGGAGAGGGCTCCCTCAGAACAATGAGGAGTCTTTGCAGAGTGAGATGGGAGAGACTTGGCTTTCTGGCTGAAACTGGTGCTGCTGCTGCAGGCGAGAAACTCAGCCTCATCTCTTTGTCTTCAAGCTCTGCTCAAGGCTCAGGTGGAAGCAGTCTCTTGATTGTATAACTCTGAGCCTTAGACAGAGCCCATATGTTACAACCTGGAGGAAATGACGCTTGGTGATGACTAACAGAACATGTTCCCGCTGTTAATTTGGGTGCCATTCCAGAATTTTAATTCATTAAGCTTTCCCTTTCATTTTGTTGACACATTCAGTTTCTAATCCCAGTCTTTACTGTTGTTCCCCACTAAGGAGCTTAATGAAGGAATACATTTTATATTAACCAAGAGGGGAGTTTGCTGGCCCTGCTTGCACTACATAGGAAGAAGCATAGAGCAGTGTGTTGCCTTAGCAGAAATGTGATATATGGATAGGAAATTCACTTTTCTGTAGCTTCCTGCTGCAAACATCTTATTACTCCAGTCTATTGAACGGGTGCATAATTTACAAAGAGCAGGACTATGGAGTGAATTTTTTCTTTCCTCTAAAAAAGAATTGAAGAGCTTTCAGTAGTTTGATGCTAAAAACTGACCATACAGTTATAATCAGATTTGCAAGAGGCAAGCTAGGAAAATTAATGCAGAAAAGGTAGATTACAATTTCTAACCTCTTCTTACTGTTTGATTTATAATTGCCTGTAGCATTGCCCTTCACAGTGAAGTATACATTGCATAACCCTGATAATGCTTATTGATACAAGCATTGTAGTAACCCAATTAATGGTTATTTATCTCTTGGAAAGGTGAAATCCTGGGACCATATGGCAGGCAGCTGTCAGGTGCCTGCGGATGCAGCACAAGTGCTTGCTGGGGAGGCAAGAGGCTGGAGTAGCCAACATCATTAAACATCAAACTCCTAGCAGAAGGCTTAGGTGGCTCGGCTGGGAGTGGTTTGCTGGCCTTTTGAATCCAGCCTGCTCAATGGGCTACCAGGCAGGGAACACGATCTGACTGCTCTGGTGTTCACTGTGACCTGGACAGGGTGCTCTGTCACTGCAGAGAAAAGAGGGAAGTGATGAGTCCGGATTGTGTGTGTATTTGCAAAGCTGATCCATCTTAAAGCTCTGAGGGTGAGAAAGCACATTGTTACTGCACCCTCTCCCTCTGGTGCTCTGATTCCAGCTGTGCTGCTGAAGCGTTTTGAGCTCGCTATTCTTCTGTGTGGTTTATTGAGGCAGAGAAGTGTATTAAATTTATAGATTCTTTCTTGAGCAGTTGCACAAACCAAACATCTGTCTCGCTTCTTACTTGATTCTGTTTAATGTCAGTTTGTCTGAAAAAGCCGAACCTGCTCAAAGCAATGGCTGTGGACTTCTTAAGGTTGCAGTTTATTTTAGACAACTTGGTTGTAAGTAGTAGGCTTGAGAATCTTTCCGTTATTTGATGTGGAATTACAATGTTGCAGCCTGAGTGGCACTGCATCCCGGCAAGCAGGGAAGGAGCCAAGGCGTGTGAATGCCTTAAAAGGAGAAGCAGCATGTAGATATCTGCAAACAAATATGGTATCTCCCACATCACGTTGAGGAGAATGTTTTGCATGTTTAAAAGCCTGTGTCTAGATGGCAGTAACACCATAAATGCAGTGGTTCAGACTGAGCAATGAGCTTGTTTGTTGACTTGGTATGATGTTTGGCATCCCTGAGCCTCCCTCCCCCTCTGTTCTGATGAGACTCCACCTGGGTCCAGCTCTGGAGCGCACAGCAGGAGTAGGACATGGAGCTGTTGGAGCAGGTCCAGAGGAGCCCAGAAAGATGATCAGCAGGCTGGACCCTCTCTGCTACAAGGACAGACTGAGAGAGTTGGGACTGCTCAGCCTGGAGAAGAGAAGGCTGCAGGGAGACATAGTGGCCTCCCATTCCCAGAAGGGGTTACAGGAAAACTGGGAAGGGGCTGTTTGCCAGGGCATGGAGTGACAGGATGACAGCAGTGGTTTGAAACTAGAACTGGGCAGGGTTAGATGAGACATTAGGAAGAAGTTCTTCCCCGTGAGGGTTGTGATACTCTGGCCTAGGTTACCCAGAGTGGTAGTAGAGACTTCATTCCTGGAGACATTCAAGGCCAGGCTTGCTGAGGCTCTGAGCAATCTGATCTAGTGGAGGATGTCCCCACTCACTGCAGGAGGTTGGACTAGATGGCTTTTGAAGAGCCCTTCCAACTCAACAAATTCTAAGATTTTCTTTCAGCTATGCCATGCTGTAAACATCCATTGCTCCAGACAGCAAGGCTGTTGATGGTGATTGTGGAGACTTGCTTCATTTCCCCAAATTTTGATACATTTGGGTCATGTAAAGGGATTTTCTTTTTTGCTATGACCTTTCCAAAGAAACCTGCTCCCAATCTTAAAATCTGGTTGACCTAAGGTTGTTTCAGGCTTAAGTTCAGCATAAAGACACTTGATCCCAGGTGGATTACATGGAGGGAAATATGTGTCTGTGGACTCAGTAAATGTTTTTTGTATTAAACCGTAAGGGAGTTACATAGTTCAGTGGGCGGTTTTGCTGCTTTGGAGTGAAAAGCAGTTCAACTGTTAAGCCCTTTCAGAAACAGTTTATGATTTGGCCAACAACTATTGTATCAGGTTCAGCCTGGAGGAATATACAACAGGTTGTTTGAGCCCTTGGAATGCCAGAGCCTATCCAGTGGCAGGGACTGCCTGACCGCCCCTGCCCTAGCTTCTATTCCAGTATCTGTGCTGACCCCAGACTTCCTCCTGAGAAGGATGCTTATGGTTCTGATGAGGTTACAGATAGAAACATATATTTGTCTCCCAAAATCACTTTGCAGTTGCTCAACTTGCTCACTTGGTACAGATCAAACAAGCTTTTTGATTTGTTTCATTGCCTTTTCCTTTCTCTGTTGTCCACACTCTGCTTTTCCTGTCTCACACAAGGATTTGCTCCTTTCCCTTGTAATAGCAGTGTGTCTGATTTTATTCTACATGGCTTAAATTAAGAGGAAACTCAGCAGTAGGGAATGAAGTGATGGGTTTGAAAACAATTCTTAGGCTCTTCTCTCCAGGCTCATTAGACAACCTGTCTTTTTTTTTTTTAAATTCCTTTATAACTTGCAAGAAATGCATTTGTTCCATAGCAGCAGCAGCAATCTGCCCTCGCTCTTGGGGTTGGTGCTGAGGGTGCTGCTGGGCATGGAGTGCCCCTGGCTGCACTTGGGGATGCCCAGCACATGCTGTGCCAGCCCAGATGGCTGCTGTTGCTCAGGGCAATGTAAGCTCTGGTGCCGCTCCTTAGAACATGAGGAAAACTGAGAAACCTCCTCCTCAGCATGAGAACGCTCCATGTGCACACATGCCACTGAAGATCCAGGTTTTCCATCTTCCAACAAGAGCCAAAACATCATTGTTGCTACCCAAGTTTTCTTTTTGTGAAGCCACTGACCTCTTTGTAGCCAGGGAAATCCTCACTCTTCTATGGAGCTCTTTGGGGTGGCAGATGAGGGCAGGCTGTCAAAACGGCAGTGGCCTGATCCCTCCACATCTTCGTTACAAAACCGGCTGGGTGCTAAGTCAATTTGTTCCCTATAGGGTCTTATTAACATGCCTCAGTGAATGAAAAAAAGGAAAATGTCCCAGCTTAAAATATGAACTAATTAATCTTAATGATTTGTGAGCTTTTTCTTCTGTTAGTAAGAACGGGTACATGACTGTGCCTTTTAAAGAACAAAAAGCTCATTTTTAGGGCAGCAGAGGGAAACACTCCTGTCCTGTCCTTTGTCTCCAGAGGGAGACAAAGCAGGCAGCAGCAGACTGGTCCTTGATAGAACTCCCATTTGGCTCTTCTGTATTGTCTGAAGAGACATGAGTATGTATCAGGCCTGTGTCAGGATGCTGGCCTGTGTCATGAGCAGCACCGTGAGTAGAATGGGGGAAGTGATCAGCCCCCTTGTACTTTGCACTGGTGAGGTCCCAGTTTTGGGCCTCTGACCTCAAAACAGACAGTGAGTTGCGGGAGCAGGTGCAGAGCAGTAGAGCTGGTGAGGCCTCTGGAGCACAAGTCCTGTGAAGAGCAGCTGAGGAAAGGCTACTCCTCAGGGAGTGAAGCACCATTCCTTGTGGTATTTAAGAGATGGGCAAACACAGTGCTTAGAGATATGGTTTAGGGCTGGTTCTTGCCAGCACTGAATTGATGCTTAGACTCTGTGATCTGAAAGATCCCTTTCAGCCAAGCTCTATCTGAGCTGCTGGTTGTTTGGGTCTCCATCATGCTAATGAACAACAGGCAATGGGTTGGCTTCTGCTGCTGGTTGAGAAGAAGACAGTGTGCTCCTTGCAGGTTTGCTCTGCAGTCTGAATTTTGCAGACTCTTAATGCTCTTAAATTTCTGTAGGAAAACTAGAGTAGCCGTACATGATGTTCTTGGCATTTCTAATCTGGAAGAGTAGAAATTGCCATGTGGCTATTGTTCAGCCTGCATAAATGACCAACGCTTTAATTCCTTCCCCTCATGCATGTAAAGAAAGATGTGTAGAGTTAGGCAGAAGAGCAAATGAATAGGAAAGTGAATGTGTTCGATTTTCTTGAGCTGGTATTGTTTTAATTTGTCCCTAGGGAAATGAGGAGGCTGGTGCAGGCTGGGTTCCTGGGACACCTAACCTAGTGGGTCACCGCCATACCTCCCCAGAAGCAGCCTTGGAAGGCAATGAGGAATCATCAGTGAAAGGCAATGGGCCCTTAGTTGAGACAAGCTCCCTGATGGGGGGTGAAATCCTGTGGATGCTAATCAGTTGGATAACGAGCTTCACCAAAACAAGAAGTAAATTGCTGTGAGGTGATCCATCAAGCCATGAGTGTGTTTGTGTTGCCTGAAATATTAACACTGGCATGTAGTGCAGCAAAGGCAGCTCTTTGTTTACAGCCTTTGTCTTCTTGACATTGGATTCAAGGAGAGTGGCCCAGTTCATCCCTGCTGCTCATCTCTTATGTAAAAGATGGCTCTTGACAAAAAAATAAGACAAAGCTAAAATTCTGAACACCTTAACAATTGCCTTGGCTACTTTTATCTGTTCACTACTAATAATGGCTTATTTTGGATTCTAGGACAGAAAGCTGACAAAAGTAGAGAGGCAGAGATTTAAAGAGGAGGCGGAAATGCTCAAAGGCCTACAGCATCCGAACATTGTGAGGTTTTATGACTTCTGGGAATCCTGCGTGAAGGGCAAGAGATGCATCGTGCTGGTTACTGAATTGATGACCTCTGGTACACTGAAGACGTAAGTACTGCTTCTGGTGAGGATGCTAAGAATGGCACTGGAAATTTTTAGAAAAATTCTGCTTTCATTTTCTGAAAAAAGGCACCTCCAGATAAAAGATTAAAAAATGAAGCTTTTCTCTGGTGTCTGTCACTTGTCCCTGCTTTTGAATTGCATTGGTTTGACAGGAAGAATTTTGGCTTCCATCTCTCTTTTCCTGCTCTTCTGTTTCAGTTGTGCAACTAGAAATGGCTCTCTGGTGTGTCTCATCTTCCTGTGTCATTTTGATTTGTCGGGAATGTGTTTCTGTGATTGCTTTTGTGCTCCTATTTGCATGTTTTGTTAGAAAATTCAGACGAAGTAGCACTTGAATAGGAGAATCTCTTTTTGAAGGAGGAGATACTCTAGGGTATCTGCCAAACAATATTAATTAATAGCTTTTGGTACTCACAGTCTTGTTAAGGTTGATATAAAACAGTTGGTGGGAATTCAGGAACAGATTTCAAGCCCCAATGGGAACAGAACTCATCACTGCACATAACCAGTGTGCCACTTTGCCAGGCCAATAGTGGGTTGTGTGCCTTTCCAAAAATGTGCTCTCCCAATCAGCATTTTAGGTAAATGAAAAAAATGCAGAGGCATGGTGCAGAGGTCAAGGTCTTATGGTAAAAACTAAACTTCAGTATTCTTCCAATGGGAATATATGGAAGATATTCTAAAGCTGTTCTCTGAATGAAGTAAATTGCTCTACTATTAGACTTGCAAATATTTGGTTGTATTTGCACTAAAAATGGTTATTATCTTCCTCCCTAGAAATTAATGCTCTAATTCCTCCTTTGTAAAAGATCTATTTCTTTCAGTTTCGTGGAATTTCTGAGCTGCTATTATGGGATATAATAAGGGGCTTTAATCCAGAATAGAATTTCAGCTGTTAAAGCCTCTAGAATCCCTGATAACACTTTGTTTTCTGTTATGTTTGCGCTCTAGATATCTGAAGAGATTTAAAGTGATGAAACCAAAAGTCCTCCGTAGTTGGTGCCGGCAAATCCTAAAGGGTCTTCTTTTCTTGCACACAAGAACTCCACCCATAATCCACAGAGACTTAAAATGTGACAATATTTTTATTACTGGACCAACTGGATCTGTGAAAATAGGAGACCTGGGACTGGCAACCCTCAAGAGAGCTTCATTTGCAAAAAGTGTAATAGGTAATCCTCTTCTTTTTCCTTGGCATCCTTTTGTTGGTATGATCATCTTTTTTAATCTCCCTTTCATGTTGTGATTTTTTTTTTTTAATTCAATTGTAGATTAGTAGTAGAGATGACAGTGGTTTTGTGACTGTTCTCTTTATAGCCTTATAAATACCCTCAATGGGTAGGAAATTCTACGATGTCTGCCTCTTCTCCTTCATGGAATCACAGAAGGATCTGGGATGGAAGGAACCTCAGAGATCATCCACTTCCAGCCCTGGGCAGGGACACTCAACAAGGTTGCTCTAGGCCCCATCCAGCTTTTTAGCTGAAATATTCTGTGGTATCCACAAACTTTCTCTCCTTCAGTAGCAGCAGCCTGAAGGCATCATCCTCAGTGCCTGCTGGGGGCAGAAAAAGGAGAGGAGAGGGCAGAGAAAGGATGCTCTGCTCTCTCCCTAACGGGGTTGTGCTGCAAAAGCCTGGGAAAGCCTCCAGAAAATCATCAGCTCCCAGTGATGCTGGGGATAGGAGAGGCTGTGAGGCCTTCAGAACTAGGGTTCTCGCCTAGCAGAGAAATCACAGGATTGGAATGCCTTATCCCAATTTACTGGGGCATCAACAGAACAGGCTGCCTCTGCGGAGCTCATCCTTGCCTGAAAGAGTTTGGCTGAAACAATATCTGCAATTTATTAATAATCAGGAGGTACAAAATGCTAAGAAATTTCCACTTGGATGCACTGATGCCTTTAGAAGGTGCTTATGTGAGGAGTGTTAGAACTTGGATTTACTTGAACTGGGAGGACATTTTTAGAATGACTGCTGAAGGAGACAGATTCTTTGAAAAGGTTATGTTTAATATTTTCTGTTTAAATTTAATGTTTTCCTGAATTCTCAAACATTTTCTATTCAAATAAAACTTCACAGCAAATCTCCCTTGGTCTGATCAGTTGGTGATGGTTCTGGGAAGCTGCAAATTCCTGAGAAATGATGCTGAAGATGCAGGAAGTTATCATGTGTATTGATCAGTTGTCTTTCAGCTCATGATATAAATGGAAATCAGATTCTGCACAATTAGTGTTAGAAAACTGATAGTGACAACCACTGCTCCATCACTAGATATAAAAATAGCATCCCATTTTTTAAGCAGCAGTTGCCTAGATAATTATTTTTGCCCCTCCAATTTCCAGAGATTATAATTCTTTAAAAATATTAATACTCAACTATCAACCTTAATGCTAAGAGAGCCCAGTATCATTGAGGTCAAAATGATAGAAATTTTGGATATGTGTTTGGTTAGTGTGAGTCTGCTTCACCTTGTTGATCTTAGTGAAATTATGTTGCTTTATATCTGTTGAATTTGTCTAGTATTTAGCTTCTAATCTTTCTTGGGATTCTATTCTGTCAAGGCTTGGTATCTCTTCATGTAATTGTTTTGCAGTATAACAAGCTGTCCATGGGTCATAGTGGAATAATATCAGTAATACCAGTACAAGTTTTTCTAAAATCAAAGCATGCTTGTGTATAAATGCAATTCAATCCTGAGAAGGCTGCAGGTTGCTGGCAAAGTGTTTGCATTCATTTTGGCAATACAACCCGGCTTGTCATCTTCTCCAAGGAGAGAACTAGGAGGGCTTGGAAATGCTGCTGAGATGGGTAATTCTGCTCCCTCTGGAGATGCAGTAGCTTTAAAGGAATATTAGTAGCTGCAATTTTACATCAGCTTGAAGGGAATGGAGTTAGCATGGCTGAGGTCCAGCTTCTACCCTGCTGTGTTGGTGCGGTGACTGATGCTTGCCTGACCTTGCAGTGTGTCTGTGCAGGGAGCTGAGCCAGGACAGAGCACCTTCTGCTAAGAAGAGCTGGAGAGATGCTGAGTAGCTTCACATTTAGGTGCTTGGCTTTGTTTAAGGGGACTTTTCTATATTCCATCCCCACTCCCAAGGGAAGGGAAGGAAATGGCATTTCAATGCTATTATGGAATGTTGTCAGGAATTTCTGTTGCTTCTTAGATTATCGCTCTCACTTTCTCAGATTTGCTTAAAATGGTCCATAATTCATGAGGTTCTGTCCTGCCTCTGAGTCTTGTTCCTTTTAGAACAAGGTAACAGCTTCAAAAAATCTTCACTATGACAGCAGTTAACCATTTCAGAGCAGCAATGGGAAACAAGGGGAGAGATTGGTCCTGATTTCCAAAATTCTGATCCCAAAATACTGAATAGCCTTCCAGCATCTCTGGGGCATCCTCTGTCTCAGCTCCAACAGCTCTATGTCCTTCTGCTGTTGGTGCCCCAGAGCTGGAGGCAGCTACAGGGGGTGTCTCACAGAGTGAAGCAGAGAGGCAGGTTCCCCCCCTCAGGTTACAGCTGTGTCTTTGCTGCTAATACAGAGTGCTGGGATCCCCCAGGTTGCTGTATGGGGGTACTTTGGGTGTCATGGCAGCTGCTGGGCTGGATGGGAATTTGTCAGTGTCCTGCATGTGGTCTGAGACCTCTCAGGCTTCTTTAGGCCCACAGCTCCCAGCTCCTCTCCCACAATGCACAGCCTTGATATAGAAGGGACCTTAAAGATCATCAAGTTCCAACCCCCCTGCCGTAGGCAGGGACACCTCCCACTAGATCAGGCTGCCCAGTGCCTTGTCCAGCCTGGTCTTGAACACCTCCAGAGAGGGGGCATCCACAACCTCTCTGGCTGGGCAACCTGTTCCAGTGCTTCACCACCCTCACTGTAAAGAATTTCTTCCGTCATCTCTTCCGTCATCTTCTCTAAGTGTAAAAAGAAGACTAAATTAGCCTTGAGGCTAAGCATTAATTTTGCTACAAGATACAGATCCTCGAGTAAATTATCCAAGAGTGATTTTTTTCTCTTTTGCTTTATAAGATGACTTTTCAGAGTAGTTTGCTGTGCAATTGTAAGTCATCGCTTGTTATAAGCTTCACTTAGTATATATTCAGTTGCATCAGATTTCTAATACCCTAATCCCAGTCAAGTAGGGCCCGATTCTGTGAGTAGCCTCATTGTTTCCTCTCATTAAATGAATGACATGGTATTTCATGTTTCGTACCTGACGTTGTAGGTACTGTGTGATACTATTTGCTTTCAAAGTGCTGTCTGGCAGGTGTGTGCCGTGTTACTCTGGATGGGAAAAAAATTAAACACACAGATTTCCACTGATAAAAACAAGAGTGGATGTTATCATTTCTTCTCTGCTTTTCAACTTCACACACACATCCCTCTTTCCACCCACGAAATGAAACCATTCCGTGACATCTTGTATGGTCAGGCAATGTGCTGTACCTCATTCTCCTGTCCATTTTGGAAATTCTGAGACTTTTTTCTCTTCCTCCTCATTCTTATATTATTAGTATGTGTGATATTGTACATAGACCATGGGTATATAAGTGTGTGATGACTTTGAGTTTCTTTTCTAGAAGATGATTGAGCTTATTCTAGCCCTCTTTTGAAATAAGTGTGCACTGTTAGACAGCTTTATTTGGCACATTGCTTCTAGGCAAAAAAAAGATTGTGGTTAAAGCAACTTATGCTTTATCAAAGATTGATGTTCTTTTTCTGTGTGTCTGTGCAGGTACACCAGAATTTATGGCCCCAGAAATGTATGAGGAACACTATGATGAATCTGTGGATGTCTATGCTTTTGGAATGTGCATGTTGGAAATGGCTACCTCAGAATACCCTTACTCAGAATGCCAGAATGCTGCTCAAATTTATCGTAAAGTAACCTGTGTAAGTAACCTTCTTCATTTCTATTGGCATTATGGGATTTGAAGATTCAAAAATTGGTGTGTTGTAGAACATTTATGAGTTGTTGAATGTACTGAATGCTGTAGAAGTGATGAGTGGCGTTCCTCAGGGACCATTGCTGGGACCAGTGCTATTTAACTTTGTTGGAGGTATGGACAGTGGGATTGAGTGCACCCTCAGCAAATTTGCAGGTGACACCAAGCTATGTGGCGCAGTTGGCATGCAAGAGGGAAGGGATACCATCCAGAGGGACCTCAACAGGCTTGAGAGGTGGGCCCATGCCAACCTCATGAAGTTCAACGAGACCAAGTGCAAGGTCCTGCCCCTGGGTTGGGGCAACCACATGCACAGAAACAGGCTGGGTAGAGAGTGGTTTGAGTGCAGCCCTATAGAGTAGGATTTGGGGGTGTCAGTGGATGAAAGACTTAATGTGAGCTGCCGGTGTGCACTGGCTGCCCAGAAGTCCAACCCAATCCCAGGCTGCATCAAGAGAAGTGTAGCCAGCACATCAAGAGAGGTGATTTTGCACCTCTCTGGTGAGGCCTCACCTGCCTACAGAAAGGCAGGGGTAGGACTTTTTAATAGGATATGTGACAGGAGGACTAGGAATAATGGATGTAAATTGGAAGAGAAGAGATTCAGGTTAGATGTAAGAAAGGAATTCTTTACAGTGAGGGTAGTGAAACACTGGAACAGGTTGCCCAGAGAGGTTGTGGATGCCCCCTCAGTGGAGGTGTTTAAAGGCCAGGCTGGACAAGGCCTGAGCTGCCTGATCTAGTGTGAGGAGTCCCTGCCTATGGCAGGGGGTATTGGAACTAGAAGATCTTGAAGGTCCCTTCCAACCAAACTATTCTATGATTCTATGAGTTGAGGTATCTGGGCTTTCACTTATGCTGATCTGTTGCAGGTTTATTTGTGAGCTTGTCATTCCAGTTGGATCATGTTTGACTGTACTGCAACTGCATCATATATTTTCAGTAATCTTTGCTGCTGAGTTAGTCATTATCAATCAAAAAATACATAAAACCAGGGAAGAAGAAGCAGGGAAAAATACTCAGTCTGGTCCTGCCTCCTAAATGGGGACCTTTCTGACTTGATCACGTTTCCTCTGAAAGAGTAAGAACTAACTTCTAAGTTGCAGCTTGAATATTTATTTACATGATGGAGGATTTACATGAGGAGGGTGTTGGGTTCAGATTTCCATCACAGATTCTCTCTGTTTGTATATGAAACAAATTACTTGAAGATACAAATGGGAAAAGTTATCAATATTCAATCTTATAGTCAGCCTAAGGAGCTTTATATCTGCATTTTGGAACTTTGTGAGGTCTGGTAATCCCCACACAGAAACTGTGGAAATGGGCTCACTGCATTTTTAGGTGAGGTTAGGCTGGAGGAGAAGCCTCTCCTTCAGATAAAATAATCTCTGTGCTGAATAAATGCCTTCTCCAGCACTCTCTTGTGACCAGATGATGAATGTATTTGTCTACAGGAACTGGAGGGCAAGTGTCTGAAAAAACTCCTGAGTCTGTAAGATGCTGTCAGATTCCAAATCACTGACTCCAGGGAACCAGGGCTTGCCAAAGGCTTTGGCAGCTGCCATTATGTGCTGTTCTACTTGGTGAAGTGAAACTGAGAGTTACAGGAGGTTTTTTGGGATAGATTATGCTAAGTAGGCTGGTTTGTCAAAGACTGTTCCAGATCCTTCCTTCCATCTGATTGCTACAGCAGGAGGATAGGAAGCTTTGTGTTTTGGCCCTGGTGCATTGCCAAAAGATGCAGTCTGCACACTGAAGAGGGTAAACTGCTGCAAAGTGGCACTAAATTAGCTATGGATTAGGGTGCTTTTATTTCTTTGGCCAATGAGGCAATTTGTCATACAAAGCAGATACAGTGAGAAGATGCATTTCTCAGTCACCAAAAGTGTGGTCCTAAAATTTTTTTGTATTTCTCTTTTTGAACTGCTGCTTGTTACAGAATGCTCTTGAGTTGGAAGAGATCTCCAAAGGCCACCTAGTCCCATGCCCTGCAGTGAGCATGGGCATCTTGCATAAAATCAGGTTGCTCAGACCTGCAGAAACACTGGCCTTGCATGTCTCCAGGGATGCAGCCTCCACCACCTCTCTGGGAAACCATGCCCAAGCAAGTAGCCCCTCCCCAGCTTTCCTGTAGTTCCTTCAGGTACTGGGAAGCCTCTGTGAGGGTTCCCCAGGGTTGTCTTGTCTCCAGGCTGAGCAGCCTCAGCTCTATTGGCTTGTCCTCACAGGAGAGGTATTCCAGTCTTTGCATCATTCCTGTGGCCGCCTTTTGGACCTCCTCTGTGTTCTTCTTGTGCTTAGGACTCTGGAGTTAGATGCCGTAACTCCTGGTAGGGTCTCACAAGAGCAGAGTAATGGGGCAGAATCACCTCTCTTGATCTGCTGGCCACAGCTTTGCTGATGCAGCACAGGACGTGGTTGGTTTCTGGGCTGCAAGCATGTGCTGTTGACTTTTCTCCAGGTTTTCATCCACCAATACTCCCAAGTCCTTTTCCAAAGAGCTGCTCTCTATCACATCACCTCCCAATCTGTATTGGTGATGAGGACTGGCCTGGCCTAAGTGCAGCACTTGGTTTCTAAGTGTTTTAACTTTTGTAGGTGTAATTTATATTGTTAAGTACATGTCTTCCCACCACTGAAGACCAGGCCTTCAGGGTTGGTTTTCCTGTTGAGAGTGCTGGAATGATTCTAATCTGGTGGGAGAGGAAAGGTGGAATTTCGAATCATAGATTCATCTTGGTTGGAAGGGACCTTTGAGCTCATCAAGTCCAACCATCAACTCAGCTCTGGCAAGAACCACTGCTAAACCATATTTCTGAGCTCTATGTCTGCCCATCTCTTAAAAAATCTCCAGGGGTAGTGCCTTACCCCCCCCGAGCAGCCTTTCCAGTGCTTGATAAACTTTTCAGTGTAAAAATTTGTCCTAATATCCTTTATATGAGGTACTGAGTGACCTGATCTATGCAGGATGTCCTTGTTTACTGGAGGGGGTTGGACTAGATGGCTGTTGTAGATCACTTCCAACCCTATGATTCTATGACTCTAAACCTTCTCTGGTGCAACTTGAAGATTTTTCCTGTTGTCCCATGGCCTGTTCCTTGGGAGAAGAGCTTGACCCCCCCGGCTTCACCCTTCTCTCAGGGTGTTGGAGAAGCATGCCTAGCTCCCTCAGATGCTCCTCACAAGACTCCTCTCTGCACCCCTCACCAGCTCTTCTCTGCACCTGCTCCAGCATTTCATTGTCTTCTTTGGGAAGTCTGTTAAAAATGTGTCTATGTTTAATAGTTGAAGATACCATCACATGACAACCCAGAGGATGTCCCTGCTGGAAGTAAGAGCCATGCTATGCCTTTCTGAAAGCAGGAGGACACATCTGAAGAGGAGAAAATGCTTTGTCTTAGTTTTGTGTAAACTGTTGTGAGCTGACATTCATAGCTTGGAAAAGATCAGTGTTTCCTAATGGACTGCAACTATGACTTCTGTTAATGTAACTCTTCTTGGAGTGTTCCATAAATGTTTGCCAGGGCATGGAATGGTAGGAAAAGGGGCAGTGGTTTGAAACTAGAGCTGGGCAGGGTTAGATGAGACATTAGGAAGAAGTTCTTTCCCATAAGGGTGGTGAGACACTGGCCCAGGTTGCCCAGAGAGGTGGTGGATACTTCATCTCTGGAGACATTCAAGGCCAGGCTTGCTGAGGCTCTGAGCAACCTGACCTAGTGGAGGATATCTCTGTTTGTTGCAGGGGTTGGACTAGATGGCCTTTGAAGGATCCTTCCAACCCAACAAATTCCAAGATTCTACTCTACAAAATGATACAGATGTATTATCTTGCTCCACATGCCCTGAGAAACATTGTGTGCAGCTCTTGGCCATCTGGAATATTAATAATTAAGACTTCATAAGACTCCTTTGTCAGAGAGATAGCCAGGGTGGCAAAGAATAACAATTAATTGGAGGATTCCTAATTAGAAGTTACATTTCAATTTGCAGACTTAAGTAGTCATGTTTTTTAAAAGCCTGTCTCAATTAATTTCCTGTGCCAGTAACCATAGCTGAGGATTATAGGGTAAATCAACATAATTTGTTAAAACTGGGTTTGTCCTTGCAATGTTGGATAGATGGCAAACAGTTATTAACACAAACAATAAGTAATGGTGGTGATGCTGTTGCAAGGTCACTTTATTATTCATAAAGGGGTATTTTTGAAGCATAGCTATCAAGGAAATCGGGTGCAGGAGCCTCAGGCACAGACAAGGAGGGTGTGTTAACTGCTGGTTTTGGCAGAACCTGGGTAGTAGCAGTGTGAGCAAAGGCACTGTGATTCTTTAGATAGAAAACTTGGCATTTCTGTTGTTCCAAGGAAAGGGTTAACGAGCTCTCAGTGGAGAGAGAAGAAGCCCATGAGCTGCATGAACTGTCAGGCAGGAGGAGGAGCAGGGGGTGGACCTCTTGGTGAGGGTGCCAGAGGAGCAGGGTGCCCTGAAGGGGATCCCTGGGTCCCAGAGGGAATCTCTCTGGTGGGCTCCGCAGCTTTTCCAGAGGAGCTGTACCTGTGAAAGAGCTGGTGATATCGAGGGACCCCTCTTCCATGCATGTGAGTCACCCTGTGGTGGGCGCTGAGGGTGGGAGATCCTTCTAATTGTCCCAGGCTGTCACCTAATTGCTGGTTCATTAGCTGGGGCAGTGATAACTTACAGACAAAAAAAATTTGAATCGCTTTTCACAATGCTGTAGGGTTGCAAATACAGAAGGTGTTACTTGTGTTGGGTTTGACTAGAATGAAGCAAAATAGAGAAATGAAGTGTACCCCAAGCCATTTTCTTCCCAGTGTTAGATGAGGTTTGGACTTCTCACTGGAACAGAATGTGCTCCTGACCTACCAGTTGGGGCTCCTGAATGCTGTCACTTATTTCAGATTGTCAGTGAGATATTTACTTTATTTCCAAGGAATGTTTTTTGTTTTGTTGTTTGTTTTTTTTTTTCTTTTGCAGCAGAAATGTGAATGCTATTTTTAGTGTTTTATATTGACGATCAACAGAGTGTAAAAATGTGATTGCTGTGTCTAGTTTCCTGGTGCTTTTATTAAAAACCAACTCCCTCTCCTTTTCTTGGGGTCAGCATTGTGGTGGCAATTGGTTGAGGTGCCAATGAAGTTGGCTGGAGTTGCATTTGCATCAGGCAAGTGATGGCTCACAAGTGAAGTTGCAGTGACCACCTTTCTGTTTAAACCCCCTCTGCCCTTCTTTTGGGTGACACCAGCTGCTCATTGCTGTGGCCAGCAAGACCAGTGCCTTATTCTGCTTTTGCCAGTTATTCCTACCGTGTGTCCTAACAACCACATGTCAAGCTCCTATTTACTAATGGCCTGTAGGATCCGTTTGAAGTCCTCGCTTTCCTCACATGCATTGGGATTCCTTGCTGGCATAGAAAATGAAAACATTTCCTTTCTGAGACATTATTCGTTTGTTTTTAAGATAACAAATCATGCATGTCTGAATCATTATGCGTATTTATTATACTTCATTACTTCTGTGGCCTTTTATTCTGCCTGACTTATTCTCATGGCTTACTTGCCGCTTGAGTTTCTTATTCTTGTTTTCATGTATGTGTAACGTGGATAAAGTAGTTCAGGGTGAGGTGTTGGTCATTTCACAAATGGATAGTGGTCTGATTTCTTTGATAGATGAGACATGCTTGTAACTTATCACCTCCCTCTCTTCTCTTTCAGTCTGAATTAAGTGTAAATCAAAAAAAGAAGGGCATATGTAACATAAACAGAAAGTACTTATTTTCTTTCAATGAGACAGGTCTGGGCCATGTTTACTGCAGCTGCCTTTGAAGTGATTTCCTGGTCAGCATATTTGCAGTGACCTTCATTCTGATGCCATAATCCCATTTTTCATGCATAACTTGATGTTTTTTCTTAGTCAGGTTTTTTTTCTGTGTGTGTGTTTAATCATTCTGCTAACTGATTTTGATGTGGACAGAAGGCATATTTAGTGATGAAACATCAGGGCCTATTATCTTGCCATGCAACTCTCCAGCCCAGTGTTTTCTTAGGGATGCTCTGAAGAATGCCAACTGAGCAGCTGGATCTGCCGGGGGTTTCTGGTGACCTTGTTGGGTTTAACAGCATGAACTGCTGCTCTAAAGCAACCCACGTGTTTGCAGAATTTGTATTTTAAATTTTTGTACTGCTTCTTTTTTATAAATGCATTGAATGTTCTCTTGGCATTCATGGGCTATATTTGATACTCCTCAGGCAGATAGAATGAAACCTGTGACTGCAGCAATGCCACAACAGCCAAATAATGTCCTAAATGTCATTGCATTGACTTTTTGTATGTTTCAGATATCTTCTTAGATCTGCAAATAATCTTCTTAGATTAGCATTAGGATTAAGTACTCTTGTGGAGTGAAATAGAAATGAGTTTATAAATGCATCCCACTGTCTCACTGCGAATGCTGTGGAACAAAATCCTGGAGAACCTGAGAACTTCTTCACCACTTCATTGACTTGAGAGTGCGTGGTAGTGGGGAATTTGAATTTCAGTTCAAAACATGGTTTCAGCTTTTTGTATTAGAATTTTTTTTTTCCTTTTCTAGGCACTCTGTGAGTCTAAAGACTATTTGCACGTAGAAGGAGGACTTGTAGTCCTAAGCAGACAATATCTAGACAAGGTGAGCAGCTCCAGGGTGAAAGGAGAGCCTTCAGAAGAGTTGCTGGCTGATAGGGTCAGACTTAATGCTAACTTTTCTGGCGTACACATCTTAAGAAGCACTGTGTTACTCTTTCAGAAGTGCACTCTGCTGATGGAAAAATAACAAGTGGCTACTCTTACACCCCTGAAAAACATGCTTCACCTTTTTACCCCCAACATAAGGTTAAAACTGTAATTTGATGCGTGTTCCCGAGTGTAGATTCAAATACCACACACTGGAGTGTGATGTATTTCCAAGCTAATCAATTCAGAAAGAAGGTGCAGAGATGGAGTGATGATGGGGAGAAACAAAATCAATCATCCTGGTCAAGAAAGAATTTTTTTAAAAGGGAAATTTTTTGATCTTCTCTCATTTTGCTGTTTTGTATTTTATATACATAAGCATTTCAAGAGTTTGCATTAAAATATCCTGATATTATTATGGCAACTAGTTAACCTCCAATTGTATTTACTTTTTGTTTACAAAGCAGCTGTAGGTTTTCAGGCTGACAGGGATAATTCCTTAGCTAATACACTTCAAATTTTGTTGCCATGTTCCTAGAGAATACTCCCAAATGACAGATGGCTTTTGTATAAATTAATGATATTAACCCTTTGTTTGTGAATGGAAACCTCATTTTTGCATAAGTCCCCTTCATGGGCCTTATGTGGGGTCAGGACTGTCAGGAATGTCTGCAACATTACATTTGGGTAGCCTGGGAGATTTTAGTGAAGAGTAAGGAGCAGAAGCATACTGTGTAGTATGTGCATGGAGAAAAGACTTTGGCAAAGCAGTTCTCTTCACTGCTTCACTCCGCATATCCTTTGTTTCAGTTATCTACGCATAGCTTAGCTGGTCAGTAGATTAATACAATAGATTTTGGGAGAGGCATCAGTGTGCCTTGAAAAGAAAGGAAAAGGCTGTTGGGAGGGACTGTGTTCTTTTAGGGAGGAAAGAAATTTGTAAGATCAAAAATGGAGGTTAGTCATCAGGGATTTCTCAAAAGAAGAACTTTGAGACAACAGTGATTTCCAGATGCCTAACGTATCCTGCCCTGCTTCATCTCAGTCAGGTCAGAAGTCCCATTGAACCATGTAAAATAAAGATTGTTTTTTATGAGTTCTGGAATATAAAATTAAATAGAAACTGTAATTTGTCTTGTTCTATTTGTGTCTTTCGCAAGTTCAGTTTGTTGTTAAAATACCCTCAAGCTCTCCCATGAGAGCACAGATATTTGCACAGTATGTTTCTCAGAGTAATTCAAACCTCCTTGGTAGGACCTCTACTGCTTTGTTGGGGGGGAGGTTGAGTTTTTTGGATGTTAGTTTGTGGTGACCCGTCATTGCTTCCTCCAGCTGATACTGATGCACGTTTGTGGCATATTTTTCAGCAAAAAAACAAGCTAAGCATATAGGATGGTCTTTATTACCCACTCTTCCTGATGTGTTGCTAAGATGCAAAATCGTGGTTTCCTGTAGCAAACTAGAGTGGTTGAAGATGTGTCCTCTTACTTTGCGTTTAGCAGGCTGCGAGAGTTGGAGCTGTTCAGTCTGGAAAAGACTACAGTGAGACTTTCTAGCAGCCTCACAGAAACTGAAGGGGCTACAGGAAAGCTGGGGAGGGACTGTGACTGTTTTCCAGGGCACAGAATGATAGGATGATGGGCAGGGTTAGTTGAGACATTAGAAAGAAGTTCTTCCCCATGAGGATAGTGAGAACACTGGCCCAGATTGCCTATAGAGGTGGTGGAGGCCCCACCCCTGGAGACATTCAAGGCCAGGCTTGCTGAGGCTCTAAGCAGCCTGACCTTATGCAAGATGTCGCTGCTCACTGCAGGCGTTTGGACTAGATGGCCTTTGAATTTTGCTTCAAAACTAGCACATTCTATGATTCTGTAGCTTCAGGGTATATTAGGGTATATAGGAAATTCATGCTCAGAATGACTTTTGGTACTTCTTTGTTTTCTTTAACTTCTAATTCAGGTCTCGGAACTCTCTTGGAGAGACTCTTGACACCCTGTGATGGGCTTGTGCATGTTCTGAGTGAGTCTGGGCTTTGGTTGGCTTGATGCTCTGCAGCCTTTTGACACATTTTTCTAATATACAAATTTTGATATCTTATAAGTAAGGTTTAGGTTTGCTTAAGTAAATAATTCTTTTTACTGGGTCACAGCAAGCCAGCCACATGTAGAGATTATTTTGTTTTGTTGTCACAGGGATGGTTGTTTGGATCTCAGCAGCTGTCTGCCTAGGCTATAGTGGGAAGCTGAATCTTTGTGTGCTGTCTTGTTTTTTTTCTTTCTCTTTTCCAAAATTTATGAATTCCGTATTTCACTTTTGAGATTTAAGGCAGTAAGGATCAACCACAGACAATGGTTGACCTGAAATAAATAAATAAATCCAAATTTTAAGTCAGTTCTGAAGCTTGAATGACAACAGAATGTTATTAAAAAGGATAAATATATATAATCAGAATTTCTCAGAGATGTGGCAATCCTCATTGAAATTCATCCCTAAAATTTGGTCAAGACTAATTTAGTGAAGACATTGAAATTCTTGGAGACATTTTGAAATACCTCTTTGGTTACTTTTTTAGTCCAAGGCACCATCAGGTAAAACAAAAGTCAGGAATTCGGGCTTCCTTTTCTGCTACTACATGTTCCAATATTTACCGCTCTTGCTGAGTGAAACATAAAAAGGATTCAAATGGAGTTGAATATCCAAATCCCATTCAGTTCTATTCTTTATCAGATTCTGTGTATTTTTAGATAAAAAAAGTTTTCTTTTAATTCTGATTAATGGATGCATTGGAATTACTTGGGCCTTGAAGTACCTGCACAATCCATTCCCAAATTAATTTTGTCAAATTTGCATCTGTATCTTGTTTAAGCAGGAAGAGATGCTACCTGTTTTTAAAAAGGAAATTTTTCTAGTTATTTAAGATTAATATCACACATAAAAAGGATAATTCTTGCATTACGAGTCCTATTGTTTATATTTTACCCTGAAGGCATTATCAAGTGTTGGAAGTGGCTGCCCATGGCAGGGATTGAGGCACTATCCCTAGGGGTATTTAAGAGCCAGGCAGACACAGAACTTAAAGACATGGTTTAGGGCTGGTTCTTGTCAGAGTTGGGTTGATGGTTGGACTTGATGGTCTGCAAGGTCCCTCCCAGCCTCAGCACTTCTGTGGTATACATGAGAAGTATTTGCAGGAAATCTCCCGCTGAAGTGAATGGCCTGGGTTACTCATTACAGACTTGGGGATCTCTTGCTCCTGTGTCATTTGACATGGGGAGCAGTACGGTGGCATGTTCTGATGGAACATGCCTTCCTCTGTGCCTGCATCAGGAGAAGCCATTGGGCCGTGCTCCATGTGTGTTAATGTCCTACATGTGTGTAGTGTGTTTTGATCACTAGCACAGAAACATGACACAATATATGAACTGTTATTCAGCCAGAGAATTTGCATGCTACTTCTGCAAACTTGTGTAAGATATGCATTAATTTAATTAAGAGACTGGATACCCTGAGATCATGTAAGTCAAGATCTTTGTCCTGAAATATTAGCAAGTTGGAAGATATGATCTGTGACTGCCTGAGTGTGTGTTTCTTCTCAGTCTTTTCTTCCTGAAACAGCCACAATCACTTCCTGTTGCATCTACTTTGAGCCAGAGCTCACCATGTTGAGAAGCCAGTTATGCTTCTCTGGGTATTGTTCTGCAATGAGCAGTAGGGTTTTCTGCCTGAAGGGCCCTGCTTGTAAGATTCACTCTTCCAAACTTAGAACTGAATGCTCTTCCCACTCAAAATATTAACATTTCATGGAAATTTAACTGGACTTGAGATTTAACACCTGTAACTCACTCCAAGTGTGATTCAAACAATGTGTTGAGGAAATGCAAGAGGAGAGTCTTCTTTGTATTCCCTCTTGATTTTCTGATGTTTTTCTGGGGGGAGAATGGGACTGTTGGGGTCTAGAAAAACAGAAAATTTGTGAGATACAGGAATATAGAATATTCCACAGTGTTTTTGCTCCTTTCCTGTAATGCAAAGAAAAATGATTGTTTGTCTTTATTCATTGAGAATTTTGAGATTTAAGGTAAAAAAATGTAAAAGGAATATTTTCAGAAAAGAGTTATTGTGAAAATATTAAGTTTGCTGTTTCTTGAATATTGAGTTTAAAGTCCATAGGAATAAGGTAAAGTTTGCAAAGGTTAATAAAGAGAAAGGGTGACTTCCCCTGTGTGTAGCTGGGTTCATGTACAAACAGTGTTTATTTTTAAGGGTATTTAACAATATGGTAGCCCTAAATCTTCAATTCAGTTTTGCATTACAACTAACAATTTTAATGTATTAGCTACTCCAAGGGTTGTTTTGACTGTAAAGTAAAGGAAAAATGTCCTTAATAAACAGATAGAATGTAACTATTTTTCAAAGTAAATTGTTTTGGTTTTTTATTCTTACTCCTTCTAGGGTATAAAGCCAGCAAGCTTTGAGAAAGTTACTGATCCTGAAATCAAGGAGATAATCGGGGAGTGCATTTGCAAAAACAAAGAAGAAAGGTTTGTTGCAAATAATCAAATCTAAATAATGTGCATGGAAGGATTTTAAAGCTGTCTATAGACTTTATTTTCTGGCCACTGGATGTATCTGCCATCTTGATGCGGCTTGACTTCACAGCTTCAAAGAACAGGGTTAGAAAGCATCATTGCAGACACATAAGCTTGGTGTTCTACCACATTCTGGTACAGCTGTCTGTAAAGTCTGGCTTGGGAGCACAGAAAAGCGATGGAGGTCAGCCGTGACTATACCATGGTGACTCAACACAAGTTATTGGTGCAGATTCCATTGACTTATTGACCTCTAGATATGGATACAGATTGTGCCTTGTTTGCAGCTTTGTTTTAGAAGCCTCATCTTCTTATACTGGCTGCTCCTAGATGAGTGTGTCCATTGTTCAGTATTTCATAACTTTCCCAAACTTTCACACTTTTTAGGGTCCTCCACTGTCTACCTAGAGAGAAACTCATTTTTTTTAGCACTCATTAAATTCAGATACTCAATAAAAGTTGAGCAGTGCTGCAATCTGCATTTCTGTATGAGCTTACAATGTGTGAATATTGGTGAAGATTCATGAAACAGGAAATGTCACTTTTTGCAGCAGCCCTCAGTGGCACTGGCAAGGTTGTGTCTTTTTGCTAAGAACACCAATTTGTTGAACCCCAAGCATCTTGGAAATGTTTTCACCTTTCATAGCAGCTTTTTTGTCACAAATCTCTTTGAAAATGCTTGAGACTTTGGAGTATTTGAATATACTTTATTTCCATTGCAGATATGAGATTAAAGATTTATTAAGCCATGCCTTTTTTGCTGAAGATACTGGGGTAAGAGTGGAACTTGCAGAAGAAGACCATGGTAGGAAATCCTCTATTGCCTTAAGACTCTGGGTAGAAGATCCTAAGAAACTGAAAGGAAAACCCAAAGATAATGGAGCCATTGAGTTTACTTTTGATCTGGAGAAGGAAACTCCTGATGATGTTGCACAAGAGATGGTAAAATAAATTTCTCCTGACAAAAATGTATATAATAAAGTAGGGCATAAATTTCAAAGAGAGGAGTGAGCCTGGTAAAGAAACTCCCATTCAAACCCTTCCAGCTGTCCAATGTAAGCAGTTTGCATTAACTGTGGATTAATGGCTGCAAGGAAGGGGTAATGAGAAGAACTAATAACTGAAAAATACTGTTTTCTAAATATGGAAACAGATGCATGAAATGGCATTTCAAATAGCTTAGGGACCAGAGAGAAGGGCTTTTCTGCTTCTGTAATTTGATAACTTTTGCAAATTTCTGTTGACATTCTGTTGAATGTCTGTGAGTTTTAGTTTCAGACAGCAGTGTAAAATAAATTAGAAGGTTTATATCACAAAATATTCTGCACAGAATCCTTCAAATCTCTTCTTTCCATTTTTTTTTGTCAGCATCACTTAGGAGGAATGTAGGTGAGGAGAGGCTGTGGTTAGCCACTCTCACTAAACATAAATATGGGCCTAGGTTCAAGCCTACCATGCCCAGTTAGGAATGAACTTTGTATTTTTTGGTAGATACGTTAAACTTAGTGAATTTCTATTTCTTACCTTGTGTGGAGTTTTGTTAGAAAACGTATTTTGTGTTCCAGTTTCACCCTATAGTCCTTGAATTAAAGTTTTAGTGATGTCTTTAGTGCTGTTCTTAGGTTTTTCTAACATCATGGAAACAAAGAAGCAGTAAGCACTTAGTCAGAGGTCTGAATTTTCTTCTGCTAGTAAAAATGTTGCTATTATATCCAAAGTCCTGAGGGATCCCATTTAATGATGTTGTCATCACCATCCCTGTTCTACTTAGGAGAACATTTGACTATGTTGCCTTGCTGTGCTTGGACTCATCTCCCTGTACTCCAGATTTAGTGGGAGAAATTCAGGCTCCTCTGTCTTGCAATTAATTTGCAGCAGGTCATTTTTTAATCACTGTTTTGTTGCAGAACTCCATTTAAAAGTTGCTCTGGTACAGTTGCTTTCTGTTATATTTTACATTTCAATATCTGCAGGAAAATTTGGAGGCTTGAATTTCTGTTGGTTACTTGGCCCACAGTTACAATACTTAATTTGCAAAGGGAAATAATTCTTGTTAGAAGTATATATATTATTCCCTTTCCCAAATTATTTTAAAACTTGTGTTTTATATTAACGGTTACCTGAATGACCACATAGGAAATGCTTTTGTTCTGTTGGCCTATTGGGAGCAAAGGGGGACATTCATCTTCTAAATGTCTTTGTAGCTCTTGTGAATTGTGAAACTCCAAAGCCATGTGCTTTTATCATTTTGAGTTGCTTTATGTGCTGTGGAGGAGCAGAATGCAGAAGGCCTTTAAAATATGGGCAAGTTTTAATCCTTATTGTTGGGTTTTCAGTAGTCAGTATTCCAGCCCATCCAAATTATGTGACTGAAAGAAACTCAAAACCTTCTGGTGGGTATGCAACTCCAAGTACCAATGGGTACTGTAAAATACTATGTCTTCATTAAATCATAGTTTAATAATTTTACATGTAGGAGTAAGAATTGCATTTTAAAAACTTGTCAATGTGGCAGCTTTTCATTTCCCTCCCACTGAACATTGTCATGTCAGATCGTTTTGGCATATTGATTTATACAGACTTCTCTGGGCCTGGTGGTTCTTCACTCAAGTAATTCTCTTTCATCCTTAGCATTTTCTGGGATCAGGGATTCAGGAATGTCAGTAAACTCAGAGGCCATAGGCAGTAGGAAATACTAGTATCCATCTGCAGCTGGATTTCAAGCTACTTTGCACCTATGCATTTTATAAAGGGAAAATCTAAGCTGTAAAATGGCCTCCTGTTTGTGCAGGAGCAAAGACAGAAAACCTCTAGATTTCCTCCATGTAGATGAGTGCTTCAAAGTCCCTAGGATGTGCATATTGAAACTTAGGGAGAGCAGATGAATCTCTGGTAGGACATCATTAAACTGAAATTTGTGCCCAGTGCTGCAGGAGGTGATGCAAACAGCACAAACATGGATTTTCCTTTTAGCTTTAGCAGTTAAGTTCTGAGAAGACTCTATGCCCTGGGCAGTCAAATGTGAGCACGTGACGCAATGATTAGGTTTTTTTTCTTCATAAAAGTCAATACGGACTGATTTTACCATTGAGTAGAAGTTTACACTAGTTTCTGTTAATGCCTTTTCCTTCATAATTTGCTGTAGTATTAAGCACAGCAATGTGGGAACCATTATAATAGTAGAGTTTACTCCAAAGAACATTTTTACAAGATGTTTCTTTCCTCTTGTGGCACCATTGTTAGCCTGAAAAAAGAAAGGGACCTACCTACAATTGAACTTGCTCTCTTCTCAGTGGGTGTTAACTGATGAATAAATTGACTCAATATATTTTCAGGTCTTAGGAATTGCATATTGTTTGAAAATGTTTTAGAGATAGACGTTTTGTTCATAAAAAGCCCCAGCTCTCAGTTTCTGTTCTTGTGTGGAATATACTATTTAATACTGATGTTTTCTCTGTAAGGAGGTGACTTGAGTAATTTGTGTTTTTGCACATGTGCATGCCCTTCTCCTACACATGATCATGCTAAGTTTGTGCTTCCTCTATAGATTGACTCTGGATTTTTCCATGAAAATGATCTCAAGATAGTTGCAAAGTCGATACGTGACAGAGTAGCATTGATACTATGGAGAAGAGAGAGAATTTGGCCTAGGATGCAGTCAGAAGAACGCCGGGAGTCGGAGTGTCTGGAGAAGTCAAAACCACCACACGTGCAGCAGGTCCAGGTCACCTACCTGTCCCACACCGGTCACCATGTCCTCTCTGAGTCAGAGGAGCCCGAGGCTGACCAGCATCCGTTCCAGCAGAACCTGCCTGCCAGTGTCACCTCTGTTGCATGTAAGTTTTGGCTTGGTTTTGTGTGCACATGGTGATGAATGTCTAAGGATAAAAGTCAAGGAGAATTTGATTTGCCATCCAGGTTTTGGACTGTAGCTTGAAGAAAACAAATGTTTAGGGCAGACACATAAATTTTGACAGAAAACAAGTTTTCGGAAAAGCTATGTTATATTGAGGTAGCTCCTCTTCCAGTAGCGGTAAACACAGAAAAGAGAGGGGCCGATACATTTCTATATCGTATGTGGGGATTTAGATCCACAATTCCCAATAGTCTTAATGAGAGTAACAGTCCTAATTCCTCAAACGGTGTATTAAAAAATGGATACAGAATGTACTGAGCCAAAAGACTTGGTCATCTTGAATGCAGCCCTGAAGAGAAGGATTTAGGGGTATCAGTGGACAAGAAGCTCAGTGTCAGCTGGTAGTGTGTGCTTGCATCCCAGAAAGCCAACCCAATCTCAGGTTGCATCAAGAGAAGTGTGACCAGCAGGTTAAGAGAGGTGATTTTGCCCCTCTACTCGGCTCTGGGGAGACCCCCAATTGGAGTTACTGTGTCCAGTTCTGGAGCTCTCAACATAAGAAGGCCATTGATCTGTTGGGTTCAAAGGAGGGCCACAAAGATGATCAGTGGGCTGAAGCACCTTCCTTATGAGGACAGGCTGAAGGAGTTACCTGGACTTGTGTAAGGCATTTGACACTGTCCCACATGACATCCTGGTCACCAAACTGGAAAAGAATTGGTTTGATGGATGGACCACTC
>VZTY01023259.1:0-94469 GCA_013400935.1 Turnix velox | reverse complement strand
TTGAGCAGTCTGATCTAGTGGGAGGTGTCACTGCCTATGGCAGGTGATTTGGAACTTGATGATCTTTAAGGTGCCTTCCAACCTGAACTATTCTGTGATTCTATGAGTTGGGGTTGTACAGCCTGGAGAAGAGGAGGGCTCTAGGGGACCTCAATACCTGAAGGGGGGCTACAGAAAGGCTGGGATAGGACTTTTTATTAGGATATATGTGACAGAAGGACTGGGAATAACAGATGCAAATTGGAAGAGGGGAAATTTAGCCTGGAGATAAGAAAGAAGTTCTCTACTGTGAGGATGGTGAGACACGGGAAAAGGTTTCTCAGAGAGGTTGTGGATGCGCCCTCCCTGGAGGTGTTTAGGGTCGGGCTGGGTGGGATGTTGAGCAACCTGGTCTTGGTGGTAGGTGTCCCTGTCCATGGCAGGGGGATTGGAGCTGGCTGATTTTTGAGGTACCTTCCAACCCAAACCATTCTATGATTCTGTACTTTTAAATAGAAAAGCAGGGAGACTTCTGCTAGTGACAAAAATAGATGTTTTCTGTGCCAGAGAGTTGGATCAGCACTGAGTTTGTGGAACAATTTCAGAGCCTGCAGAAGTTGAAGTGGCACCAAACTGGTCAGAGCCACAGGTAGCTTTTTCAAATTGTTGGTAATGTGGTGTGGTTTATTCAAAAGTAGACCTTGTTGAGACCAGAGGGCAGCAGTTTCTTGTAGTTTGAGTTCTCGATGGCTTGTGTGAAGCTTTTTGTGCAGCTGTGCAAAGGCTCTGCAACGGGGAAAAAAAATCCTTTTCTGAATGTCATGTGTTGCAATTCAGGATTTCCTCATCATGTGGAAATTATCATCTGTGGTTTATATTTGGAGCACAGACCCTGTGGTCTGATACAGCCATCATTATTGGGATCCTTTGGCCACAATGGGGGTGCTCACTCTATTCTTCCAGGCTCTGTTTTTTCCTGAGGTGGTGGCCTTGAAGCAAGGGGTGGTTTGCACTTTGTTATGGCAGGACAGAGAAGGTGGTTGCTCTCATTCCTCCAGGTCCTGGTAGCTACAAGCTGATCATCTACCCCCTCTTTGCTTTCAGCTGAGGGCTGACTCAAAGGTGATCACTGGGCTATTTCAAGACAGATTTACATCTCCTGTTTTAAATCCCAGCACTGATTTTGGTCTGGCTCTGTATTAGAAACTGCCTGGCTTTGCTTGCAGAGCTTGCTATTTTCTTCCTTTTATTTCTGAGCATCAGACTAATCTCTGGCATGAGGACACAATATTTTTGCTTCCCTAAAATAAGTTGTCCCTATCTCTGTCCCCTAAAACCAACCTTTGTTACTGAGTTGAGCTTTGTTGTTGAAATCTTAAATCTATTTATACTTCCAAACACCTTGAAGGAAACATAGCTAGATATTTTTGGCTTGGGAGATTTGAAATTAAATGAGAGTTTTAATTTTTTCTAGATTAATTTTATGATAAAATCTGATGTACATATTTTGCTACTAAACTATTATCATCATGTTTCTGTTTTACTGTTCTGGACTTTTATGGGAGCATTTTTAAATTAAAGATGCATTATTTCTGGCAAAGAGATAGCTGCTGGTCTAATTTAGCTATTGTATAAATTGCTATGCAGAGACTACTTGGATCAGTAAAAGAACCAAGCACGCCTCTACAAGAAAATAAGCCTTTAAAAGATAGGAGAAATGGCCCTATTTGCATAACTTGGAGCAGTGAGATATTTACAAAGGGTTTTTTTTTCAGAAGCTAAATTGAACTAATTTAATTTTTTTGGATCATGCACTTAACTCATGCAATTCATTTGAGGAACATTGTAATTACGACTTTTTGTTTCCACTAGTACAGTGAGACTCCTTGTGCTTCCCATGGTTCAGTTGGACATGAGTTGGCAAAATTTTCTGCTAAATATAAACCCTGCAGTTTTTTCTCCTTAAATTTTAACCAGTGCTTGAAATTGACAATTCACTGTTGGATGCCTTTAAGCATTGTCTTAGTGATAGTAGCTCTAAAACCTCCATGAATTCCAGTTCTACCAATTAATAATCCAAGGTCAAACATAAAAATGTAAATTAATAAAAGAATGTGGAATTCATATTGTTATATGAAACTCAATAAAACTGACTCACAGCTTTTAGTTGAGCATTCAACCATCATACTCTACTTTGAGGTCATAAAGACATGTTTCTGATAAAATGGAAGCATGTGTGCCACAGAAATCCCCAAATCACCTGAGAGTCGAACCATGTAGACACTTCTTAAAAATGAGCTGGATAAAAACAGAGGGGAGTTTGAATTTTGGGAAAAAACAGTTGTAAGAATAGTTAGAGGACACCAAGGAGTAATTTCATCTCTAGTGCTATTAAAAAATAATTTCTTGCTTAACAGCCAAATGGGTAAAACCTTATTTGGAATATGGGAAAAAAGAAAAGATGGAAAGTGTCTAAAAAGAAACAGCATTTAAGTCTAGATGCAATTTATGCCATTTTTTCCTAATTGTGCTACAGTTTTCATCCAGTTTAGAGTTTTAAATCTCCGTGACAAGCTTTTTGTCTTTTGGCTACTTACAGCCATGGTTTTGATGGTCTTGCTTTTTTTCTCAAATAAGGAAAACAGCTCATGCTCATGAAGTACATGTACTTGACAGGCTTCAAAATTTGTGAAAAGTTATGTTTGAATCAGTAATACTCAGAGGTACAGTTAAAAGTTTTCTTTGTGTTGGAGAAAGGACGTGGTGCCTGCCAGGTCTCTGTCACTGTGCACTTCTGCTGGGCAAACACTCCTCATGAGAAACTCCAGCAGAGCTCTGAAGTGTACTCTGAAACAGCTGCGAATCATTTCTTTATCTGTTCTTCATCTGGAAGCATTGCTGGATGTTCATTACTTTGGCAAGCCATGCCTTACTGGAAGTGCGTAATATAAAGAATTCTGTAATTTTCAGAGCTACTAATAAAAGAAAGTGTTAAAGTTAGCACATTCCTGGGAGATCTAATTCTTAAAAGATTTCTCAACCTGCTCGGTTGAGAAACCTCGGTTTCCTTTCATCCTACAAAATCCATGTATGTCTGCAATTCTTAATGTCAGCCTTATACCCTTTAAAGGGAAATACCAGTGTGCCTGAAATAACCTGGTGTGCAGAAATCCATGAGGAAGTTTTTTTGCCTGAAGAGCAGCAGTATGTGCCTTATGGAGAAAATAACATTCGTGTTGTATAATTTATTTATATAATGGAAAGGGCCAGGGTAGTAAAAATGCTAATTGCGTAATCCAGTGTTGACCTTGCTCAAAAAAAACATTATTTGAATGTTCAGAGGTGTTGAGCTTTTAATAAAAACTATTGTTCTTTCAGCTGACAGCACATTTGACAGCGGCCAGGGCTCCACTGTTTATTCAGACTCCCAGAGCAGCCAGCAAAGCGTCATCTACTCATCCCTGCCAGAGCCGGGCCCCCCTGCCATCCAACGGGTGTACAGCCCCCCACTGAGCGAGAGCCCGGCCCTACCCCACAGCCTCCAGCAGCTGGGGCACTACCAGCAGTCCTCCACAGTAAGTCTCAAATTTTTCCGCATTCTTTTGTGTCCTAGGTCCTTCATAATAGCTCATTTATGTCCTTATTTTCAGCAGCTGTTGGGATTCCAGGCCTTGTTTCATGTCCTACTCACTTGACTCTGTCAGTAGTGACTTGCTTAGTAATACATTTCTCATTGATTTGAGATGTGGCTCAGTTGCTGGTGTTAGCAGTCAGTTTGCTTTTTTGAAGAGATCCTTCCCTGGCAACTGGCATACTTTCAGTAAAATGCTAGTCAGTCTACTGTCACTAAACTTCATTAGTTGCTTTGCATTTATTAGTTTTAAATTCATGCATGTACTTGAGAACTGTTTTATTTGTGGTTGCTCACTGTCAGTATCACCACATGTTATCAATCCTTCATTTGTACAAGAAACCCTTGGGTCTTATGGTGATGAAGGTCACCTTCTCCCAGTGGTGATGAAGGTCACATGCCTAGTCCCCATCTTTCTGGCTCTGAATTTCATCTTGCACAGAGTTGGAGACAGGATCCAAAACCAGCCACTAGGAGCCCAAACACCTTCATGCCTGCTCATGCTTTCATCATGTTGTGACCTTGACTGAAAACAATTGATGGAACTACCAGTACAAGAATAAACACATGAAAGTGAACATAAACCTTTAGGTGCTTCCAGTAAGAAGCACAGCATGTGTGCATTGTGTCCTTCAGAAGCTGTGGCAGCACCATTGTCCAGTCCCAGCCTGTGCTCATTGCTCATGGTAGGTACTGCTTTTTGCTGTGGTTTTGACTCTAAACACAACATCCCTTCCTCAAGAAGCTGGAGAGGAAGATGCAGATCTGCAGATTAGAGGAGAGGCAGCAGGTGCATTGCCTTTGGTGGCACTGGGTACCTCTGCACATCTTGTGTCCGATGTTTGCTCAGCAGCAGCTCCTCAGACATACCTAGTCTGTTTCAGTCTGGCCAAGACCAAAATACGTCAGAAGTCTCCATGCCTGGAGGAAGTACTCCATCAACAACTCAATGTCCCAGCCTCTCCTGCAGGCCTCTGTCTGTGAGGCAGAAGTTCAGACCTACTACAGTTACCTGAATCATTATAGTACATTATCATCCAAAGACCAGTTCTTCTCTCTGAGATCTGCAAGAGATGTGGAAAACCTTCAGACTGCTCTGGCAGTGGCCAAGCCCAGAAGCCAGGATGGTGCCGCTCTTGTGCAGCAGCACTGATGAAGAGTGGGTTGGTGCTGGCAGCTACCCTGGCAGTGAGGGAACAGCCTGCCTGGGAAAAATTATAGTAATGACGTGGTAGGTTAATTATTTTCATTTTTTGTTTTGTTTCATCCTATTTGAATTAAGAGAAGAAAAAAATCCAGAACCAAAGGTTCTTTTTCCTGCCTGATTCAGATTTACCCAACCTACATGGAAGTGCATTGTTTTCCCTACTTTTACCTTATGTTTGCCAAAATGTCTGCAAGAAGTTATCAGCAATACTTTGTAAACATACTCAAATGTACTGACTCTTACCTGAAGACAAAGCAAATTCCTCGTTGTTGTCTGTAGGCAGCTCCCACTGCTGTGGGAACCCCTTCCCTATGTGCTCTCTTCTTCACTTAACCACAGCCTTAACATCTCCAAATATATCTTGAGCAGAAATCTTTTTATTAAATCAGTCTGTGCAGCAGACTCTCTCCATTGATAAGTTTCAGTAATTTTACCCAAATGCATTATTTCCTTAGTGATTGAGGCTTTGGCAAGGTAATAACCTTTATTTGCAAGTGCAATATTTCTCATTTCATTTTCAGATTGTGTCTCTGTATTTTTTCCTTCCTATGATAACTTAGGTGAAAAGTTAAAAAGGTTGAAAATTTCAAGAAACAGAGGAAACAAAAGTCTGACTCAAAAACTTAACATTTTACAAGAAAACAAAAATATAACTATTTTTCTGAGATATCATACACATAACTGGAGCTGGGATTTTTGTTTATTTTTATCTGCTTTGTTTGAGATGAAGTTTGGAGAGCTGTTGCTGTTAGAATCCTTATCTAAATTTCTTTTCTTCTTTTTTTTTCATGTCCACTGTAGTTTTAATTTGATTCTCATGTATGTCGTTGTTTTGGTATCTGTTTCACATACACTACCTTCGGTTCTGAAAAAAAAAAGTTCTTTATGTAGTTATAAGAAAAAGCTTTGTGAAAATAAATTTCTTTCTCAGCTAGCTAACAGCTTGTAGCAGTCTGTTCTCACTGTGTGCTTTCAGTAGTTTTACCACTCTGTGCCCTGCCTTCCAGAAGGAAATGCCATGCAGTTTGCTTGTCTTATTTGGACTTTTGTCTGACTTTACTTGCAGTTAATTTTTCTGGGTTTTTTTTTTTAAACTCATCTGTGTTGAATGAAGGCCTGAGTAGGCTATTCCCTTACAGTTGTCCCTCTCTAATGCCGTGCTCTCTGTCTCTCCCTCCCACAGGCTGGACTCCCCGCTGTGCAGCCTGCGCCTGCCGTGGTGCCCTCACGGCCCCAGCACTACCAGGAGCCGGCCATGCCCTTCCCTGTTGTCCAGCCCACCACCGTTGCCTCCCTGCTGCTGGGGCAGCCGCAGCCAGTGCTGGCAGGCCAGCAGGTGAGAGCTGGCAGCTGCCAAAAAGAGTTTCTTTCCTCCTGTTTCTTGCCTCTGCTCTGCTCCATCCCGTGGCTGCAGCAAGTTTAGAATCATAGAGTGACCTTGGTTTGACCATTTAGATTGAATCCAATAATCAACCCAGCTCTGATGAGAACCAGCCCTAAACTGTATCTTTAAGCTCTGCGTCTGCCGGGCTCTTGCATCCCTTTGGGGGTGGATGGGCCTCAACCCCTGCCCTGGGCAGCCTGTTCCAGTGCTTGATAACCTTTTCAGGGTAAAAAGTTTGTAAAGCTTTGGGGTTTTGCAACTATAGAACTACCACTTGGGTTTAAGGGGTGGAAGAGCAATGCATTAAGGACAGTTGTTGTGTGGCTCTTTAGGAGGTCTTGATGTTGGTTAAGACTGCTCTTCCCCATGGCTTCACAGCATCAGCCTTGCACTGGTTTAAATGTAGCATTCCTTAAAAATCAAAGAGGTTTTTATTGATTTTGCATTATTATGTGTCACGTTCTTTCTAAAAGAAGACTCTTGCCCAATGTCAATGCTGCTGCTGTTTGAGTAGTGCAGGCCTGTCAAGTACAGCTCAGTACAGGCACCCAGCCAGGAGCTTTCTCTTGCAAGGGAAGAGTCTGCCTCTCTCTGAATTGTATCCAGATAGTCATTCTTTATGAATTTTGAACTACCAGATTCCCTCCCCAAATCCATGTTCCTTAAAGGTATGTACAAAGCACCTCTTGAAGAGTCACTTCCTGGTGGATAGATGCTGCCAGCCAGCGAGCAGCAAGCCCTGACCTGTGTCCTGGACTACTTCAGGGCTCCTTTCTCTGATTCTGCCAAAAGTGTGGCTTCTTTGGGTAGAAACTATGGATGGGTCTGGGGAGTGTCTCTGTGCTTTGTGACTGACATATAGCATAGCTGTCACCTTTTCAGCTGCCAACATTTATCTCACAGGATGCCTTCTCACATTTTTTAACATACACTGTACTTCTGAAGAGCATCAGTGTAGGAACAACGTCATTTGGTCTTCTCAGAAAACATATGCTTCTGGGATGTTTTGTCATATGTCACGGTTTTTTCCCAACTGGCAGGGATATTCTCATGGTTCTTTCAGCCAAAAATTTTACACTTATGCAAATTCAGGACCTTACCAGTTGTGCACATATCTCTTTAGTGGCCTCTGGAGCTTTATGCTGACAGTTAAAAATCTGTTGTTTATTTTCCCCCAGGAGTAAATGCTGGCCTGGAATAGGATATTTGCCCAACTTGCTCAATTTTTCACATGCTCTTTCCTCACATCATTGCGCTCTCTTCAAGTAATCCTATCCCTGGTAATAAAAGGATGTAATAACTACTTTTTGTTTTCTATTCTTGCCAGGAAATGCAATAAAAAAGAAGCCTTTTATAACAATTTTATTGCAGAAACAGTTAAAATGATCAAGTGTGTCTGTGCAGAGCTTCTCAGAGCACTCATGTGCCTCAAAACGAGAAGTATTTCCGGGGTTCCCAGAGTCTCCTGCCATGTTGCCATAGACTGTGGAGGTCTGTAAAGGAACAGGAGGGCAATTCAACAACAGAATGGGTAATCGGGGTGAGATGAGGTTTAAGGTCTTTTCCCACCCAGACTGTTCTGTGATTCTGATAAGCACTGCAGGAACAGAGCTGGTGCTGTGCAGAGTTAGAGCTGTCTCCAGTGTCTTGCGCTGCTTGTGACATTTGATGTGTTCAGCCCCAGACACTCCATACCAAGTGCTGGACAAATGCTCTTTTATTCATGAATCCTTGTATTGGAAAATTACTACTCATGGCTGAATTTTTGCTATTTAAGGATGAATCATACCTTACTTCCTGTATCTTTTGCAGTTCTATCATGTTAATACCTAACAACTGATTTAAGAATTCTGTCATGAAAGAAGCACAGAGCTATGATACTGATTTACAGTGGAAGTGGCCAAAATGGAAGATTGTAATGTTTGGCTATTCATTTTAAAGTTGCCTTTTAACCACCAGGTGTGAAGTTCAATCACACTCACATAAAGTCTTAGTTTGAAAGTGATCTCAGTGATCATCTGGTCCCACCTGTCTTGGCCAAAGCTGTGTCTAGACAAGGTGACTCAGCTCCCAAAGTGATCCAGCTGAATCTTCAAAATGTCTACTGATGGGGAATCCACCACTTCCTGGGGAAATTGTTCCAATGGCCGATTAATCTCATTCTGAAAAAAATTTCTATTGTGTAATCAGAATCTTCCCTGGAAGAACTTGTACTCAATATCCGGGACAGTCCTGTTGTCCCAAGTAGGTCAGTCCAGAGTCAGTGTGGTGCTTTGTTGCCATGCTTCTGAAATAGAAGAATTTTTTTTTTTTACAGTAATTTCATCATTAAAGGAACTGAAGAAAGAGATTCTAGTAGTGTAGAAAATGTGAACTTTTTTACTGGTTGTTTTCAGCTTTCATGCAGCTTTTTGTTTCTACTCTATTGTATGATATCTAGCAGGGCAAGGGACCATAAATTTTCCTGGTAGGGTAAAACTGCATTTTTGGCTGCTGTGTTACTAGAGCACCTCAGAAATAACTGAGATCCAGCTGCTACTATAATCAAAGTGCTTTATTCATGTCTCAGATAAGTATTGTGTATTTCTGTGCTTGCTATGTTATGTAGGCAGCTTTAGAATGCTGAGATTAGCCGAGTATAATCTTTATAGTAGGATTTCACAGGACCAACTAGAACCTCTCTGGGATCTAGAGAGTATGAATAATTATAAATAGCTTTTCCAAGACAATTGAGACTTTTCAGGTAATATATTTTCCTTTTAAATGTTTATTAAAAGTTTGCCGTTTAAATTTAGAGCTCTCTTCTTTTGTACAAACTACCTCTCTCAGTGACAGTTCTGCTCAGACAGGTCAGCATGAACTGGGGAGAGAACTAGGCTACTGTGTCCAGTGAGCTGGTCCTTTAATAATAGGATCGCAGAATGTGTTGGGTTGAAAGGGTCCTTCGAAGCCCGCCTAGTCCAAGTCCCTGCAGTGAGCAGGGTATCTTGAACTAAATGAGGTTGCTCAGAGCATCATCAAGCCTGACCAGCCTGGGCCAGTGTCTCACTCTGACCTAATGGGTCAGTATTTCTTCCTAATGTCTCATCTAACCTGCTCTGTTCTAGTTTCAAACCATTGCCCCTTGTCCTACTGCTCCATGCCCTGGCAAACAGTCCCTCTCCAGCTTTCCTGTAGCCCCTTGAGGAACTGGAAGGCTGCTAGAAGTTCTCCCCATAGCCTTCTCTTCTCCAGAGAGACCTTATACCCAGGCTCTAACTCTTTTTTCTTCTTTGCTCTCCCAGCAGCAGCCCATATCGCAGCAGGCCTCTCTGCAGCAGGTACTTGCCAGTCAGCCAGTGTGCCCCATCCAGCCGGCCACCCACCTCCTGCCCCAGTTCCAGCCCCAGACCTCCCAGGTGGCAGCCAGCAGCACACCCCTGAAGCCCCTGCAGATCTCCACTGTGCCACAGCTGCCACCTGTCACTCCTGCTCAGGTAACAGCTTTGAAACCTGCCTGTGAACACATCCATTGGAGTAAAGCTTTGCAGCTAATAATTAATGTGATTTACGGGTTATTGTGTGGTTATTTTGAACACTTGCCAGATTAACTAGTCAGCAAGAATGTAGCTATTTCCTGAATCCTGTATTTTTCTTTACTGTTTGGTTTTGTTTGGTGAAACAGAAGTCTCCTTTGGGAGTAACCTTGCATCATGTCTGGAGAATCCAGTTAATGGCAAATACAAAATTGCAGTAACTACAATTTTAAAAGATTTTTTTTGCCCCTTTCCCTCTGCCATGCTCTGATACCCATCCCAGGCTTCAGAGCTCTCCCTGAGCTTCTGACTTCTCCCCTTTCCCCTTCACCCACCTGCCCTCTCCCTGGCTCTCAGCCCCATTTTTGTTTGCAGTTGCAGGGATGGATTCTCTCCTTGGCCTAGGAGTGTGTGTGAGTGCTGTTGGTATGTTCCCTGGTGACAGCCACCCTCAGGTACAGCAGCTTGTGCCAAAGGGAAGAAGCTGCTCCCAGAATGACAGCAGAGTTATGTTCTGATACCTTGCTGGGAGGTTTTGACTGTGAAACCTCTCTTATGGGACTTTCCCTGATGCCTGGGTTGCAGAAAGCCTGCTTAAAGACAAGGGATTTAAATTGTCATACTGAATTTTGCGTGAAAGAGTTTTGCATTTTGTCTGGTCAGATTCCTTTTTATTTCTGTTAAAGCAGCTTTTAATTAGTGCATGAACTGAAGGCTTCAAGCTAGTATTAGAAATAGTTTTGAGCTTCTAAGATATGAAATTCTTTTTTTTTATGCTAATGATTTAAGTCTAAATTACTTTTTATTACTGTTTATAAACCTCAGGAAATGAATGGAAGTGATTACAAACCAGACATAATTATCATGACATCATGGCATGGGTGGTTTTTGTGTACTTGTGTGGCAAATGAGACTACTTTGCACCATCAGTGAAAGCGCTTGCAATTTATGCAATATTATATTTTTTTCAGATTCCTCAGTTTCCTGTCATTCCTGCAATCACTCCTCTGGCAGGACTTGACAGCCTTCCTCCAAACCTCTCTGATATCCCACCTGCAAATGTGCCCCCTATCCCTGCTCCCTCGCAGTACTTTGCCCCGGCAGTTATTCTGCCCAGCCTCCCCATGAACCCTGCTCTGCCCATGGCCCCCAACTCCCCTGCCCTCCCCATGCAGACCGTCAACCTCCCTCATACCACTGTGGCTTCTTTGGTCTTGCCTTGCCAAACCATAGTGCCAAATATGTCGGCTGCTACCATCCCCCTGCTTGCTGTGGCACCACCGGGAGTGCCAACGCTGCCACCGCACCCTGGGGTGCCCCCACTCCCCCCACAGCAGATGTACCCCACCAGCTTCCAGCAGCTCCTGCAGAGCGACACGGCTTCTCCCCACCACACACAGGGTACAGGACCTTCTTCCCACCATACACAGGGCACACCAGCCGTGTCCCAGCTGCAGCAGCCTCCGCCTCCTCAGGTACTTCAGCCAAGCATAATCCATCCTGCAGAACAGACTGGGGCTGCCCACCAGGTAATCTACCCACGGGGGGACTGCATTAGGCTTGCAGCTTAGGCTCTCTCTGTGGCAGACAGGCAGTGGGGAGGTGGTTTTGTTCTTGCTCTTAAGATGCTTTGGTTACTTCTCAGCCTCGGTCCTGGATGTCATTGCTAGAGCCACACAGTCATGTGGAGCAGGGGAGTCTTAACTCAGGGACTAGTGATTGTGGAGGAGGTAGAGATTGAAAGAGAAAAACTTTTTAGAAATTTTCTTTTCCTTCTCCCATCTCAAAGGGGAGAGAAGTATTTGCTGCTGTTCTCCTGCACAAAGCCAAAAGCCTTGCAGATGCCTTCACACCACCCCAGCCTGCGCTTGCTCCATAGGCTGTTGGGTGCTGCTGGCGAAATGCAGGTGAGCTGGCAGGAACCCTGAGCTCAGCTGGTGTAGAACTGAAAACAGAAAACCTAGAAAAGGGAAATAGCTATTCTGTAACAGCTTCAGAAGAGTGTCTGGAAGAGGTCTATTGGACAAGAATGAATTCTGTCTGTCTGGCCTTTCTCCCTTATCCAAGAAATGAAGCATAAAATGAAGATACTAGTATTGGTATTGTTTACAAGAGAACCAGTTCAGGGCTTGTTTATAGAGTCTGTAAATACTTCTGTTGCCACATCTGTGTGATGATAACGTGCAATGCAGCCTGACCCAAGTAGGAGAGAGCCCTTGACCACAGGTTCTTGAAAATCTGTGTTCTAATGCATCACTTTGCCATAGCATATTGATTAAAATTCATAACATATCATTCAAAACTGCCACATCATGGCATGCTCAAAGTAGAACATCACTGTAAGTTTTCACTCTACAGCCATGGATTTAGTACAGAACTGCCATTTGTGACAAGCACAAAGCCCATAACAGGTAGTGCTGACTGCAGGAGCCAGCATATGTCCTGCAGTGTTAGTGGGAGTTAAATCCAGTTACACCACGCAGCCTAAACCAAAGAACCAGTATTCCCAAACCCAAACTATCCTGACAGACTGATTATGGTAGTGGCAAATGCCTATGAAAGAATTGCATATTAATATTTTTAGCATAAAAAATGGATATTACAAACAAAACAGTCAAGTGTAGAGGAACATTCAACTATACAGTGCTCTGTGTATTCAAGTGCTCTTAGTGGAAAGATTTTTCTGTCCAAGGCCTCCTAGCACAGTGATGTTTTGCAGGTGATGTTTAGCACTTATTACTTCAGTTTTGACTGAGTAAATTATACACTGAAATATTTTGAGTTATTCTAGTTTTATGTAAGATTTAAGAAAAAAAATATTTCCCTGCTGTCCTCTCATGTCCAGTGTAGTTGCTGTTCTACCAGCTTCTGCACATCCAGGAGGATTGTGTGGGAAAGCACATTACTTCTTTACTTATATCCTCATTAAAACCTGGAATAATCATTTCAGCTTATGATCTGCAGAGAGTGTGCAGTAACAGAACTGTGTAGCCTAGTTCTTATCTGAGCCTTGATATTTTTCTTAATGTATTCTCCAAATAGTCTAGATCTCAAGGCGATGATACTTGAAAAAAGTAAAAACTAGGCAGTATTTTACAAAGTACTAAAAAGCCTTTTTCTTCCATATTTTCCTTCCTTTCCATTTTCCTCATCCTGCAAGCTCAGTCCCCTTGGACAGGCCATACTTAAAAGGAGTATGTTCTGTTCTTAAATGTCCAGCTCAAAAGAACAGTAATGCAGAACAACAGAATGGTTTCAAAGGTGGTTGGCACATAATCACATTGGGGCAGTTCCCACGAAGTGTTTATGCACACAGGTTATTTTAATGCACTGAAGAAATAGGCAGAGATAAATGAAACTTCTCCTGCATGTGTCCTTCTTGCAGCTAAGTTTGGTCTTAAAAAAAAAGTAAAAAAAGTTAATTGTGTGTCTATGCCAGCTAGCAGTTCTTCAGATGTAGAAATATTTAAAAATCCTAATTTAGCTGCTGTGCAGAGGGTGTTATTCTTTCCACAGATGTTATAGTGGGTTTGTTGAGAGCAGAACTCTTCAGGACAAAGCATTCATAATGTAGAATTTTAATTTCTTGGCTAGATATGGCTTTGTTGCTACAAATTAAATAATGCCTAGGAGACACACCTGTCATCATTAGATAGGAGGAATCCTTTAGATGTTTATTTGGACACTTAAACACAAGTTTTGAGATCTTTTTCCAAGCTGAGATCACACCAGTGCAGCCCCACTGTGGAGTTACAGCTTTTTCTCCAGGAATCCCAGCAGCTTTAGTACTGTAATGTAAGTTGCTGGCACCCTGAGCAGAGATTCCTGTTAATAGCTGTCTGTTGTGTTACAGCAGATGCCCGGACATGCTCAGTATGCTTTGGAAGCTGGAGCCCAGGTGCCCGTGCTGCCTGTGCAACCTTCGATGGTCATGTCACCGCCTTTGCAGTTGCAGACGGAGCTGTTGCCTCCTCGTGGCACTCCAGAAGGCCTTGCCCAGGTTCATGGTGGCCTTGCCACAGCTAGCCCACCTGTCCCCATAGACCAGTGTCTGCCTCTTCAGCCTTCAGCTCTGCTGCAGCTTCAGCCTGAGCTTTCCCAGCCACTGGGGCAGCAACTTCCAGCCCCTGGCTCAGCTCACCCAGCACTCCCGGAGACATCTCAAGAGGTAGAGCCATTTCCTCCAACATAACTCACTGGCTTCACCCTTAACCTTCTTATTTGCTCCTCTGTGAAATAATGGGCTTACTCCATGAGGGACCTTATCCCCCCTCAACTTACAGAGCTGCTTGCCCTAGATGCTGGCAACTCTGGGTCAGCAAAGAATTGTCTGTTTCAAATGAGCTGGAAACTGCACATTGTACCTTGGGAAATGTCTCCTGAAATAACAAGGCAGCAGGACTGAGTTCCTGTTTGTCTGTAGCTGAGCACAAACAAAGAGAGATTATTTTAAGAATAGTGGGTCAGTAAGAAACTGCTCCTTCGTGTTTTGTCTAGTCTTATCTTAAATGTCTCAAGTACTTGTGCAACCAAACACCATTTGCCTTGAGAAACTGCTTCATCATCAGATTTTTCACTATGTCAAAGCCCTTCATGCTCCTCAGCCATTTCATTTGGCATTATATCTTCCTGCATTGCCTGAATTCTGGTCTAACTCTGGGATTTTTGTTTCTTCAGATACTCATGGGCGTTCCCAACTCTCAGGGGTCATATAAGCAAGAGACATTTTATTGGTTTTCTTTATAAAGCTGTCAGGTCCTCCTGTGGGCTATTTTGACTTTTCTTTCCACTCCCCCATAATTGTTTAACCTTCAGTCTTTACAGAATGTCACACAACATTTCATTCTCTTCAGCTCTTTAGTAGATACTCATAAGCAAAGCAAAACAAAGGCTTTGGCACTTGTACCAGATTTCACTGAACAGTCCAATTTGTTCTCTGCTTCTGAATGGAAATGCCCCTCAGCAGTTTTGGTTTCAGAATTGTTCCTCTTGAGACTCTCTGTTCTGAGCTACCTTTCCTCCCAAAGTGACGGTTTCTGTTTTTTAAAACTAAATGTCTTTTAGTTTCCGTGCCCTTGCCACATGCCCTGGCCTCACAGCACAGCCCAGGAGTCTCTTGGGAGGTACAGTATAACTTCTCACCAGGAAATGAGCCCCAAGAGTGCTCCCAGCAGTAGAACTAGATCCTGGTTACCCATTTTGCCTGTCCTTCTGGTGACAGTCTAATTCTCCTTAGATGGCTATTCCTAGTGTGATGTAGGACATTTCCTGGTGAATTTTTATGTCCCTTGGGTTAGAGCAGGAATGGTGGAACCTATCTGTAGTCCCTCTCTGACAGAATCCCCAGTAAAGCCTGTCTGTGTCAGGCATGTCCCTTACTGAAGGCATTTCTTCTCCAGCAGCTATTTTTCTGCATGCACAGCTCAGGCCGGGTTCAGTGCTGATGCCAGAACTGCAGCTTCCATGCAGGATCCATCCCATTAGAGACTGCAGACAGAGAAATAAACTACACTGTGACTGTGCAGCGTGATAGAGGGGTTACAAGTTGGCCTGCATTACCCAAGAAATCCATGAAGACTGATACACGCCTGTCTTGTCACTTTGTTACAGTCCTAGGAAAATTTAACTGCTGTTTTGCTATGTTCATTCTCATGTTTCATCTGGAAGTTAACTCCCTCCTCTTTTTAATTAAGAAATCAATCCAATATCAGTGGCTTGCTTTAGGATATCTATTGCTAAGATTTCATGGGGTGGAAGAGGGGTTTTGTATCTATGTTCAAAAAACTGCATTTTATTGCCTCTCTACTATAACATTTTTGTCTTTTGCCTTTTGTTTAAGCACTCAGGTTCCAACCAGTCAGGCAAATAAGATTTTGTAAGGTGCTTCCTCCAGTGCATTACTAAAATTTAGAATGTTGGGTTGGAAGGGCCCTTCAAAGGCCAACCCCCCTGCAGTGAGCAGGGACATCTTGCACTATCATGTTGCTCAGAGCCTCATCTAGTCTTGCCTTTAGTGATTCCAGGGATGGGGCTTCTACCTCCTCTCTTGGCAGCCACCCTCATGTGGAAGAACTTCTTCCTAGTGTCTCCTAATGTCCAAAATTTAATTCCTAGTGTCCAAAAATATTTAGGTACTTTGTCTGTGTTCTCACTATTCATTAATTCTGCAGTTTGATGGAAACTGCAGCCAA
This sequence comes from Turnix velox, assembly GCA_013400935.1. Classification (NCBI taxonomy): domain Eukaryota; kingdom Metazoa; phylum Chordata; class Aves; order Charadriiformes; family Turnicidae; genus Turnix; species Turnix velox. The sequence continues at coordinate 78,562 of VZTY01023259.1, read as the reverse complement.
GCTTGGCATGGCATGTGTGTGGCCGTCCTGTGCAACAACGGGAGAGTGACTGGTTTGGCTGCTGAGCTTTTAACTCCACTCTCCTGGCTGCTTTGGTGTATTGAGATGTGGTGGTGATGGCCTGGGGCTTGTTTCTAGCTGTGGTTCTATAGAAGGATCTTGTAGACGTCTGTCTGTAAATATATTATAAATATATATAATATTATATATATTTATGAGCATTTGGATGTGTGTATACACCTGTGCAGCTATATACATGTGTGTGTTTTGTGTATCTACACAGGGAGTTTGTTATTGCACAGCCAGGAGCATCCTCATCCCAAAGTCTGTGATAATGGATGCAAAAGTCATGCTGTCAGTGTCCCAGCATCCCAACTGGGAAAGGGGGAAGTTTTGGGGGAAAATTTCTGTTGTGAAGATAGCAAGGGTGGAAGGGTGGGGGTTTTAAATGATTGCTTGTCATGTTTTATTTGTATTATTGTTTTATTGTATTATTTGACTTATTTCACAGTAAGTCAAATGCACTGAAAATACTGAACACATTTTAGGAAACTCTACAAAGCAGTGAGTCAAATTAGCTTGTACATTTTGTTCATTCAAAAACTAAAATGAAGTAGGTGCTGATGTGAATTTGGCCTGCAGTCAGGTTCTTCCATTGTGATGAAAACTTTTTTGTTGTTTTCAGGACCTCTTCTGCTCAAGAGACAGCAGAAGGGAACCAGCTCAGTGGCTCTTCCTCTAAAAGTGCTTGTGCACAGATACTGATGTTTTGGACAAAAGTAATGTTGGGATAGTAATGTGGGACTTTTTTGTTCAAAGTCTGAAGAACTGGTTAAAGAGAATGGGTTAGAATTACTGGTGTCTCCATGGTAAAATCTTTCTTGAGGTGTTTTTCATCTGCCAATGCAATGTATTTACATAAATGACTTTTTCTTATGTTTTAGGAGCAGGCAATGCAGGACAAACTTCAGACTCTGTCACAGAGCTGTGAAAGGTACCATTATAATCTCTTTGACTAAAGAAATATTTTCTTTCTGGAGGTTGTTTTTTCTCTCTTCATAAGGCTGGACCAAAGGTCTGCCCCATGTGGAGAGAAGAGCAGCAGAAGCTGACCAAGAGATGGAAGGGGGCACATCTAGAAAGAGAGCTCAGATATTCCATTTGCAGTTTGTGCCTAGTTTTGGTCCTCCAACTCTTTCAAATCTTGACTTTGGTGTTGCAGTTTTGTGTGTGTACAACAGCTTTTGCTGCAGCATGTAACTTCCTTTTTTGTTAACGGAACTGAAGTGGTACTAGGTTGAATACTGTTAAATCAGTATAGAAAAGTGCTTGTCTCGTATGACTGAATCTGCAGTATATTTCCTCTTTGGGAATGAGCTGGGTGTGCTCGTGTCACCTTTTGCAGTGACCTTTCCTAGATGTGTTATGGGCAATTGATGGAAACTGTGTGTTGAAACATTCAACATTATAATTTCAAGTGTTAGAAGAGGTGGCCCAAGCCTCATCTGTGGTTTTGCAGGACACAAGGCCACACTGAAGTCCAGTAATGCTAACAAGGGATGATAAATAGCCTCCGGGCCAGCTCAACACTCCTCAGAACCAAACACAGAATTCAATTTCTGTCAGCCTTCAGCTGCTCAATTCTGTACTGGGAAGTGGGAAGTGAAGCAGTGAGGAAGAGCCCTGGTGAGGAAGGTTGACTGGAGCCGGGCTGACAGGGGCAATGGCTGCAGTTTCAGGGAAAGGACAGTTCCTTGGCCACAACTCCTGCTTCTGCCCCAGCAGTAAGCTGGGTTTTCCATTCTTTTGTATGAATAAGGTAGTAAGAACAGCATATGGTGGTGAGCCTTACCTATTGCAAGAGCCAGCACCAACTTTGTCATAATTGATAATGCGGCTTTGGGGTTAAGATTTCCATGACTATCTTCTATTTTCCAGAATAAGATGAGTTAAATTTATGAACTTTGAAGGTGCCTGTCTTACTGTCTTGATCATACCCCACCAAAACAATCAGCCTGCTGGAAGGCAGTGCCACCCCAGAACCCTAAAATGGAACCTTTCCTTCCCCCCCCCAGAATTAGCTGCTTTTAAAATTCTGCATGGAAAGTGTATCTGATTTTTTTGTGACTATAGGTTATTCCTGTCTGTAAGTAAATTAGGCAAAATGACATTATTTTGTTGATGTAGTCTGTTGAAGAAATGGTATATCCAGGTGCGAGACGCATTTGCTTCCTATTGTAGGAGTTCCACATATGAGGTAGCTGCAAAGGGAATGGGAACAAGCTGTTCTGCACAGCTAGTAGTGAGGAAGAAGTAAGATACTTAGATTTAAGAAAGACTTAAATTCCTTTTGTGCCTGTATGGCTGAATGACCACAAAAATAAACTCTCCAGGAAGGTTATGAAATCTGGCAGGAGCTTTGTGAGATTACTTCACACAAACCTCGGTGAGGACTGATTTAGAGAGAGCTGATCATACCTTGGGGTAATAAGTAGGCCAGATGGCCTTAACAGGTTCCTTCCTGACATGGTTTTTATGAACCTCTGGAAATTTCCTGTAAATTACTTGCATGTTCACATTTTCTGTACATGTCATATTACAGCAAGGTTGTTAGCAGCTACTGTTCTGGGTGTTAAAAATAATTTGCAGTTGCTAGTTGGTTGTCTGGGATATTGTGGCTTAAAGCATTCCTTCTGGTCCTTGAAAAGTACTGTGAGAGGCGGGAGAGTCTCTTAGGGCTTGCTGTACTTACTTCTCACTTTCTTCCTTCATCTCTGACCAGCATGAACTGACCCTGTTTAGACAATTCTGCTGGGATTGTGGGCAGGCAGGATTGGAGGAAATTGGGAACTAGTGCAGATCAGAGATGGATGGTGCAGTGGTATTAGGAATGTTGGTACTTCCCTGTGATACTGGCGGAGATGTTAATAGGTCATTTCTTAGTAGGTGTGGTAGCCAGAGAACATGCCTGACCTGGAGTAGTTCCCATCTCCTCCTGAGAACATTTCAATTGCTGGCTCAGTCTGGAGCAGAATTGTGCCGATGCAGTTTCTTTGTTTGCTTTTGCAGTCTCTGTGGTAGTGTTTCTTCGCTATATGTACCTTCAGCCTGTGTGACAGTGGTTTTATTTTGGGGTTTTGCTTCCCTTCTCTTACAAAGTTACATGAGTCCAGATGTTGGTTCAAGTAAGGAGATGAGTGACAGCTTTGAAGGAGCAATAGGAAGTGGGAAACAAGAAGGAAAGTCTTCGAAGAAACATAAGAAGTCTACTCGTGCTCGTTCACGGCAGGAGAAGTCCAGCAGACCTAAACTGACCATATTAAATGTAAGTACCTCTCTGGGGATAACAGTGGATTCCTTTGGCTTTGCTTAAAATAAATATTGTTCATCTTTGCCTGCAGGTCTGTAACACTGGGGATAAGATGGTGGAGTGCCAGCTTGAGACACACAATCATAAAATGGTGACTTTTAAATTTGATTTAGATGGGGATGCACCAGAGGAAATTGCTACTTACATGGTAAGACCTGGGGATGGGGCTGCCTGCAGGCTCTGGATGCACACAGTTACTACAGCTAACATACTCTCGTGGCTGCTTGTCAGCCAAGCTGATCAGGAGCATTAATTGAAACATGACTGTTTTCCTCTTTATTTTGGTATGATCTTATAGGTAGAGAATGAATTCATATTACAGATTGAAAAAGAGACATTTATCGAGCAAATGAAAGACATTATTGATAAAGCAGAAGATATGCTCAGTGAAGATACAGAAGGGGAGCGGAGTTCTGATCAGGGGACAAGTCCCCAGCAAGATACTGACAGACTGGAAATGAGTGAGGTAGGAAGGATTAAATAAAGATTTCTAGTTTGGTTCCTTTTTGTGGTAATAACCATTAAATGCTGTGTTTAAAAAAAACCACAAAAACAAAACCAAACCAAAACAAAAGCCTGTTGCTAGAAAAGGAAGTCTCTTACTCCATTAAGGCTTACAATGTGAGTGGTCCTTTGAGTGATGATCCCCTTGCATCGATATGAGACAGCTAGTTCTTCAATTGCTTTTCCTTTCCTTTTTTTACCAGGAGAAGCGTCAAACTCAGATGAAGACACCTGTGTATCAACAAAATGGTAAATGTGCCTTTGAGTCCAAACTTCATCTCAAACTTTCAGAGAGTGATGAGTTTATGCAGGAATTTTCTAGATTCAGGAGGAAATCCACCAGTTCCTGGTAGCTGGAGATTTATATAGAAATATGGACATAGTGGTGACGTGAGTGTAGCAACCTGGCAGATGGCAGGGCCAACCTGGCTGGACCTAACATCTAGGGACATTTAGGGAAGCCCTGAATTCCACATGCTGATCATCAGCAGTGGGAAAGTCAAGAAGCGGCAATGTACACTTTTCAAAACAATAATAATGACATTTGCAAGAGAAAGCCAAGAGATTCTGTTTGTCTTGGTAATTTAATTGAAATTCCTAACTCAGAAGTTTTCATCTGCTTTGGTAGCTTGACCTGAGCACAAATCCTTTTGTACAGGTATTAGGGACAAAGGGAATTGGTAGGGAATTGGACCTTGATTCCTTCATGCTGGTGGGGAAAAATGAAATCTCTGCTGAAGGACCTGTTGTTCCCAAAATTCTTGTTACTGCACATGTATTTGGTCCATGCTGACAGGGGCAAAAGGGGAATTTAAAACCTCTTTGACAAGTGCATCAGCTGTAAATCCTCTGAAGCAGACTTTCTGCTCAGCATATCTAGGGTTTTTATTACCTGCAAGTGTCATGTAATATTTTCTAACATAACATTCATATTTCCATTATAATGGAAGTCACAGAATCTATGTAGTTCTGTTTTACCATTTACATATGCTAGGCTTTGAGCTAAGGAAATATTAGCTAGAAAGCTTACAATGTGGAAGTCAAGCTGCATAAATATTAACAGAATGAACTAATTTTTTGTTGTGAGAGAACTGAGAACAGTACCATTAATAACATTTTAATGGATATAACTATCACCATTCTAGAAGTATGAAAATAAATTTTCAAATTACTTTGGCAGAATTGAAAGACATTGCTGTCTTCCAGAAGGGGTGAGAATCAAATTAGGAGTTATTTATTCAATTTTGGATAATACTGTAGAAGTTCTGATTTTCTTTCTAGAAATAAGTTTAGGCTAGGCTTTGACCAGTGATCTGGAATGAATAGAAACTAATGTGTTGACTTTTTATTTTCTTGTAATCTCTAGTTTTGCATACTGGAAAAAGGTGGTTTATTATATGTCCTGTTATGGAAAACCCTTCAACTGATGCCCCAGAATTTTCTCCACCAGTACCTCAGAGCACACAGCAATCTGAAGGGCCAGGTATTTACAAACTTTTTAGAAAAATACTTCTCTGAAGCTGCTGGGTCATCTCTTCTTTTCTCACTTGTCTTAACTGTGACTCTTTCATGTTGTTTAGTCGGAGGAAGAAAAATATGTAGTTAAGTGTTCCTGGTAATGAATCAAATTAGGAATGTTTGAGTTTTGGGAAAATCTCAGTATTTTGACTCTACCTTATGGTATAAGGCTACTGAAGTTGTAGTAACTGCTGCTACAGAATCCCAAAATTACAGGGGTTGGAAGGGAGATCCCCTCAGTCCAACCCCCAGCCAGAACATGGTCACCCAGAGCAAGTCAGTCAAGAACACATCCAGGCAGGTTTGGAATATCTCCAAGGAAGGAACAACATACTGTCTCTGTGCAGCCTGTGCCAGGGTTTTGCCACCTCAAAGTGATGAAACTTTTACTCGTGTTGAGACAGAATTTCCCTTGTTCCAGTTTGTACCATTAATTGTACCTCTTGTCCTGTCACTGTGCACCACTGAAAAGAGGTTGACCCTTTTCCTCTCAATAACTGCCCTATAGCTATTGATGAGATCTTTTCTCAGACTGCTCTTCTCCAGCTTCCCCAGGACTCAGCCTTTTCTCTTCAGAGAGATGCTCCAGTCCCCTCAGCACCTCCATAGCCCTCCACTGGAGTCTCCCCAGTAGTTCCATGTCTTTCTTGAACTGGAGCCCAGAGCTGGACGCAGTACTCCATAGAACTCTGCTTTTCTAGTAAACAGTATCCTTTCAGTGATCTTTTTTATTCATAATCTGCTATTTTAGGTTCTAATTTGACTTGTGTAGGGTTATTTTCTGATGGAAAGCAGTAATGGCCCATGGCTATGTGTGGTTATCACTGCAAATGGCCAAGAAGATTTGCAGTAAGTGACTTTCATATAGTGTAGCTCATTAAAAAGCTACATGGTGTTTGTGCTCTTTCTAGACCCTGAGCAGTCAGATGATCAGCAAGTGACCTCTGCTGCAACAGACCAAACAAGTCTCTTAGCAGGCCAGCAACCTCCCCTCCAAGCAGGGGTCTGTGACAGCCCCATGGGAGCCTCTCCTGCTTTGGCACAAGTTCCTGACGCCCCATCTTCCACCAGCTTACCAAGTCAGGCTGAGTCTCCAGCTCCAGTGCTCCCAGGACCTGCTCCAATTTCCCTGCAGCTGGCAGCTGCTAACGGGGGTCAGTATTCTCCGCAGAAGGCGGTGATGCCTGCCCCACCATGTGCTCCTGCCCCCTGTGCCACCATGCTGGAGGAGCCATCTGAGGCCACCGCCACTCTGCTGCAACGCCAGCCACAGGCTGATGAAGGGATGTGTGTCCCTGATGTGGAGATAGCATGTTGCAGCGTCGGGCCACAACAGTCTGTCACAGCAGAGCTCTGCCCACTCCCAGTGCTCCCAGACACCATCGTTTTGGAGCAGCAGCCGACAGCCCAAGTCCCACTCCTGCCCGAGGCCAGCCAGCCTGGCATGGTGCCGCAGTCTTTCACGAGCCAGGCCTTCTCCACAGCTGATTCGATGGCTCTGGTGGGCTCTCAACTCCAGAGCCCCACTCAGGCAGCAGTGGCCACATCCCAGCCACAAGTGCATACCTGCACTGGCGTGGGCATCAACCTGCTGCAGGCCAGCACTGCTGAGTCCGACGGAGAGGGACCACCCCGGGTGGACTTTGTTGACAACACAATAAAAAGTCTTGATGAGAAACTGCGCAATTTACTCTACCAGGAGTATGTTCCTACTTCTGCATCAGCAGGGACTCCAGACACCTCTGTCCCCTTAGAACAAGGTGACAGTGAATTTAACTTGCCACCTTTTCCTGAAGATCGAGTTCCCGCACTAGCACTGGATTTGAGACAAACCAGCCAGAGTGCTGCAGATACCAGCCAGGAGGGGAGAGCTGCTGCCAAGGTCCCATCAGTGCCACCTGTACCCTCTGAGATGTGCCCCTGCCTAACACAGGTGAGTCCAGCAAGAACTCTGCTCTTTTAAGTCACAAATCCAGTGGCTGGCAACAGCAGAGAAGCACAGTTCAGAACCAACCACCCCATGGTAGGACAGATTTCTTACTTCTCAAATTGTTTTGCATTTCTGCTCCAGGGTATATTGCATTTGGGTTGTTGATGACTTTCCAGTGTAAAAGTTCTCTTATGTTTTGACTTGATCAGCTGCATGCTGCCTCATTTTACAGACACATCCAGGCAGGAAGACAAATTTTGCTTTTGGGTTTAAAAGTTGGGTTTCCTCCTCTTCTGTTTTGTTTCAAATGCAATAAATGTGAATTTTTTTTGTGTTGTTTAAAAGTGTAAAACACCACAAGGGTTATAGTCATTCAGGTTCTGATGAATCATAGAATCACAGAATGGTTAGAGTGGAAGGGACCTTGAAGTCCACCCAGTGTCATTCCCTGCTCTGGACAGGGACGCCTCCCACTAGTCCAGATTGCTTCAAGCCCTGTCCAACCTGGCCTTGACTTCTTCCAGGGATGGGGCAGCCACAGCTGCTCTGGGCCAGGGGCTCACCGTCCTCACAGGAATGAATTTCTTCCTAATAGCTAAGCTAAATTTCTCCCCTCTTATGCTTCCACAGGATTTTTTTTTTCATTTCTGTATCAATTAATGGCACTGGCTATGCCTGCCTTGCATGTCAGTCTGAATAAAATACTTTGGGAGCCTTTGCGCTGTCCAAGTATTGCAGTGAAAGGAAGATACTCGCAGGTAGAAGTTGTGCTCCCAGTAAGGATTGCTTTTGGCTTCTTCTGAGCTCGACAGAGCAAGAATCCCCTGAGAGGCACGGAAGGAGAGCTGGTGTTGTAGATCTGGGCATTCTTCACTCATTGTCTCAGTTCTGCACCTGCACTGCATTCTTTCAGATAAAATGATGTTACTGAGATTCAACAGATTTGCAGCAGCTAGAGGATCATCATATTTCTTGATTGAAAAGTGGCTTTCAGGAGGTAATTACATCACCCTGTCAAGGATTAGGCTGTGCCATGTAATGGCAGCTGGATGTTGGAGGAGAATTGGCTGCACTTGAGTAACTCTTTGGAGCATGTTGTTCAAAATGATAAATTACTTTCTTCAGCAGGTAAAATTTTCTATGAAAAGTGGTGTATCTCTCCAGTAATTTGAGTTTTTCTTGTTAAAATCTGTTCCAATAAGAAAAAAGACATAAAATGTCTGAGGACAGACAGATGAAGAATGTACCATCGATCTGGAAAAGCATACTGGAACGAATTCCCGCACTGATATGTGTAATTTTTTGCTATGTATAATATAAAATATACTATAAAAATAATAGAATAAGTAAAATACTGTAAAAATTTAAGTGCATATATGTTTTTTAGCCTATTTTTAGTGGCTTAGACTGCAGTACCCTCTTCTACACTGCAATTGCTTTTCTAATTCCAAGGGAGGAAAATGAAGTCAAAGAAAAAGCTGTGGGCCACCTCCACGAAGACCAGAAAATAGCTTAATATTGCAGTATAGTGTGAAAGTAGGGAGGGAGGGAAAATGTGTTGCCTTTCTGCTCTGTATGAGACTGAAATTGTTTTTCTTTTTACTTCTTACCGAATGTTTGAAAAGTCGGATGTCACCGGTGTGGGGGCTCCTTCCTCAGAGGCAAGAGGTGGGTCCAGTAAGCAGCAAAGGTAATCGTCCTTTGGGCGATGGGTGACAGTGCTGCAGCCATACTTGTGCATGGCTCTGCTGTGGTGTCCCTGAGCTGCTCACCTTCATGGGTCACAGCAGAACACCACCCAGCACAGGGCATTTCCCAGCCTGTTTGTAATAAAACTAAATACTGCACAGCTCCCTTGTGTCAAGTTTCCTCACAGGCAGATTTGTCTGGGACCATAAATATGTAATCCACGTCCATGGTGTAGGTATGGACACATGGAAGTCAACATTTTCAATAATAATTTTCCAGTACCCTTAAAAAGTCTGAACAGAAAGTCCATCAAATTTACTGAATTTCATAAAAACATGTTGACAGTGATAGCATGATGAAGAGTAGCACCTCAGGGGTGGAAGGAGGAGAAGTCTAAGTTTTTTCAATGAAGTCCCTTGGGGAACTAGTAGAGAGTACTTCTCTTTGGGTACTTGCAGAGAGAATGGCACTTTCTGTAATAACATAGTAGAAGCCATAGTACAAACTTGGGTATTTACCACACTCTTTTTACCTGTCCTATGAGTTTCAAGGGCTGAGAGACCCCATACAGCTCCTGCTGTCACGGGTTGGGTTGAGGAAGGCTAATCATACGTATTTTTTTGGAACCACTTGGCAAAGCAGCTGCCAGGTTTTTGCAGCAACATAGATCACTCTTGTCCCAGTGGATGGGGATTGTCCACTGCTCTTAGGTCAATGTGGGGGGAAAAGCTGTAGGTAAGCAGCCTACACTCATCTGTCTCACAATAGAGGAGAGTGTGCAGATAGCACTGGACATACAATCAATGTACCTTAGGTGTCATCCAGCAGGGATGTATTTCATATTTCAGAGCTGTGAAGTGACAGGTGTCTGTCCTGTGTTTGCGCTGGGTGATGACATCAATTTACTCACCTTTATTGGTTTTTCTTTGAAACCAAGTGTCCAGGTTGTGACATAATCACAGCTTGGTTACTGACACTAATATTTTGCTTCTTGTATGTTTCTGGAGTCCATGTGGCCATCTTTTAAGCTTATCAATTCCACTTTTAGCCATATGTGCTGAACTTAAATTCATGCACTTTAAGCTGCTGGTGTCAATGTCTGTCAAGTGAGTGCTGTGAAATACCTGTCCCTCTGTGGCCAGCTGCAGTGTTTAAGTGTGAATAACCCAGACAATTTTTCAAGACATCAAGAACCCACCAGTAACACAGGCCAAATTCATCATGCAGGTTTCATTCTTCTGGTTTTCTCCTTGAAAAATTTTGACTAATGAAATTCCACACTCCAGTATTATTTGAATTCCCCAAATTGCCTGCCTGCGAGATATTTCATATTGCCTCCTGCATTACAAAGATTGGATATTTGTTATTCTTCTGTGCTACATTTTATCGCACTTCAGTTTACTGCAATAAACTTGTTAGCTTTTTTATTATACTAACACCTTGCAGAAATGGATATATTAATTTTTTCTACAACTTGTAAAACAGGTTCAGCTGCAAGTATCACTTCATCTCCTGCTGCTCCTGCAAAAGGCCTCCCTCAGGTAAGCAGAATCTTGGAGCATTTTTATACTTGATTGTTACAGTTACTTTCAAAATTAATCTCCGTTACTTTCTCCAGGTTACAGCTGCGTCATCAAGCATGACTAAACAGATGGAAACTTCTAAAAGGAGTGAGAAGGCAGAGACTGTGACTTTGCCTGCACACACAGATAATTTAACGCAGCTATCCACAGCAGATGGGGTGATAAATAACCTCCAAAGGAATGACTCTCCAGACTCTGGTTCCCATGGAAAACAGGCTGAATGTCATGATAGCGGGACACCCGCCAGAACTATTGGCAGGTTTTCAGTAATCAGCACGCAAGATGAGTTAACTTTAACAGCTCCACACTGTTTAAGGTTCTCAGCCCCCCCAGACGTCTATCTGGATGAGCTCCCTTTCAGCCCAGACCTGAAGACAGCTGTTTGTCGGGTGCAGACAGCCTCTTCTGTCGATGTCCTCTGCGACCAGGGTTCCAGTGATTCTGCTGACGAGCCTTTCCATCGGCACCTGACAGCTGCTGCCCAGCAGTCCCCCCCAAGCAGCAGTGCAGCCTCTGACTTAATTAAAAAAGCAGCTGCTTTTCTGCAAAGATCTGGCAAAGCCACCTTACCAGGCCTTGATTCACCCAACGGGCAAGGATCAAAGATTCCCACCATCAACATAACGTCTTTCCACTCACAGTCATCATACATGAGTAGCGACAATGACTCAGAGTTTGAAGATGCAGATATGAAGAAAGAATTGCAGAATCTGAGAGAAAAGTATGTTGGGTTTGCAACAGAACCCTAGAATATGTTGGGCTGGAATGGCCCTTCCAAGGCCATTGAGTCCAACCCCCTGCAGTGAGCAGGGACTAAATCAGGTTGCTCAGAGCCTCAGCAAGCCTGGCTTTGATGGGTCCTTCACGACAACTCTAGGAAAACTGGGCCGGTATCTCACCATCCTCATGGTGAAGAACTTCTTCCTAATGTCTCATCTAACATTGCCTTGCTCTAGTTTCAAACCATTTCCTCTTATCCTATCTCTCCATGCTTTGATATACAGTGCCTCCCCAGCTTCCCTGTAGTACCTTCAGGTTCTGGGAGGCAGCTAAAAGGTCTCCCCACAGCCTGCTCTTTTCTAGGCAGAAAAGCCCTGACTCTCTCAGCCTGTCCTCATAGCAGAGAGGGTCTCATTCCCCACCCCCAATCATCCTCCTGGCCTCCTCTGGCCCCGCTCCAACAGCTCCATGTCCTTCTTGTGCTGAGAGCTCCAGAGCTGGACACAGTACTCTAGCACTAGAGGAGCTTGTGTTAAGATACCCAGGCAATGTGTCTGCTTGTTTTGAGCCAGTATGTGGTTTTCAAATGAGCAGCAGTGAGTAAACTGGTTCTGCATAAATTAGGTATCGCTAGGACTTTCTCCCAGATGTCACGCAGCATCCTTTTATGCATAGCTTTTTTTATTCATTCCATTTAGAGGAATAACCTTTTTAAACATCAGAACATTTCTGCTGCTCTGTCGAGTTTCCTTAATGAGAAACAATGTCAATATGAGAGCAAATGAGCACTTGTGATGTGTGTGAGGGGAGGTTCCCATGTAAATGCTACTTAAGGCAGTATAAAAATAAGCCTGCTGTCTGTGCAGAGAGCTGCAACTCTGTTCTCTTGGTGCCCTTCTCTTCTGTTGTGTCTGCAGACTCTCCCCTATTCCCTTACCAGTTATGGATCCAGTCTCAGCAGGAGCTGGGTGAGCCTGGCAGGACCCGTAGTGCTTCCAGTCTTAAGAACTGCCTTCTTTCACTTGGGATGTTTATCTTTCTTTCTTGACAACTGATGTGTAAAAAAGCAGTATTAGATACTATTTTAACTAAATGTTAAAATTCACCGTTAGACATAGTGGTTGTACTGAATACAAATGACGCATCTGTTTTAAAAACAGAAATACCTTTAAACTGGCATCACGAAATCTGCATTATTGAGGTAAACGATTCATGTGCTAATATCACTGTTATGGGAAGTGTTTTTCTTTTCTTCAATTTGAACTCCTTCGAATTGGTGTACTCACCTTGAGACTTAACTCTCTTGAAAACACTGGTTTGAAGGGAAATTCTGGAATAGTTTGGAGTTCTGTCAGATCTCAGGTCAAAATCAGCTGGTTTTACTGAGCATGTTGAATTCTGTCTTATAAGTGAATATTTGGAAATTCTATCACCACATTTGCCAGATAGATTGTTACAATTTCAGATACTTTTGGGTGAGGAATTGATTGGTTTATAACCAAAGATTTTCTTGGAGAGTGGCTTGAGTGCAGCTCTGAAGAGAAAGACTTGGGTGTGTCAGTTGATGACAAACTCAACATGAGCCAGCAGTGTACACTCGCAGCCAAGAAGGCCAACCAAATCCTGGGTTGTATCAAGAGGAGTGTGACCAGCAGGTCAAGAGAGGTGATTTTACCCCTCTACTCGGCACTGGTGAGACCACACCTGGAGTATTGCGTCCAGTTCTGGAGCCCTCAACACAGGAGGGATATTGAGCTATTGGAGAGGGTCCAGAGAAGGGCCACGAAGATAATCAAAGGGTTGGAGCAACTGCCCTATGAAGACAGGCTGAAGGAGTTGGGGTTGTTCAGCCTGGAGAAGAGAAGGCTCAGAGGGGACCTCATAGTAACTTATCAATACCTGAGGGGGTCCTACAGAAAGGCAGGGGAAGGAATTTTTAACATAATATCGGATGGGAGGACTAGAAACAATGGATATAAATTGGAGGGGGATAGATTTAGACTAGACATAAGGAAGAAATTATTTACAGTGAGGGTGGTGAAGCACTGGAATAGGTTGCCCAGAGAGGTTGTGGATGCCCCCTCTCTGGAGGTGTTCAAGACTAGGCTGGACAGGGCACTGGGCAGCCTGGTCTAGTGGGAGGTGTCCCTGCCTATGGCAGGGGGGTTGGAACTCAATGATCTTTAAGGTCCCTTCCAACCCAAACTATTCTATGATTCTATGATTTTGTAACTCATTATGGTGTCAAGATGTGGTACTTTTTCAAGCACATCACTAGTGGAGTTCTTTGTTTTTCATGCTTAGGCATATGAAGGAAATTGCTGAGCTCCAGATTCAGCAGAAGAATGAGATCGAAGCACTGTACATTAGACTGGGGAAACCTCTTCCTCCTAACCTGGGCTTCTTGCATTCAGCCCCACCAAGCAGCCGCCGCCGAAGAACCAGCAAAAATAAATTGAAAGGAGGAAAACTGTTAAACCCTCTGGTCCAGCAGCTCAGGAGTGGAACGTCAGGCACAAGTAGGTACACCCAGCTGCTTGCCATGTGTGGTTCTGTTGTGTAATTGCACGGGATTAAAGAAAGGCACCAGATCTTTATTGTTTGGGATACTGTTTCTCAAGTTTGCATACTGCAGACTGGTTTTGAAGTGAGGCTTCCTTTGGGCAAGGCTTATTACAGCTGCCCATACAGTTCTTCTCTGCAGGGGTTACAGTGCTTGGTGGGGAAACAGTATTATGTTGGAACTACAGACTGGTTACTATTTGTCATCCTTTCTTCAAATGCAATTTACTGATGTTTGTATTCACTACTTTAGCTGCTGTTACCCTCTATTGATTATGTGATATATCTTGTTGATGCCGTTTATTTTTTCCTTCAAGACACTGTAAATAAGATTGGATTGCATTTACTCCCCTGAAGGATGGGAGACAAGAACAGTTCTAAAACTGTGATGGTTGCATTGACCACCCGAAGCAGTTTGAGATTTTTCAAGCTGTAGTACATTCTTGAGTCACTGGAAAAAAAAAATTCAGCTGGGGAATATTGGTACACCCCAGAACCTATTTTGTCATCAAAACTAATATTACCCTATATTTCATGCTGTTATTCAAAAGAGCAGCAGCACTTCCAGCACTAATCCTACATTTCAAACCTTGTGGCTCTTGTATTCAAAATCACTGTATTGTACATCCACTTTGAATTTCATTGCATAAATCTTAATTATAAACAGAGTGTTTTGGAGGTTTTTGATTTTAAATAAGGATTTAAATAGAAATAGAAAAAGCTATTCGAAGGGGAGATACTCTGTGATCTATTGTGAATCTCAGTATTCTTGCCTGAAACAAGAACTGAAGCAATCCTTGTGCTTTATACTTCTGTAGCTGCTGCTTTGGCTGATGGTTTTACTCCTTTTCCTTGTCAGACACCTTCCATCCATTAATTTTCCAGTTTGTTCTAGGATTCTCTCTCTAGCCATTTCTTCCCCTGTCTGTTCACTGTGTCTGTCCCCACTGGTGGATCTTGGCTCATAGCAGAGCGCTACCCTAGTCCGAAGAACGTAAACTTGTTTCTGCTTAAAATACCCCAGTTCTCCTTTCCCCCTCACCCTGTCTGCTGAGAGAACAGAAACCTTTGCAGTCAGACTGCTGCTTAGGTGTGTGCTTTTCTGCATACTCCGGAGTTACTTTCCGTGATTTTGAGGCACTCTGTTTACATTATCTTTAAGAATCTGTATTTGTGCCTGAGTCTTCTTATCCCTGACAATGTAGATTTCTTGTTTTTTTGCCTTCCTAGATCTTTTCTTTGGGGATCATGAGTAAGCAGTTCCTAATACAGTTACTGATGGAACTGTCATTTACATCATTAGATGCTTCTGCTGATAAATCCATGTAACAAATTATTACAAAGATACTCTGCTGGTAAAGCCTCTTCAGTTATCTGTGTAGGTAGATATGGATATCTCTGTGTTTTTGTGTATATATAGCTATAAATAACAAATTTCTTATGTCTTTGCAGCAGTATTTTATTTCTTTCTATTTGCTGCTTTCCACATTTGAGAGCAAACCTGTGTGTTCTGCTTTGTTCTCCTACTTGGGCTTTCACTTCATTTTAGCAGCTTTCCTTGGGAGATCCAGGCCCCAGACTTTCTAAAAATGTAGAAAAGAATAAAAACCAAACCTGCTCCCTAAGCTTTTTGGAGAAACTAGATTTGGTGTTGCATGTGTGTTGTTTGTATGCTCTTTCAGGTAATCTTTCAGACTCTAAAGACTCATCCCACAAAGAAATGGCTAAAGCTCAGCCTGGATCCTCCGAATCAGCAGTGACCTCCCCTGCCTTGGCCACCTTTGGGAAAGCTGTTCAGACACAGCAGCCATGCTCCGTCAAAGCCTCCTTGTCTTCTGACATCTGCTCCGGCTTAGGCCCCGAAGGAGGAGATGCCAACGCAAGCTCTGGCCAAGGTGATTTTTGTCATAGCAGCTGTTGGCATGTCTTCCAGCACATGCTAAAATTAATTCTCTGCTCTTATGCTTGAACTTTTTAGGAGTGGATTTCACTGTTAATGATATAGGAGCAGAAACCTTTGGCAGTCCAGACTACTGGCTTACCTTTTAAGCATTGCAGTGTTGTCAGAAAAACAAAAGTTAAAGTATCTTAGGAAGCCTTAAGAGCAAGTGGTCAAGAAGACATGCGTAGTTTTAGAAAGTGAATACCTTTTACTTCTGCCAGCAGTGGCTTTCCAATAGATCTCTGAGGCAAAAAAGAAGGGAAAACAAAAAGGTTGTCAGAGGATAGGACACTACTTCCCTTGGTCCATTCTGGGGCTTTTTTTTTTTTCAGACCCTTGATACTAGTAGACCCAGAGTTCCTCATTCAGAGCTACCAGTCCATCTTGAGAAAAAAAAAAAAAGTGAATAAAAAGGAAAAATAGAGAATCAAACCCAGAGAACCAAGTTATTTTTTTCTTTATCTAAGGGGTTAACTAACTTTGTGCATGACCTGGGAGTTTCAGCTAAGTGACTGTGGATTGGCTGTGTTCCCCAGTCCCAGCCTCTGGCACTTCTGTGTATTGAACACCTCCCTTTGACTGATCTTGTTGCCATGCATATTGGAAGTTGTAATGATGATTAAAATCCCTTTCTCTCATTGCACATCCTGCCAAACTAATCTGCAAAATATCTATCTGTCCTTTTCTACCATTATTGCATCCTTTGTGTATGGTCAATGAACTTACTCCTCTTTGGCAAAGTTAAAATGGAGATGTTTGACTAACAAAACTGATTTGACTGATGGTATAGGACGTCTGATCACAGCTACTTGTACTTTATAAGTGTCTTTGTTTTCTTCCCTTTATATTCATTTGCAGGCTGGACGGTTTTCCACCAAACGTCTGAGAGAGTGACCTATAAATCTAGTAGCAAACCTCGTACCAGATTCCTCAGTGGACCTGTGTCTTTGTCCATCTGTTTGTATTTGTTCTTTTGTATTTTATCAGAGTCCATCTTTCTTTTACTCCCTTTTTCCAGTTTCATATTTTATATCTTTAATATGTTTGGCAGGATGCCCTTTTTTCTGAGCCATCTTTTCTTTCTTTTTAACTTTCTTTTAAGTAATCATCATGAGCACACCTTATTTATTATTAGTTTTCCATATGAAAGCTTTTTTTGCACTGCTTTTGGCTCTTGCCTGGGCACCAAAAGCATGTGTGGAAGATCTCATCATTTATTATAGAGCCTTATGGTAAAATTTTACCCTGGACTTATCAAAGCTTTTGGAGTTTATGTGATTTCTGTTGAAGCAATTTTATTTGCAATGTGGCAAATACACATGTCTGCTGTCCCAGTTCCAGCGACAACAAAAAGAAATCCATCCTTCTGTAGACGAATGGTCTCTTTCACACATGTTTGGACTATGAAGACATGCATGTAGCAAGCTGATACAATACTAGAAGGTCACTGGAGGGTATAACTTCCATACAAGGGCTGTATTAACACAATATACAGTACTGTTTATCTCCACTCTGTTTTCTTTAAGTTTTTTCCCCGCTCTTTGCATGTGGAAATGCTGAGACAATAGTGCTCCAGCTAGTTCTTTCCAAATCTCTTTTCTAGGTGGGTTTTTCCCTGTGCATTTGCTTTAATTCCTGTCAGTGAGCTATTTTTTATATACTCATAAGCTGCGGGAGGATCTGGTTACTTCAAGGGAGAGAACCATCACCTTTTTTTTGTGTAAGCTGATCTGGCTGAAGCACTTGACTCAGTTTATTTTCTTATGACCTTATGTGACCTCCGAGATGAAGTCAATTAGCAGTTCATCAAAGCATAAAGAAGTAAAAATCAATCCAGATTTCCAGACAATACTTTGAAATGAATTGCTGGGATCCAGTATTTCTTGTTTCAAATAATTGTGCACCTGCTATTTTTACCCTATTTGTGTGACTTTGAAAGTAATTGGCAATTCAACCAAATGATACCAAGCTATTTAATTAAAAAATTAAGACCTTTTAACCTGATCATACACGCTGCTTTTTAGGCAAACGGATTTTGCTTGTACAATAAAGATATGTTGTGCTGAACAGGTACTATAGGCCACTTACACATAACATTAGGAAGGCTGATAATGTTCTTGAGAAATTGATTTAATGAACTGTTCATTCACCTCAAGATCAGCTCTCCCAGTGGAGCTCTATATTGCTCATCATTATCCAAGTGGCTCAGGTCAAAGCCACAAGACCACTCAGATACACTCACTCTTCCTAACTATGAGTAAACAGTATTTTTTAAAATGAGAATTTTTTTTGGTGTTGGAGTTCCCTATAAGTCCAAACACTCAGGTTCTAAAATACTGATGTTTACTGCTCAGTGCACTGAATTTATTACCATGAAGGTTTCTAACAGCCACTAAAGTCATGAGATGTTTTTGCATTCAGAGAATATTTTTGTATTGAAAATCTGAGGGGAACTCTCAGTCCAGAAATTTTTCCCCTTGGGTTTGTCATGGACACCGTAATTTCTTCCTTGGCACATGTAATTCCCAGATGTGATTTCATTATTCTTTCACAGATTTACTATTTGGTAGGATGTGGAAAGGCTGGGAGATAGCAATTTAAATTGTTTGCATGGATGTTGTGAATGCAACCAAGAGAATAATGTAAATCCTTCCAATTGTGAAGTTTTGTGATGCTTAAATAACTCATCATGACTAGTTGCTTTTTATTCTCAGCCCATATGCTCTCAGCCTCTTCTGAGCACAGCATTTGGGGAGGAGGTTTGCAATCCTCCATTTCTGAGTCATAACAGGAGAGTTTTGAGCTGAATTTTGGGCCCTTACCCCTGGTACAGCCATGTGAAGTCATTGCTGCTCAGAGCCCAGCTCAGCTACCAGTGCTCTCCCTAGCTGAGATGCTAGGCAGTTTCCTACGGCTGAATTATTGGGAGGTTTTGCTGGGATTTGGATCTTCTCTTTACCTTTTTTTCCCAGTGAGTCAGGTTGGTAGTGCATGTTTGAAGGAATGAAGATGAGGCTGTGTGAGGTCCCTAAGGGCAGCTCCTAAAGGAGATGGGAATTCTACTTAGAAGGACAACTTCCATCAAGCCAGTTTCCAAAGCATCCATGACCAAGGACCCTGAGAAGAACAGTGCTAGATTGTTTCATCATCCAGCATTGGGAATGCCAGATGGTTCTAGCTCCTTCCCTGTGCAAGAGATGCTTGTTGACCTGACATGGAGGCAGAGTCAAGTGTAGGTACTAGGCACTAATCATGTTGGCATCTTTGCTGTTTGCTTCTGCAAGGAGACTGAGTGCTGGGCTGGGTCAGGGCTGTCGAGTGTGAGCAGTGTGTCCAGGAAGGTCAGGGGCCTGGTGCTGGTCCCCAGGTCAAGGTGTCCCTGGGATTTTTTATTTATTGGAGAGTTGTTACAAAAAGTTGTGCTGGATTTGTGAGGATTTGTCTTCAGACAGCTGGAGCCCATCTGCTGCAAGGTGGGGCCAAGAGAGTTAGAGGGTTTTGACCTGGAGAAGGATGTGGGGAGACCTTAAAGTCCCTTCCAGTTCCTAAAGGGGCTTCAGGAAAGCTGGGTAGGGACTCTGGATCAGGAAGGGGAATCATGGGATGAGAGGGAACAGCCTTGAACTGGAAAAGGGGAGCTTTAGGGGAGATTTAGGTGAGATCTAAGGAGGAAATGCTTTGCTGTGAAGGGGGGTAAGCCCCAGGCCCAGGTTGCCCAGAAAAGCTGTGACTACCCCATCCCTGGAGGGGTTCAAGGCCAGGTTGAATGGGGCTTGAAGCAACCTGGGCTGGAGAGAGGTGTCCCTGCCCAGGGGATGAGATGGGCTTTAAAGTCCTTTCAACTAACCATTCCATGATGATTTTCAGAAATGCTCAATCAAAACAAAAAAACTCCTTTGGGGTGGTTGAATAAAGAATGTGAGGCCTGCTCTCTACTCGCAGACAAATTAGCACCACGCTTTTAAGAAGAAATGTCCATTTTGCCAAATATGTTGCCCTGGTTACAAGTTCCATCAAACTTGGAACACTCTGACCGTGTTCTCCTAAAAGTGCATTTTGATCTGTTCCCCTACTCCAATATTGTCTTGTCCTTTGCACTTTTCATGTAATGAAAGATGTTTTTACAGGCTTCAGCAAAATTACAGCTCCTTCATAAATCTAGTTCCTTCATTGGATTAAATTGCTAGGGTGTCTTAGGGAAGAGTTTGTTCTGATTGTGTGTGGAGTTTTCAAAAGCTCTATTTGTCTCAGACCTGTAATCCCACATAAAGCAATTGTAGCCAGGGCTGTAGCACTTAATACACTGAATGTGCATGTGTGTTTATGGAAATGTTCACAGAATTTATTGCTATTTTAATTTTTTTTGCTTTCAAGGTTTTTGGCAGCTATTGGAGTGCAAATACAGGACAGTGGATTTTTATCTGTCCCATATGATATAATGGCTGCTTCATTTATCAGATAAGAAATATGGAATTGGAGATGAAACAATGATGAACCTTTGCAGGCTGAGATTAAATCTTAATGATTATTCATCTCCTTCACGGCTGTTAAACACCTTGATTTTAGACAGAATAAATTCCGGTGAATTAGGTTTGCTAATTGAATTTGAATTTAAAACCAATTGTAGCCAATGAATGTCAGTCCCTGCTTCAGGTAGCATCCCCACATCATTGATGTTTCTCATGTCCCAGGGAACACTGGGGTGACAGAGTTTGAAAGAAGCAGCTCTCTCTCAGCTGATTGGCTCTCCTGCAATATTTGCCCCAGTGCTGGCCTGCTGCTGTGGGTATTTGGGGGTCTGCCTTCCATCCGTGTTCTCTGTCCCTTCCCCACACATAGGGCAGCCCCAGGCTGGATTTGCACCTGAGGTGCAGAAGAGCTTGTGACTTGGTTTTCAGGAAGCGGAAGGATCGGTGGCTAACTTTTGTACGTGCCTTTGAGCATGTACCACAGTCAGCTGCCCACTTGCATTTTTTCATGGGCAGTTGCTTTTAATTTGCATATGTGTTGTGCCAAATATTACCTGTTGCTCCATGCAGAATATACTGCAGGATATGTAAGGAGATAACTATTCATGCCACTGATGTCTCCATCATGGAAGCTGCTAGCTAACTCTGACATAGGCCAGGTAAGGTATGTCTGAGGGAAAAGAGAGGGTTAAAAATGAGGTATACAGTGCAGACTGTTGAGGTGTGAATGTGACCTGTATTGTTATCTAGGCTTTGAGATGAGAAACTAAATCTGGTCATGGTTGCATAAGGCAGTACTGGAGTCATGTCCTTCTAATTTTCCTGGAATAGAAACCTCATTAAACTACATGAAATTATTAGAAAAACCTTTCAAGGCAATCCTCCTGTTCCTCCTCGTGACAGCCACATCAAAACACAAACATTTCTCCCCCTTTTTCTTCTCTCTCTTCTTCACTTCTTCAGTCTCTGACTGACATCTCTCCTCTCTCCTTTGAAGATTCATTCAGAGGCCCTGTCACCCCAGACTGGCAGTCTCTGAATTTTAAATCAACATTTTTGGCATAGTAACATAAAACACCCCCACCCATTGTCTGTAGAGGAAAAGCACATCCATCCTTTATCTTGCTTTTTGCCCCACTTCCTGGTTTTGCTCATGTTTGCAAGTACTTCTTCATGAGAAATTTGCTATGCCCCATGTCAGATACTCATCTTCCCCCATGCCATAATGATCTTCTTCCCAAGTCCAAAATACCTTTCAGGAAATTTGGCACTCAAATGGAAACAGTGCTTATGTCTGGCAAGATCTGACACTCAATTAGGGTTCTCAGGGCTCTTCTGGCATTCCCACTACCTGTCCAAAGGAAAATGTTTAATCAGTTTGAAGGATGAAATGAGATAATAATGAAAAAATCACATAGTTTGGTTAAATGAGAACTCAGCTACTCTGGCTGGCTTATTTTTCTGCACTTGGACAAGGCATGAGGGAAACTCGGTCATGGTTCTTTTCAACTGAAGTTCAGAACCTCACATTTAGACACAAATCCTACTAACAAAGTATTTGGAAACAATTGGCCTTAGACCTGCAGAACAATGTATCTTTTTGGACTTGTAAAACAAGACTTTTAGGGTTGTTTTATGGTTTGTCTTTGCAGCCAGACGAGCTTGACTTGTTCCTGAAAGCATTTTTGGCCTCCTATCACAAACTGAAATTACATCATTTCCTGCATAAATAGTCAGAATCAAAACCTTCTATGAGGAAGCCAATGCAATTTGGATCAAAATTTTTTAAAAACATTTAAAAAGTAAAAACCCAAAACAACCAACTGAATGCATCTTTAAGTCATGAAACCTTGCTTTTGCCATGCAATTGTACTTTCTAAAGCTTCTGAATGGCTGCACACTAAGAAAGGTTTGAGCTGTCAGTTTAGACTGTCTTTACTCACCTGAACTGCTGACTTTGTCTGTCCTTTCTTGCATAATAACTATTTTCTGATTGCTTAAAAAGTACAGAAGCTTGTCCTTCAGATTTGTTGTGCTTAGTCTGAGCTAATTCTGTCTGTCTTGTGTTGTTTTACCTTGTAGGGTCCACCTTGAAACGACTATGTCTAGGCAAAGATCACAGTAGTAGTAACTATCCCATTTTTGTTTCTCAGTATTTCCTTCATGGCATGGGATGTTTTTCGTTTTGGTTTTTTTTTTTCTTTTATTTTTTTAACTAAAAGCTAGTTGTTTAATGAATAGAGGCAATATGCACTTGTACTGATACTAAATTAGACTGTATAAATTGTGGTACTTTCCTAGTAATGCATGTGCTGTGATGTTTGGGACCCACGCATGCTGCAGGCGGGTTGTGGTATTCTCCATGTGTGAGATGTGCACGCATGCAGCGAGAACAATGGATTCTGTGTTTGTCTTTCTGAAATACACACCTTTAGATGACTGCAGTTCTCTGCTGAAGGAATTCATAGCTTTAAAACAATCTTGCTCCTGTGGAGCTGCATGAAATATTAAATACTAATTGAAGAGCTTTCATCTCAAAATACTGATTTTTCTCACTGGTCCCTTTCCTCCAAGCAAAGGCAATGGAAATGAGCTGTGTTCACTCAGAAGTTATGTTGCAGGTTGAATGCATGATCATTTAAAGGTTATTAATGTATTTTATATAACCATAGGACTAATTAGCTTACTCAATTTCATTGGCTGGTAACTGATTAACAGAAAAAGAAGACTGAATGTTCATGTTTGCTTCTGTAATAATTTTACTGCAGTTCTATGAACTTTTTGCTTGGAGAGATGGTCTTTATTTCAAATCTGTAACTGTATCAAATGTTTCAGCTGAAAAGTTACTTGATATTTTGTGCTTAAGTCCCATTGAGGCCTCTTTGGCTACTGTTCCTTGCTGCTCTTGCTGTGTCAGACTTGCAGTTACCAACACACACAAAAAACCAGATTTTCTTGCTCCTCTAGAAATAAGCGAGCATGTAAAATTAAAACTCTGTTGCTACTCTTCCTGCCTGCTTTTATCTATATCTAAAGTTCTATATCTTTGTCTCAAAACCTCACATGCCCACTCCTCTCTCCTCCTTCTTCTGTACCTCCATGAACCTGATGTTTGTTTTTTTTTCCCCAAAAATACGCTGGAGGCAGGCAGAGTAAATTGTCCTGACATCATTGAGAGACTGGGCTGCTGGAGCCTTTGAGACCAGCTCTGTCCTTCATCTATATCTATATGACAATGGCAGTTTTCCAGGAGGAAAGTAAGCATATGCAAATAATATAAACAGCAAATTCATTTTTAAAGGCATGCAGTTTCAGTAAGGAATGCATCCTGTCTCACTCTCCATCATGGTGGTCTCTTCAGAAGAGACTTTGAAAGTCTTAGGATGTTGGTGTTCCTGGGGTCACCATAATTTCTTCTCTCTGAGTCATTTATTTCACCTAGGGAGAAGTTGTGGGCGCAACAACTAGGGACTGAAGTTACAAAATGTAATAGAAAATATGAACTCATTGGACCTGGACCATTTCTTTAAGCAAAGGTGTTCTGTGGAAAGGAGTGAGAAGGTCTAAAAAGGCCACCATTTGAATTGCAGTAGATAAGAAAGTGTTAGAGAAGCCAGGTGGTGATGCAGAGATAGCATTGTCAGCTCTCTTTGTTATGTGATTTTCCAGGATCCTCAACAAACAGTCTGGTAACGTGTCCTGAGCCCCTTCCGCAATCAACCCTGCAGGTTCAGGCCAACAACAGTAACAACAAAAAAGGGACCTTCACAGACGATCTCCACAAGCTGGTTGACCAGTGGACAAGCAAAACTGTTGGAGCTGCACAGGCAAAACCTTCTTTAAATCAACTGAAGCAGAACCAAAAAAGGCAAGACATGGAGCCAAAGGCTAATCCCATGCAAACACAGAGTGAAACATGTGGAGTAAGTGGCGCTCCTTGAAGGACGTACCTTTTGCTATGTGTCTGAAAGCCTTTGCAGAACTCAGATGTGGAGGATGTAGACTAAAATTACTACAGATAGCTGTTTTATTTAAATGTCCATTTCTTTTCATTAAGTACTAAACCTTATATTTTTAAAAATTGTCTTTTGGAATAATTTTGAGGGATATATAGGCTACAATATGTACATATAAAAAATTACATATTTTTAAGTGCAAACTGCTTATAAACAGCAATACACAGCAATACTCATATTGTTAACCATATGTTGCTCAGCTGAAGTTTTAACTATTCCTAAAGTTTTCTTCTGTTTGATGTTTAATATTACCCTTCCTTAGGCACAGCAGAGGCTGGTGGTTAGGGGTGATAGCAGAGCAAGTACTGTGCCAGGACAGTGCTCAACAGCTGGTATTTCTGACCCTTATTTCTTGTACTGGGCATCTTGGAAGTTCTCTACCTCACACAAATACCATTTAAGGAATGCTGGGAAATTATATCAAAATGGAAGTTGCAATTGCTTGCTCTTATTTTCAGGAGCTGGAAATCACCATTATGGTGTGTGTTTATGTCTGTGTTCATTCTTGTTATCATGGGGTGGGTGATGATATGGAGGAGGATGGAGACATGTATCCAGAATCCCAGTTTACCATTCTGTCCCACCCTGGTCGGAGTTTCCAGGCTCTCTTCCTCCTCCTCATGGTGGGATGTTTCCACTCTTCCAAAAGAGTGGAAATCGGAGCAAAGCAGGGGAAAAGAAATTAATTTTAAAAGCTAAGAAACAGCGAAAACAAAACAAATTAAATACTGCTTTGCTATCTCTTAAAAACAAGATAAAAGCAAGATAACTCTGAATGGTAAACCATTGCCTTTTTGGCATGTTGAAGTTAAAAAAACAAACCAATCTTGTCTGCAGCAGTGGTAGCTCTATCATTATTTGTGTGGTGAGAGGTCCTTGAGTAGGACCCACGCTAACACATCTGCTCTGGTGTCATCGTCACTGGGTCACTGAGTCCACAGAGAAAAGCATTTGTGCAAATGTATGAAGCTATTTAGGTCAGTTTTTAGTAGCAGTGCAAATGTATGAACCTATTTAGGTCAGTTTTTAGTAGCTGTAAATCAACAAAACACAGAAAGTAAATTAAATTTCTGTGTAGTGATGGTATAACCAATCTAAACCCCTTCAGGAATAACAGCCATATCTACTCCCTTAGTTCTCACCAAATAAGTCAAAAAAATGCTGGTAAACAAAAATGGAAGACTTCTAGGAAGTGATGGTGAGGACACGGATTTTGTTCTAAGTCACTTCTCACTCTCTTTTGATGTGAAGCTTGGAGGCTGATGTCTGATCCTGAGACTCTTGCAGCAGTTTGAGGGATTCTGTGGGGGTGTTTGGCCCACTCACAGCTCTGGAAAAGAGGGAGGTTGTTTTGCTTATTTAAATGGCTTCCTAGCATCAATTTAGAGCTAGTTTTACATTCTCCAGTCTTGGTATCTCTGCTTCAAAGCCTCCAGAGATGGCAGAATATTGTCATGAGAGGAGCAGGAATGTTCCTGTCTTAACACACTGATTTAAATTTTAAGAGAGTTTATTTCTTTCTAGATCAGCTACAGAGTATTATTAACAAGGGTGATGAAAGTTTTTTAGAGATCAAGGCTTCAGACAGGTTTGGATTTCCGTCTCTAATTTCACATCACTCCTTGCTGCTTGGAGTAGAGTCAGTCGGAGGACGTTTGTTCATCATCTCCTTTTAGAGCAGTAGACAAGCAAAGGCAGTTGGCAAATCTTTACAGCATGGTTATTGTCAGGGTATTTTGGCCATTAATGGGACACTGCATGTCAGAGATAACAGAAAACAGGGCAGTACTTATGACTTAGAATCATAGAATGGTTTGGGTTGGAAGGGAACTTAAAGATCATCTACTTCAAACCTGATCTTCACTTACAGTGGGTGGATCTTCCTTGTCTCAGCTTATGCCCTTGCCTTCCAAAACTTGGGTGGTGCAACTAGAGGCTTTGCTAGTGAAGACTGATGTGAAGAAGTTATTGAACACTAGAGCCTTCTCCATATCCCTCATGACCAGGTTTCTGGTCTTTGTTCAGAAAGGACCCACAACTTCCCTAGCTTTCCTTTTGTCACCAGTATACCTGTAGAAATTATTCTTGTTCCCATTTATGTCCCTGGTTAGCTTTAATTCTACCTGGGCTTTAGCTTTCCTAATCTGTTCCCTGGCTACTCAGACAACTGCTTTGTATTCCTCTCAGTTAACCCTCTCATGCTTCCACTCCTGATACACTGTCTTTTGGTGCCCAAGCAAGTCCAGGAGCTCCTCATTAATTCACTGAGGTATTCCTAACCATCTCCTTTCTTGGGATGCAGAGCTCCTAGACTTGGAGGAGATGGTCCTTAAATACTGACCCTGCCAAGAAGATCCCTCAGGAGGTCAAAGACTGCTCTCTTGAAGTCCAGAGTGAGAAGCTTGCTGTGCACCCTCTTTGATTCCTTGTGGATAATAAAATCCACCATTTCATGGTTGCTGCATCCACTCACCAGCCCCTTGTCATTGGCGAGGATGAGGTCCATCATAGCACCTCTTCTCATTGGTTCCTGTACCACATGGAAGAAGTTGTCATCAATGCATTCCAGGATCCTTTTTGACTGCTGGTGCCTTGCTGTGTTTTCCTTCTGACAGAAGGTGAAGTCACCCATGAGGACCATGGCTTGCAAGCATGAAGCAGTCTCTGACTACTTGTAGAGTGCTTCATCCACTTGTCTTCCTGGTTGGGTGGCCTGTAACAGACTCCCACTACAACAACTCCTTCTCCTGACTTCCCTTTGACCATGATCCATAAGCACTCTTGCAGCTCCTCATCCATCTCCAGGCAGAGCTCAATGTACTCCAGCTGCTCATTGATATGAGCAATCCCCTTCTCCCCTGCCTGTCCTTCCTAAAGCATTTATACCCATCCATTCCTACATTCCAGTCTTGAGCGCCATCCCACCATGTCTCAGTGAGTCCAACGACACATAGTCCTGTAGGCATACACATATCTGCAGCTCTTCCTGCTTGTTGCCCATGCTCTGTGCATTAACATAGAGGCAATTAAGTTGCCCCATCACTAATGCGGATTTACTAACTGGAACACCCTTATCTTGCACTTCAGGTGTTCTATTTCTGCCTTGTGATCCTAGTCCAGGCCCAGAGCATCCATTACCTTCATTAACGGATCCATTACCATCAGTTTCGTGGATGTCCAGACTGCTTGATTGGTCCCTAACCCAGTCCTCATAAGCTGAAGCACACACCTCCATCCTGGCTTGTGGTATCTTGGAAGCCCAGCTATAACCCCATCCCCTTTCAATCTAGTTTAAAGCTCTTCAAATGAGCTCTGCTAATTCCTGTCTCAGAACCCTTTTGCCCCTGTGAGATAAACCATTCTCAAACATCCCTATCAAGTCTGGGTTCTTATCAAACCAGCCATTATCGAAGAACCCAAAGTTCTACCTCATAACCAGGCATTCAGAGACTGACTCCTTGTATTCCATCCCATGTCATTACCCAAAAATGGTAGGAGGGAACAGAAAACGACTTGTGTTCCAGACTCTTTTCACCAACTGTCCTAAGACTTTTAATTCTCTCTTTATTCCCCTCAGACTATGGGACAAAGCTTCCTTCCCCATCTCTCTGGAAGATGGGCAGTGGATAGTCATCTGTCAACTGCATCAGTCTGTGGAGTGCCCTGATCTGGGCTCCAGGAAGACTACATACTTCCCTGTGATGAGGATCAACTCTGCATGTCAGGCCCTCTGTTCCCTTGAGTACAGAGTCACCAGCAACTAGGACCCGTCTCTTCTTCCTTGTGGAAGAAATTGTATTCCCAGAAGGCCCATATGATTTTCTTAAGTCCTCTTGAACAAGTCTCTTATCCTCTTCTTCAATAGTCAATTCCTCCTGTGGGACCCTGTATCTGTTCTGCAGGGGTAACTGGGAAAGATGGGGGAAGCTGAGAGGGGATTCACTTCCCTGAGTTCCATTCTCCTCCCAGTCTCTGAGGCCCCCCACTTCTGCCAGGTGACAAGAGGGGAGGGAATACTCTGATTTATCCTGGGCCTCAACCTGTTCACTCTCAGAGAGTAGGCTCACCAGTCCATTTCTCTCTCATGTCCCCTGATACTCCTCAACCTCTCCATCCTTCAGCTCAGCCATGAGGCTCACATCTGACACAGGTGTTGTCTCCACTACCCTCCATTGCAGCCAGTGGCCTGGACATCTACATGTTTCCCTGGGGCCACTGTTGGGGTGCCCACAGTTTTTCTAACAGCAACCTCTGACCAGGTAGCAGTTTGATCACTGAGGGTGATCAAACGCACCCTGTGAACAAGCTGAGACTCCCTGCTCCCACACAAGCTGCAGACAGCAAGTTCACACAAAATTTTTTTTGGCCTCTCAGTGGACAGCAAGTAGTTGCGCCCTCAGGGTTTTTATAGACAGCCCGGAGCTGCCCTTGTTGATTAGGGGGAAATGCCGCCCTCCCCTTATTTCCGCGGGTGAAATACGTTTGTGTGGGCGGGGGAGGAGCGGGGGCGTTAGTGCGTTTGCGCCTTGTTTAAATCTGCCGCCGGGGAGAGCGTCTCCGCCTTTTGTTTCCTCAGTCGGCACCGTGCCCTGGAGCTGCCGGGTACAGTCCGGCCTCTCTGCTTTCTCCCGGCTAAAAAAAAACCCTGAAAATGAACCTTTTGCCTCGATTCCCTTCCCCACCACAGACTTAGTCCCACTGCCGCTGGTGCTGTTTCTAAAACAGATCTTAGCGTTATTCTGCTGACTGGGTCTTGAAATCTCCCCTACAGGGGAAACTGAAGTTAAGGGATATATAGGCTTCAGGATATGGAGAGAAAAATAGCCAGATGGGGAGGGAGGAAATGGTTTTGAAAGGGCCCGCGAGTCGCATGGGGAGCAGTTAAACTTGTACTGAAATAAAATAGTACTGAAAAGACGAAACTAACTCAGGAAATTACAAAAGGGATGCAAAACCCAGCATAATAGCAGGGAGTATGGAAAGCTCATGCTGCACTTCTTCAGTCCATCTGTTAACACCATCTTTTGGTCATTTTTTTGGTCGAGTACTAAAATGACTGCAATAAAAGAAGGAAGAGCACTAAACAGATTTCCAGCTCATCCCAGGAAGTTATAGTAAGTTTTTATGTTAGAAGTAAAGGCCAGATACAGTGGAAATGCGATGAGTCTTTTTGTTTGGTTGGGTTTCTTTGGCTGAAAAAAGCTAGTAGGGAGCTCTTAGAGCACGTTGTCTCATCTTCAAGCTGGGTGTTCTGTTTCAGGAGAAGCTGGTGCTGGTCCCATGCAAGGTTAGGAAATGTGAAGTGGGAGGGAAATTGTATTCTAATCTTCATTTCTCAGTGTTCTTGGGAGGTTACTGGGCAGAAAAATGTCTCCTTGAAGAGTTTTTAAGCAAGAGTGGGAGCTTGTCCGCAACGCTCTGTTGGTTATAGGTTGGAACTAGCACCACACAGAGCTCTTTTAGGTGACACAGGGCATGCGGGCAATGAGCACCCTCTAGGACTGAAACGGAGGCTTTTGTTATAAAGGGGTGATAGAGTCATCCAATGTTCCTCCTATACTCTGTGTTCGTTTGGATTTTTTCAATCCCTAAGGTAAACGGAAAGTTACAGCATACCCCGATTTATTAGGGGTAGCATTATTATATTAATTTTTTTAACTCGTTCTTTTCTCTTACTATCCAACTGCTGTTATTAACATACAGGGTAGTTGGCTGATTTCAAGTCTTCTCTTTCACCCTGGAAAGAGAGGACTGGTTTTCTGAGTTATCTTTTATCCTGAGATGGTTCTAGCACCATCAGCAAACTGTTTGCTGTGAGAATATATTATTGGTACCTTTGTTCTAACTAAGGGAAGGCTACTCTTTAAGGCTGGAATTCAACTCAGAAGGAATGTTGGTGGTGCATTTATTAAGAGTTCATGGTTTTGTTAATCATCAGAAGTAGAGAAAGCAATACAACAGTTGGAATGCACAGGAAGACAATCCTGTTTTCTTTTGTGGAAGGCACCTGGTGGTTTGGCTGCAGGTCCTGCATGGTGCAGATTACACATTTGTGTTGGAACCTGCAAGGATCCAGTTATGTTCCAGGAGCACTGAAATGTTCCTTTTGTAATGACTTATTTAAACATGAGAGGACACTTGTCATAGGATAGACTTGGAAGAATGGAAGTCAAACTGACTGACAAAATCCTTTTTTACAAGTAATTGTGGTTAACATCAGTTGAAGAATGCATCTAGCAACATGAGCTGACTTACATGTTAAGAGCCCTAAATATTGTGTAGTTAAAAGTATTTTTTGAAGATACTTGGGAATAAAAGGGCTTACCAAAAGTATTTTCTGTTCTTCATAAGCTTCTGTAGCTCCATGGACTTTAAAAAAAATTACTACCTCAAAAAAAGCTGTGAACTTGTTTCACATTGGTTGTAAGTTGGTTTGTAGGAAACCGTGGGTTTGTGTCTATCAGTGACACGTGCTGGGGCTTGGGCACATCTCTGTAGATGCACATCTCTGGGTACAGCCTGGTAGGGATGAGCTGGCTGTCCAGGAGCAGCTTTCTGGAGTCAGCCAGGGGTGTGAAAGCAGAGTCAAAGGACTACTAACATCCTTTTTGTGTTTTCCATCTTCTTTGGAAAAAAATGGGATGAATCTGTGTTTGAAGCTGTTCAGCAGTACTTTCCCCATCTGAATGTTAGAATGCCTTTCCAAGAACCTGGGAGAGCTTGGCCATAAATCTCAGGTAGCACCTAGTAGCTGAGAGTTTTCAGCAGATTGGGAAAGGATAATAGAAAAGATGCAATGACATCCTGATCCTGCATCTGCTGATAGCCAACTCCAGCTGGTCCTGTGGTTCACAGGGGTTTATTTCAGTACTGGTTGGATCATTCAGAAGTAAATGGGGCCATCAAAATGTACCTGGAAGGAAAATAATCTAAATTCTGCATTTTTAGAAAGCGTTCTGATAGTTATGCTCAGCTTTCACAGCAGAATTACCTGATTTTATATCTTCTAATGTAAAAACATAGGAATTTATATTGTTTAAGTATATGTTATGACTATTAACTAATGCCCTCACAGTAAATGGCTAAGAATATTGCTGAAGTGGCACTTTAGAATTTACGTTGGTGAAGCATGATGGAAGGTGGAGTATTGAAAACAGAAGTCCAAAGTGAAGATTTTTCTCCTGCAGTACCATAGCATTTGTCCACTTTTATTTTTCTGTATATTTTTTATCAGTTCTTCCTTGTGCATATATTAATCTTGTTTTCTAAATGTCTATATATGATTATTTGGGGAAGTGGGAATAAGTCACAGCAAGGGAAAGACTGTCAGCAAAAGGCAGGCAATTGGGAAAGCAGGATGAGAGGTGGCTCTTATTTGGCAGGGACTTGTCACAGCCTTTGCAGCAAGGAGTTAACAGAGCAGGGAGAATTTGACAAGCAGAGAAGAGGAAGTGGCATGAGCAGAGGTGTGGACAAGCTTAAGATGTGGCCATAGATATCTACTCATTATTTAAATTATAGAGAACAGGCCTGCAGAAAAAGACTTGAGGGTACTGGTGGACGAAAACCTGAACATTAGCCGACAACATGTGCTTGCAGCCCAAAGGCCAGCTGTATCCTGGGCTGCATCAGAAGAACCATGGCCAGCAGGAGAGAGGTGATACTGTTCCTTTATACTGCTCTCATGAGACTCCACCTGGAGTTACTGTGCCCAGCTCTGGAGCCCTGAGCACAAGAGGGACATGAACCTGGTGGAGAGGGTCCAGAGAAGGCCACGAGGATGATAAGGGAGCTGGAGCCCCTCTGCTATAACGACAGACTGAGAGAGCTGGGGCTGTTCAGCCTGGAGAAGAGAAGGCCCAGACAAACCTCACAGCAGCTTCCCCGTGCCTGAAGGGGCTACAGGAAAGCCAGGGAGTGGCTATTTGCCAGGGCGTGGAGCGATAGGATGAGCAATGCTTTACATTAGAGCAGGGCAGGGTTAGATGAGACATTAGGAAGAAGTTCTTCCTAATGAGAGTGGTGTGGCACTGGCCCAGGTTGCCCAGGGTGGTGGTGGAGGCCCCATCCTTGGAGACATTCAAAGCCAGGCTTGTTGTGGCTCTGAGCAACCTGATCTAGTGCAGGATGTCCCTGGTCATTGCAGGGGGACGGACTAGGTGGCCTTTGAAGGTTCTTTCTAACTCGACATATTCTAGAATTCTGTGATCTCAGGAGCCTCCTTAGCTGTAGCTCCCTTAAAATACCAGCCTGATGGATTGGAGTGCTGAGCTATTTCTGTTTACAGCTGTGACTTTGAGCTTAGTGTAGCTATATGCCTTGGTCATTACTACCTGAGTATCCCTTTGAATTCTATTTACAAAATGACTTTCAGTTTCATGCCTCTCTTAGAGCTGAAAAATCCACAGCTCCTTGTGCTGGTTTGAGGACTGTTCTGTTTTTGATGTTTCAGTTGGGGTTGTTTCAGCCTCCGTTGCTGTTGAATCATCAGAGCTCTTTAAGGATGGTGGTTGAAAAATGGCTTTTAGTCACTTTTCTTCAGAGAAAGACACAAGAGCTTCTTAAAATGTGTGTCCTCTACTCTGAGGCAGTATCCTTAAATCATTAACATGTTTTTTTGTCACAACATTAGCAGGTTTTATTAAGTAGGTATGGTGTTAGGGTTTGGAGTATGAAGTAGTTTTATTCATTGTTGCGCATACATGCCTCAGACACAACTGCTGCATCTCTCAGGGGTTCAGCTGGAAATGAAAAAGGCAAGAATCACAAATTGGGTAGAGGCAAATTCTTCTGCATTTTATAAGAACCAAAAGCGTTGGTTCTTATAACTAGGACTATTTGCAAAAATGTCACCTTGCATTTTCAGTGCTGCTGTTTTTGTATTTGAAACCACTGCCGATTTTGGTGGAAACCATCAGTTTGAACATATTAAAACATGAGCCTAACAGAAGGTTACAGAGGTCTGCAGGTCTTAAAAATATGTCCTCAGTTCTTCTGTTTATTGTTTTTTGGTTTCTGCTTTTAATTTTGATGAATTTTTATATATTAATGATTTCAAGTTCATGATACACCAAAGCAGCTATTTATCTTAATTTGATGTTCACCATCAGATTTGAGTTTCAAATTAGAAACTGGAGGCACTGAAGTAAAGAGGGATAGCAGATATTTCTGGATTTTTGTAAGGTTTGCTGTGAGGCACAGGTTAATACCCCATATAGTAAATCCCAGCCTGACATTGCCATTTTCATTTTTAATGGAGAAGAAATTACTAAATCAGAAACACAGAGTAAGCATTGCACACAGACTTCTACAGATAGCCATTTTTTACCATTGAAATTTTACCTTCAGACTGATTTTTTCAATTTACAGTGAAACATCAAATTAACAGGAAATTCCCAGGATTAAATAACACTATTCTTCTGCCTGGTGGGAGCCTTGGTGGGAGAGTTCTGGGTAATGGCAAAGGCGATAAGGTATTGCTGACCCCATCTGCAGTGTGGGTGGGCAGAGTAACAATTGTTTCTGAGGCATCGCATGTGATGGAGCTGATGATTTGGGAAGCTCTGCTGCTCCATTGCTCAGGAAAGAGAGTACCATCTCTGCCTCTTGCATGCCAACCCTGAATAATTGCAGTGGATATTATTAGAACTTTAGTAAATGAGCTGGAATTGGCCTCCACAGCCCCTGAGGCAGCAGCAGCTCCTGCTGTGTCTGTGCTGCTTTCCCTAACTTTGTCCTACCAGTGCTGGGTCTTCAACCTCCTCCCATGCTTCAATACCCTTGGTGCAGCAAGGCCCAACAGCCCAGCACAAACAGCATTTCTCAGGAATAAGTGCTAGTATTTTCCAGTTTTGTGAGAAGGGCTGTAAAAACATGGGTGTCTTGGAGTTCTGCTTTTATTTTGTGTTTTTTTGGCTTTCTCCCCCCAATTTAGTGACAGACTTTTTTCAAGATTTGAGTTTGATTTTCTTCAAAATTTTTTTTGGGCCAGTTTTGCAACATTTGATGGGTGGTGTTTTTTTGCAAGGCTTGGATTCTTTTTAATGATTTGTTTTAATTTTTTGCTTAGTTTAATTTATTTACTCTAATGCAGAGGTCACTTGGGTTATGCTTACCTCTTCAGTGATGCTTCCAGCTACCTTAAGTGCTAAGATTGCATTCAGACAACTTTCTCCTCCTTCCTATATCAGTATTTCCTATTAGGATCCAATTTTTCATCTTTAAAAGACCAAGCAAACAAAAAAAGAGGGGGGAAAAAAGCAAAGCCCACCCCTGGAGCTCCAAGGAGGCTGTGCATCCCTTTGCTTAGGATGTTTGGCCAGAGGCAGATTTAGATGAGACATTGGGAAGAAGCTCTTCCCCATGAGGGTGGTGAGGCACTGGCCCAGTTTGCCCAGAGAGGTGGTGGAGGCCCCATCCCTGGAGATATTTAAAGCCAGGCTTGCTGAGGCTCTGAGCAACCTGTTCTAGTGCAGCATGTCCCTGGTCACTGCAGGGGTTTGGACTAGACGGGCTTGGAAGAGTCCTTTAAACTCTTTGATTCTGTGGTATGGCTGGGAGAGCAGCAGGGCTGCAGTGTTGACACCAACACACAGGTCTGGGCACATCTGCAGCAAGCAGGTAAAGAGGAGCTTAATGCTACACTTTCTGTATTTTTCTCTTTGTAGGTTAATACGGGATGGGGGACAAAGTGTGTTCGTCCAGCGTCTTTCCCCCTGCCCACCTCGTTAGCTGCTGGAGCTTCACCATCCCTTCCAGTGCCTCTGCCAGGGCCCTGCTCTGGCCCAGTGTCCTCTTATGCGATGCCTCTGTGTCAGTATGGAGGAGTTTTCCCCATGCGTGCATATGGTATGCAGTGGTTGGGGCCGGGGCCACTGGGGATAGTGGGAGGCCCCAGTGTGGCCCCGTTCTCGCTCCTGGGCAGATCTTGTGTGCAGATGTACCCAGGGGGGCCACCCATGGCTGAGCCACCAGGCCCTCGTCTGCGGATGATGTAGCTTTGCTGCCATATCAAAGGTGTCATGGGTCCAGTGCTGGGCTGGTGTGTGGGTGCTGTAGGAGGAGGCGACTTGCCTGCAAAGTAAGAGAGCGTTCCACCAGAGAGTCCCTCTGTCTGCCAATACTAGCTTCTGTTTTGTCACTGAAGACACTTTATTCTCTTGTGTT
This sequence comes from Turnix velox, assembly GCA_013400935.1. Lineage (NCBI taxonomy): Eukaryota > Metazoa > Chordata > Aves > Charadriiformes > Turnicidae > Turnix > Turnix velox. Next base: position 43,093 of record VZTY01023259.1, on the reverse strand, counting down.
CTGATTTTTTCACACTTACGGTCCTTAATGTCCATGTACTTGAACTGATGACTAGAAAATTGTACTAACCCTGGCAGGAGTACAGTGCCTTGAAATTCAGCTTTTCAGTGTCAGCTGGAAAGTGATGTAAAATTATTTGAGAGGTGTATTTTAGTCACATTCTACTTGTGAGTTCAAGTTCTTTTCCTTTGCAAAGACATCCACAGTTTACACCTGACATTCTTCAACAGCACCATTCTATTGTAAATGCTGGCATCTTCATTCATGGGTTGGATTTTTGCTTCTGAGTCTTTTAAAAGAGAAAAGAAATTGTGAAGTGAGGTTTGTTTGAAGTGCTGGTGAAAAAATCGTTTGTGTTTTTACAAGGAGTAGTGAAATGCACATTTTAAAATGGGGGCACTTCCAGAGTGATCCCAGTGTGTTGTGTATAAGGGCAGGTGACAGCTCCAGATGGTGCAACTGGTCCTCACTCTCAGGTAAAGCTATAGGTGACAACTCATTTCTGTAATGGGGAAGGCAGATCCCGCCTTGGTCCAGCGTATATTTTCTTTCACTTACTGGGCTTTTAAAATTCTGTTAAATGAATAAATTGTGCATGTTTCCAATGTGACACCTCGCCTGTAGGAGAGCACAGCTCTAGGTTACTCATAAGTGCAGCACTTGCCTATGTCCTACCCTTGGTTCACCCACAAGGTTCAACATGGTGTTTGCCACTGACACGCTAGCAGTGTTCATGCTAAAGTGAGATAAAAATGTGAAGCTGTTCTTTCATATCCAGTACTTCCATTTTTGGAGTCTCACTGCTTTTTGTTTGACCTTTTTTTTTTTGATTCTTTTTTTTTACCTTTTCTGTTATGAAGTTTGCACTCCATGTGGCACCAACACCTCTCTTCCCGTTTAAAAGTTGTTTTTTGCCCATTTTTACTGTGCATAGAATCTCCGCCTGCACCTCTCAGTCTAAAGGCACAAGACACCTGCTAACCCCAATGTGTTGATGGTAAGTTCCTGTCCCTCGTGGGCACCCAGAGGAGCAGGTACCCTGCCATCACCCCTCAGCGATCTCTACTGTGATGAGAATTGGTACTGTCTGCTGAAGGACAGAGATGTCTTGTGCTGCCAAGCTGTGAATTGTATAGTTCTATTGTACCTTGAGCATTATACCTGTCTAAATTATTTGGTTTGTACCCTTTGAATATATTATTCCATCAATTCAGTTAGAATTGGATTTTATAGACAATGATGCAGAGTCTTCTGCCTGAGCAAAATACTTACTGTAGTAAGAGATTTCTGTTCTCTGTAACATGTATCTTTAATTTCTTTGGGTTTTTTAGATTCATGTCTGTATGCTTCATGAGCAAACATGGGAAATATGTTCTTACACCAGTTTTCCTCCGGCATGCACTGACTCTTAACAGTTTATGTCACTGTTGCCTGTTGTATAGCCCATCCCTTGTATACTGACAAAGTCAGCGGCACTAAAAACCCTGGGAAATTGTATAGATTGAAAAAGAAGAAAAATAAACATTTTGTGCTTGAAAATTGTGTGAAAAACACAGTGTTTTCCTAAAACGGAATTGTGTCCACTCCCAGCTGTTCCATGTCACTCTGCCTTTGTTTTCCAGATTCTTACCCTTTGGCTTGTGTAGAAGGAGCAAATGCAGTGCCTCTGCTGTTTCTCTGTGGAGAAACCCACATGTAACGCGCATGTCCTCACCTCCTGGCAGCTGTGGAAGCGACACAGGGGTGCTCCAGCAGTCCTCTTGCAGATTGCATTGCTTGAAGTCCCCTGCAGTGTTGCTGGTGCTGGGCTGCTGCAGAGCAGAGCAGGCTGGAACAGGACACAGATGGTACCTTCAGTGCTGCTGATGGTACACATGAGGACGCTAGAGCTTGGGAGGTGAGGGAAGAGGCATGCGGACTCCATCTCTCCTAGGGAAGGCCTTTTAAATTCAGTCTTGTATAATTTAAATTGAGAGGAAGCAGTTATATGAAATCTGGCACTGGTAGAAGCAGCCCCATAGCAGCTGTGGTTGCCGTAGGCCACAAGAGAAGTGAGGGAAGCTGCTGCAGGATGAGGTTAGATGCTTCTGCTTCTGTCTTCCTGCACAACCCAACTCTGTGGCTCTCTCTCTGTGCTGCATGAGTGGGAAAGCCTGCACACCCCATGCTGTGGCACCAGTAGGATGTCCCCCTTCCTTGGACGGGGTCTGTGCTGGGTGGGTTGTCCTCTGTCCTGGGATGGGCAGCCTCTGCCTGTGGGGCGTAACTGCAGCTTCCAAATCTCTAACATTCCTCACTATCGCTTCTTTAGCTGCTATCAGAGCTAAATGAGGGCTTGGAGGCTGATGTTTGTATTTTGATGTTCATTATTTTAATCTTCTGATTGCTATCTTGGCTGTGGTGCTTCTGACTGTTGGCTTCAAGCTGCATTTTCCTATTCTCCATCATTCATGTCAATGGGTGCTCTGACCCTCAGTGAAAGTTAAGCAAATGACAGGAGTTGCAATAAGCGGGACAACTTCTTGACCAGAAGGTGAGCAAAGGAGTAAGGGAAAACTGAGAGGTCTGGGCTGCACATTCGGGGGGGGGGAGGATGAGGTCTCTACCCAAAAAGGCGTTTCCCTGCAGCTCCTAGAACTGAACTGGTTTGACTCCTGACTCTGAATATTGCTTTGATGTGCAGCAAGCAGGAGGCAAACCCTCTGGGCAGAGCTCCTTGCTTTGCCAGCTGCATGCCAGCAGCCAGGTCTCCAGCACTGCTTTGCCAGCAGTTGTATGAAGATGGTATGGATATCCCAAGAGTTTGGTAGGGGAGTTTACAGATCCTCCAATTTCCAATCTGTTAGAAGTTAGGGAAACTTAATACGAATACTGAAAAGATGTTTGAGGCTGCTGAGTCATGCATCCAGTGGTTCAGAAAGCCAAATTAAGTTTCCCCATGTACTATAAATTTGGCTCTCCGATTACTATACCCCATGATGGAGTACCTAAAGTACCTAAATGCATAACGACATCCTATTTTCCCACCATATCCATGGCTGGCTTGGAGCTGCTGCTGCTCTGCTGTGGGAATGCACCACAGGGAGTGGAGATGGCAGGAGAAACATGGGGATGGCTTAAGGCTCTTCAGCAAATCCCAATTCAACACCCTTGATGTGGATTTCATTCAAAATAATTACGTGTCTTGCAGTTTCTTTCCTTGAGTAGCTCAGGTCTCTATTTCACAACTTGGAAGAAGAAATATTACTTAGCAAAAAAGGGGCACTTTGGAGATAAGTGTAAACAAGCTATCTACTGCATAACTTCTTTTCTCTGAAATACTAACCCTTAGCTGGTGTCAGAGAGGAGATGGGGGACTGCATGGATCACATGTGGCCATCTCTTTGCTCCTAAATGACAGTTTATGAAATGAACTCTTTGATCAAGTTTCAGGTTTTGCTGTTTGTGGAAAGAAATCACTGATGCTTTGAATCCCTTGGGAATTTATCTTGGCTTTGTCAATAGTTGCTCTTTCGCTGCAAGCACTCCTTTTGTGGTCCCAATGCATTATTTTCAGTTCCAGAACCATACAGAATTTTTCCAGACAAACTCTGTGAACTTTGCGCATGGTGGTGGGTCAATGTCAGCATTGTTCATTCAGCACATATTGGAGTAAGAAAAATACCAATCTTCTGGCACTCTTCAGCTTCTGGCTTTGGAGAGTTGTAATAGGAGATCTCCCTTCCAGGATGATTTGACGTCAGATTTGCTTTCCTTGTAACCCCCCCCTCACAACAAGAAAAATGGTTCAAGTCAATATCTCAGATGTTCATTAATGTGGCAAGAACTTACCAAGTTTTCTGCCTTGCTGCCAACCAGCCCTCCCTTTTCTATGGAAAAGCTTTATCTATTGAAAGGGTTGACTTGGAGACAGAAGTGACAGAAGGAATAGTTCATGACTGTGTTTAACACCTTTTTAAGGTTTCCTTGCACTCTCCAGTTTGCCCATCTTGGTCCTCATTTCAAGTGATGTATAAGGAGGATGGCAGTGCTGGAGAGGAGGGAGGTGAATGTGGGGAGGTCTCCCTGCAGAGCACCAGCATGGAGTTCCTGAGCTCTTTGCTGATACAGACTGATAAATGTCTTGATCTGGGATCAAATTTATAAAAGAACAAAACCATCATCACATGAAATTTCTCACTCTGATTGTTTACTGATGGTATTCTTTCAGAGCATTTCTTTGATCTGTGGCGTTGGGCTGTGATTTTTGGCAGGAGGAGCTTTGGTTGAGTGTTTGGGTGAGTTGTCTGGTATGTAGAACTTTGTGGGGTTTCTTCTGAAGGAGTCTAGTAAATGCAATTATTTTCCTGTCAATATGCTCCTGAAATGAACCACCGATCAGATGGAAGTTGTACTATGACTCGCACATGTTTGTGGCTTTTGACTGGGGCAGTATTTGCAGTTTCAGGGGGGTCCTTTTGTGAAGCTGTCCCTATGGATGCTGCAGGAAGGTGATGTCCTACTCCTCACCCACCCGGTTCTTTCATTAGTGCAGATAAGCTCCAGAAGTGCAACATAATTTGGAATTTAGGATCTGTCAGTTTACAAACTATGTGTTAGAAAGGAATGTGTAGCTCAGAGGGGTATGGATTGCAGTGATGCTGATGGGAGATGTGTTCATAGAGTACTTGTAACTAATTCATCTGCAAGCTTAGAGAAGGAGACAGCAGCTTTGGTATGTTATTTGGCCCTTTCTCCTCATCTCCTCTTTTAATGGAATGATAGTTGCTGTGTATTATCAGTATTGTTGCTTCATATGCTTGGATCTGTATTTGACTGTGAAGCTTCTCCCTTGAAACAGCTTTCACATGGAAAGTTTTGAGTCTGTGTGTAATTCAAGCTTTTGGCCTTGCAAGTAGTGCCTCATTGAGCTTTAGATGTTGCTTGATTGCTGTGGAGATGCTACAGAGATGACAACAGGCTGTATTGATAAAGTATCTGCTATGACAGATACAACAGTGCAACTCTTGTGATGAGTTCTTGGATTTTCATATTCTCCTGAACAAGGGAAGCTTGGATTAGTGTCACTTGATGTAGTGCCACTGGATGGATTCATGGAAAATATTTAGTGTGGTCTTGTGTTTGCACATTAACAAGGCAGAAGGATAAGTCAGGATTTTTCTTTTTCCCCTTGAAAAGGAGCAGATCCCCATCCTTTGACTCTCATTATTGAGGCCCCACTGAGCACAGCTCTCAAGGAACTTCCAGAGGTGAGATGGGTATGATGAGTGCTCTTGAACCACTCTTCTGATGACTTTTTTACATCCGTCATAGTTTTTCTGATATATCCACGGCTTTGACACCTTGTAAAAATGCAGGAAATGAAAGAAGAAATAACTAGCTGTGAATCCTTCTCAAACAGCTGTCCTTTAGGTCTGAAATTGTATACCTTAAAAAAGTATTTCTTCCTGTGTTGTTTTTTTAATTTCTTTGTAAATAAGACAAAAACTTCCTCAGCATTCAGATTTTATCAGGCCAGATAGACTGTATGTAATGTCCTTCTTACCATTAGTCAGCAGCTACAAGATGTGCCATTGCTGCCTTTTTCTTATCATTCTCTCCAGCACAGAGAAAACACTGTTTCACTCATCTCTTCAGTCTTCAATTGAAAGCTCAGATGGATTTCAGAGTAAAAGGTCAAGAGGCTGTCCATGGGATGTAGGCTCAGCACCTGTGAGGGTGTGTATGAAGAGTCAGACTCCAGGAGAGCTTGCTCAGGTTTTGGCTTGACGGGTGATGCAGCCAGGGATCAGGCCCATTGCTGTCTTAAGGCTTTTCCCCATTACCTGGAGATGGTTAATTTTGACTTGTTTTGTTTTTCTGGGTGGACTTCTGTACCACATGTTGGTTATCAACAGAGAGCAGATGTTGAGAGTGGTGGTGAATGAGGGCAGATCTGCAGAACTGCAGAAGCTCGAGGAGGAATTTGCGATCAAGAGGTGGTTTTATGTATTTTAGAAGGGTCTCCTGTGAGTGGGCAGAGCAAGAAATGCAGGAGGGAGAAAACTGACCACATTTAATCAAAGCAAGACCTGCCACATGGAGACCCACCAGGAGCCATGCCAGACACAGATGATGTTTCTTTGCACAGCGTGCTTTTCCCCACTGTGTTACTCCTGAAAGCATTTAGCAAACCATGTGTGACACCAAGCCCGCAGATGCTTGCAGAACCAGCGGCAGTGTGCATGTTTCCCTAAAGCCAAGGGCTTTAGTGCATGGCAGTGTGAGCCTGTCCCCAGTGCAGCTCATGGACACCAAGAACCATGGGATGGGATGTGTGGTGCTATCTCATGTTGTTCCTGCTTCAGCATTATGCTGTGCTCTCAGCATGTTGCTCTGGTGCTGTGGTTTCAAGCTCTGTGGTCATTTCAAGGACACTGGGCCATCTCACCCCATGGGATGCCAAGGATGAGGTGGATTCCACTCCTGCCTTGTGTTCTGTTGGCATGAAGAGTGACATCCCTGCTTCCCAGGGTGCTAGGCTTGGCTCCATTTCCCTCACACAGGGGAGGTGAGCTTGGGCCTTGTGCTGCTGTAGGATAGCTGGAGCCCATGACTTGCCCCCACCCCTGCAGCCACCCCACATCCCTCTCCTTCCATATTTAGAGTGCCCTAAACCCAGACAAACATGAGCTCTCTGTGCTTGCTCTTTCTGTCTCTGTCACCTAGGAGACTGGCTCTTCTCCCAGAGGCATCAGGACTCTGGAGTAACTCCGCAAGTTGCATAGGTTGTGCCACCAACATAAATTCATTGATGCTTCTAAGCTTTCAGTGTGACTCGGGTGATGTCTTCATGGAGGATTTTGGGTTACCTGAAAGCATTACCTGAAGGGTGCCTAATGGCTGGCACGCTCTAGCAGTGGCATCATCCATGCCTTGATGTGGCCCTTTTGGGTCTGGTTTTGAGTTGTCCTGTATATAAAATCCATAGATGAGTTTGTTTTTTGGGTTTTTTTTAGATTCTGAAAATGAGACCATCAGCGACTGACATGTGGCCCCCTCAGCTACAGTGCCAAGTGCAAGGCCCCGCTGCAGCTAAGGAGGAGGAAGAGGAAGATGTGAAGTGATTGTTTGTGAGAAATTCTGTGCCATTCTGGTCCATTCGACACAATTTTGTAACTTCTTTCTAATAATTTTTTTATTTATAGTTGGAAATACAAAAATGTTATGCAAAAAAAAATAATAAAGGAGACTTATTTTGGGGGAAAAGGATTTTGTTCCAAATCATTCCCTTCTGTTGTGAGCCAGGTTCCTGTGAGCAGCAGCTGGAGAATATGGAGGAGGAGGCACTCCTTCAAATGCTTTTTGTTTTACACAGTTAATTGTAATTTAGGTTGTTTTCCAAAAGATAAGCTTGGCAAGCATATTCAAATTCTAGTACAAGGAAGATAAGCCCTGATTCTACTTAAATTTATCACAGTGCTTTTGAAATTATAATACTCTATTTTAAATCCTCTTAAATCGAATAAAGAAACTACGAAGGCTTCACCAAGGAGTAAGTTTGTGCTTGACACTTCCCTTTTTACTTTTTTTTCTTATAGACCAGCTGCATTTTCTTGTCAGAGTTAAATACAATTCTCCAGTCACTTCTAATTTTAAATGTAAGACTAAAATCCTTCTACAGATGAGTCAGTAATTGGAGCAATTTTTAAGAGACTTCAAAGTGCCTTCAACAAGCTCAAATGATGTAGTAGGAGATTTCTTCTTGATTCACTGGTGATGGGGGGGTTTCAGCTGTCTTCTGGTCTAAGGTTATGTGCAAAGTAGTTTGCAGCAATAATATAATGAGTAATCATTTATTATAAAAGATTTTTTTTTAGAAAGGTGGGGTTTAGCATTGTTACTAAAGAGCAGGAAAGACTGCTCCTCCTGATGTTATCTTTGGGCCCAAAGCTCTCCTGCCCCTCTGCTGCTCTGCAGTCCAAGGACTTCACTTGCTTCCTTCTCTGATAGTTCCAGACCATGATGTTCTCACCTTTTCACTCTTGTTTTTGATATCAGGAAAACAGGAATTTCTATTTGCTCCTAAGACTTTCAGTCCCATCCTTTCTTACAGCTGGAACCTGGTGTATTGTTTTGCTGTTACCTGCCATGTCTGTCTCTTCCACACCTCAGTTATAAAGAATAAATCTAATTTTGATGCTGTTGTTCCCTATTTCCTTTCCACCCGGTCTTCTCTTGTCTGTCAGCAAGGCTGATGAGAACTGTAGAATAGAAGCTCAAGAGCCATGAAGAAAAGAACAATTCAAATGTTTTGTAAATTCAGTTTTAGGGCCCCAGGGCCACCTTGGTGTTAATTTTGTGCTTCTGTAGGGTGCTTGCCACTCACTCACCCCCCAGTCTCAGGAGATGGTCTCCTGCAGGAGAGCAGGGTCTAGAGAAGCAGGAAAGGCTATTGCTTGGTTGTTGCTTGCCTTGGCCTTTTCTTGAGGAGGGAGCACATCCATTTGCCTTTTAAGGGGTGAGAGATGTGGGATGCAGGATGGAGGGTGCAGCCTTTGCAGTGAGCATACACCTTCCCCTTTCTGGATTGATTGCTGTCATCTTTCTCCTGGCTGTGAATACATCTCCCTAGCCAATTTGGGCACACCACTGACAGCATGCTGAGCATGGGGGCGTTAAGTCCCTGATGTGTTTCTCCAGGAATGAGTCCAGTGATCATAGCAACAGAACACTATGCTTTCACCTGAGATTTTTATTCTCTAAAAGGCTGCTTTCTCCAGGAAATCCCATGGTGGGTCTTCATGGGTCCAGGTCTTCTTCAGCATGGACAGCCTTCATCAGATCTTCTGATGCCTGACCCTCTTCACTCCTTCCGCAGACGCTTGAACTCCTCCAGCGATGGCTGTAGGATGCCAGCATGGCTCTGACTCTGGATAAACAGTTTGAAAATAACATACTAATATGCAGATTAAATATAAGGAATAGTATCAGGCTTAAAGATCAGAAGTGGAAATAGCAGCAGCCACCTGGCATTAGACAATTTCCTCTCCAAAAGGCTGCTGTGTTTTGCAGTGTAGCCCATGTAATGATTCTTTTGATTGCAGCTTCAAATAAAAGCTCTAAGACTTGCTTGGGGTCCTCGAGCTCCTCCAGTGTGAACTGGGATCATTTGTGGAGGAAGACCTTGGCTTTGGTGCTTTTCTCCATACCTGCTATCTCCAATTTCTCTCTTCCTTGAAGAGCAGTAACACTTCTTCTCCTCTCAGTGGGATGCCAAGCTAAGGTTATAGTTTAGAGTTTAATTAGAAATACTTTCTGCTGTCTGGAATCAAAAGCCTAATCAGGTGAGTGTAAACATCACAAGATTTAACACAGCAAGTTGAGGTGGAAAGGGAGATTACAATGACTTGAGCTTTAGCTTTGCTCTGAAATGTCATGTGCTTCCATCCCCAGTACTGAGATGTTTTCTCACAAAGAGTGGAAATTCTCGTTCCAGATGATTCCTCATCAAGCTCAGCACAGGGTGAGTGCAGGGACAGGGCCTACGAGTGGAAAGTCCTGTCCTTCTGACAGCAAGCTCCTGCCCTTTATGCAATGGAGCCCCTTGATTTGCCCTTTGAACTGCTGGGACGGAATTGTTTTCAGCCACCTTTTGTGACATGTGCCTTGATTTCTTCACTGTGGTGAGGAGATGGATTAGCTGTTTGCGTCTTGTCCCTGTTGACTGGAGCACTGCTGAGCCTAGGGAACCTACAGCAGCTCCCCAACACACCCGTGAATATTTCAAAGCATTGCTAATGTCTCCAGCTCCATTTGTCCACTCAGAGCTGCCAGAAGTCTCACTGTCTTCTCTGAACCTCTTCTATGTATTCATGATCCAAGAATGACTAACTCTGTGTTGATGCTATTGCAGTGTTCCTGGATGGTGTCACTGCAAACATCATCACCCCACAGTTTGCACTTTGTGGTGCTTTGGTGCCTCTTCTGCTTGGCTGAAGTTCGTGGGGAGCCCAGGAAGGTTCTATGCCAATGCTGCTGCCTCTCAGGAACTTGCTGACCAACTCTAAGCCCTGAAAAACATTCTCCGATGCTACCTGTGAGTCACCAGTTCCTACAGGATTCTGTTACCTCCTGAAAAAACGCCTTTAAAAAACACTTCCTCAATGTTCGAGTGCTGTGAAAGCCATCCAGTGCATTTGGTTTGACTGTGAGCATGCCCATAAGAAAGGGTTCTCCTTGGTTTTGGGTGGTTATTCTGAAGTTACTTTGATTGTAAAACAAGAATTTAAGGAAAAAAGAAAGAGTTCATTGTAATCTAGCTACTGACAGCACAATTCTGGGGTTTAGAGAGAGCTGGATCAGAAAAAGATAAACCCCTACCTGTCTTTAGCTAAATTGTAGACTAGGAGTTTCATCCCCAAGACCTGGATGTAAAGCAATGAAAGCTTGAGTTAATTTCCAGTCATGATTTTCTGGGTTATTGATACAGGGTGTCATTATATATTCAAACTCTCCTTGGGGATATCCTAGGGTAGGGCCTGAACTTCAGGAGTGTCTGCGATCTGTTAATGAGTGTGTAATTCTCCAGGAAAAACTACCCGAGTCATCAACTACCCCTCAGTCTTTGACAGCAGTCAGAGGAACAGCTGGCTAGGGAAGCCTTGGTGAGGTACTGACAGGCTGCCCACGCTCAATAAATATGACAAATGTGATGCTTTTCTGTTCTTACCTGACACAAAATGATGGCTCTCAACACCCTGAGAGCCCAGATTTGGTGGCTGAATGGCTGGAGGACTGAGGCTTCCCCACAACCAACCAAGTGGGTATTTGGGTAACAACTTCTGACAAAGGAATCCAGAAGAATGATGAGGTTGATCTGTCACATCCTGCTGTGGTTACTTGTAAAACTCAGAGTAAGTAAAATGTTCCCCAGTTACAGTGTTTAAAGGATGGACCATAGCTCCAGTCAGACACACTGAGCATGATGCTGATACCTATGTGGTACTGGGCAGAGCACAGTGAGATCTTAAGTCTTTGTGTGGTCCAGATTCTGATCTGCTCAACAGATCCTCTGCAGGATGTTTTCCTAAGAGCAAGTGAGGCTGTGCACGTGGGGCTTTAGCCGGAATGAAGCAAGTGGGCTTGGAGAGTCTCACTTGAGGAGATGTACAGTTGGCCAGAACAGTACATTTGCCCTAATCTCTGTCATTGTATCTTGATAAGCAATAACTGGAGTTTAGGAAACAGGCTTAAATTTCTTAAACTTATTTCCATACTCCCAGGTCCATCAAAACCTTACATGTCCAGTCTGCTCACACAACTCAAAACCATGTGCGAAGGAGAGGGAAGCTTGGGCATGTGCTTAGGAAAATGGGGGCTTCAGAAGCTTGGAGGAACAAGCAGGGCAGTTCTCAACGTGGGAGAGGATTAAGTAGCCCCTGCCTGGGCTGGACCTCTGACTGCTCTGCAGGTGAGTGAGCTCCCACTTGGCTATAGCTCCTCATCCCAGCATTGCTTCCCAGCCCTTCCACTGGCAGAACAATGATGGGGTGGTGGAGGGGGAGGCCTTTGGCAGTGGTGGAAGTGGGGAATGGGGAAAATGCAGAGAAAAAAGGGGATGTCTTGAGCACTGCAGGGCAGGGGCTTAGCATTAAAATTTATGGCTGCCTGAGAACATGAACAAGTTGCACTAGAGAAGGGTTAGGATGACTATTAGGAAAATTTTTTACCCTGAAAGAGTTATCCAGCATTGGAATAGGCTGCCTATGGAAGGGATTGAGGCAGCATCCCTGGAGGGACTTAGGACAAGGGCAGACACTGAGCTTAGAGATATGGTTTAGGGCTGGTTCTTGTCAGAATTGGGTTGGTGGTTGGATTCAGTGAGCTGAAAGGTCCCCTTCAACCTGGGGTGTTCTATATTGTTGTTATTACTGGAGCAGCAAGTACAAACACTTGCTATATTAAAACAGCTGTGCAGTTGAAAAGAAAGACATTTTAATCTGAAAAAACCCAATATTTTTGTGACAATGAAAAAATAATTGCAACTGTTAAAAATGAAGCTCGATTTCTGCAAAAGGGGCTTTAGTACCAGCTAAGTATTTTAGTAGCTGCTGATTAAGGGGGTGATAAAATAAAACAGAAAATATTTCAAATCCCCTCTGAATTTCTACAGTTTCTGTGAAATTTAAGAGCATACTTAAATAGTTTCTATTTCCTGGTACTTTAGTGCTCTGAGCAGGAGAATTTCTGTGAAGGAAAGGAGGAATAACTTTAATGTGACACAGATTTGATGCTGGGGGCATGTGAAGATATTGAAGGCTGTTACATGTTTAATGAGGATTCCAGGGGCTGTTCAGAGAGTCATGGGAATGGGAATCAGTTTAAAATGTCAAACATAGCAAAAGAATTCTCAAATATTTGATGATGGCATGTGAATTCCCATCTGGCCATGGCTTTTTGCTATGTGTTAGCCACTGGCAGAGGTCAATGTGGCGAGTGCTTTTGATGATTCTGTAGGGCTTTGTAGCCTTAAATATTGTATTCAAGGTGTTTATTTGGAAGGGGATCTGTGTTTGTTGTCCTAGTTTGTATTGGTTTGAAACAAAATCCCCTAAAATTGAAGGGGGTGAAGCTCTGCTTTTCTGCTTCTGCCAATCAGTGGCACAGTGTACTTCATTTTCTGTGTCCAGTGTTGTCTTGGGATGCTGTGGGGAATAGGCACAGGAGAAGAGGAAGGGACTTTTAGGGTAAGTTTAGGATGGGTATTAGGAAACATTTTTATGCTGACAGGGTTACCAAGCATTGGAACAACCTGCTCAGAACAGAGGCTGAGGCACCACCCCTGGAGATATTTAAGACCTGGGCAGACAAAGAGCTTAGAGATATGGTTTAGGGCTGGTTCTTATCAGAGCTAGGTTGATGGTTGGACTCAATGATCTCAAAGGTCCCATCCAACCAAGGCAATTCTATGAAGCTGTGGGCAGCTGGGAAGACAAAACACTTCTCTCAGCACATCTGCCTTGTTGATACAATCTTGCTGGTTTAGCCAGAGCAAAGCAACAAACAGCCTAAAAATTATTGGTGGTTTTGCATTTGCTTCTGCAGTGGGATTCCAAGAATTTATTTACTTTTTTTTTTCCTGATGAATATTTGTCATTGAGAGATGATATCTGAGGCAATTACCAGTGTGGAAGATAAAATATTTTTGTGAATTGACCAGAGAAAGCAGGCAAAAGGACAGAAGTCTTGTGGAGTTGAGCACTTCAAGACTTTTAGTCTCAATCTTTTCTTCCTTTATCCTTTGTTGTTGTCTAATATCTAGTACAATGAAGGCAAAATGGCTCAGAAATTACCTGCCTGGATGGTTCTTTGGTGGGAAAATGGAGTTGCTGGGAAACTAAAATCCAAATAACTCTATTTTGTTTTGAAGTTGATACTATTGATAGGTTTCCTGTGTCCAGCTCCAGCAAAATTCCAAGTGGTGGTCTGTTCCAAGTGGAAGTCTTTGCTCTCCATCCCTGTTGTGACCAGCTCTGGAATACTCAGTGAATTTCTTTGACCTGAGCACCTCATCCATGCCCACAGCACTATTTCTATCAGGAAGGTTAATTGATTACATATCTCTCAGGCAGCACTGTGAATTTTCTTCAGTTGTCATTTCTGGGTAACGTTTTTGATTTGCAAAATGTTGGAGTGGCTGGGGGTGAGATGCTGGGGGTGAGATGCTGGCTGTCAATAGGAATGATGGACCCCAGTGAGAGGGCAGTATGGATTGACTGCAACACAGAGGGACACCCATCCAGCCAAATAGAAAAGCAAAACACCACAACTCTTTCCCTCTGTTTGGAAGGGGCCTCTCAAGGGGCTGAGTGGGATATCAGAGCACCAGGAGCTGCTGGGGAAAGAAGAAAATGGGATGCTGTGGGAGGAGGGGGCACACACCTGCATGCAATGCAATGCAAATTCATTCCAGAGTGGCTCTCACAAGGGTGGGAATTGGATAGATTGGTTGTGAGTAAACCTGTGATTTGATTTAATCAGATGTAGGATGAAACCCAGTGCCCAGTCAGGAAGTCTCTCAAGATTCAGTCCTCTTCACTTGGTAAGAAATAACTGCACTTGATCTTGGCTTTGCAAGATGTGGCCATTACCAACAGTGAATGGAATGACATGGATTCTTGTGAACTGCCCATTCCAAAATACTTTATTACCCAGAGCAGTAAAATTGGAGTGTTGAAGTAAAGCAAGGTTGGCAGGATGTATTTTTAACACGTCTAGAGAATTTCTGATTGGCCTAAGTTGGCTTTTCTGTGGCAGCAGCCTCCTCTCTCACTCTTTATCATGGTGATTCAGTAGTGCTTTGCTGTTGTCATGGTTGCAGGGTTACTACTATTGAAGCCAAAGCAACTGCACAGCCTTTTATTCATAGTTTCAGTGTATAAACTAATTAAGTAAACTGAAAGCAGCAGTCTATTCCCTGGGCCTTGTTTTTATAACATGCAGGATTGGATCGACTCAGTTTCTGACGTCCTCCAAAATATCAAACCTGACTCCGTTTTGTCTCCTCATATGTGTTTCATATCTTAAGACTGGGCAAAGTTCATAAATCATTTAATTGTCCAGAAACATTGTCACAAAATTGAAAAGGGTCTCAATAGAAGTCTCTTTTGAGCTGCTAAAATAATACTGGGAGCCAGCAGGATTCAGTCAAGCTACATTCCTTATCACTGCCTTACTTGTGGCAGAAACCCAACAAAAATGTTTGGTTTCTGAGTTCATACTTTGCTGTGTTGTTTTTTTTTTTAAAAAGGTGGTAAAAGGATGAGAGGGGAATTTCTTCAAAGCTCCTCAATGTCCCTGTGCCACAGAAGCCCAGGAGGAATGGAGACAGATAAATGCTATATGGGACCAGCTGCAGCTGCTGGATGAAATATTTTGCTTGACCTCAAGAAGGTTGGTTGCATGATGACAGGCAAGCTCATTTTTTAATTAAAAGCTTAATATAAGTACAGGATCTATTTGCGAGCCCTGAGAGGAAGCCAAATGGGTTTTGCATGAGTGGGAGTGGTTGCACTGGCATTTGCCTTTGTCAGGGAAGGGTTTAGGTGATTTAGTGTCTGCAGTCGGTGTCCTGTTTACTGATCAGCTGCTGCTCTGTCCTTAGCAGTCATCCTGCTTTGCTACAGAGTGGGGGCTATATAAGGAGAAGCTGAAGCAAAGCAAAAACCTATTTCCACCTCAAATTAGCTGCACGTTAGCTTTCCCTTGGTGCCTCCCCAGGAGGATGCACTTGAGCTGGCACCAGCACTGGGGAGTGTAGTACTGTGTTGAGTCAGCCCTTCACCCTCCTCCTGCAGATGGGAGTGAGGATGGGTTGATGCTCCCTGCCCCTTTGTGAAGGTGCCTGGCCTTGAATATCTCCAGGGATGGGGCCTCTACCTCAACCCTGGGCAACCTCAGCCTGTGTCTCACCACTGTCATGGGGAAGAACTTCTTCCTAATATCTCATCCAATCCTGCCATGTTTTTGTTTATACTATCACCCCTAATCCTATTGCTCCATGCCCTGGCAAACAGCCCCTCCCCAGCTTTCCTGTAGCCCCTTCAGGTACTTGGAAGCCACTGTGAGGTCTCCCCACAGTCTTCTCTTCTTCAGGCTGAACAGCCCCAGCTCTCTCAGTCTGTCGTTACAGCAGAGTGGAGCTCCATCCCCATGATCATCCTTGTGGCCTCCTCTGTCTCCTCTCCAACAGCTCCATGTCCTTCTTGTGCTGAAGGCTCCAGAGCTGGACACTGTAACTCCAAGCAGGGCCTCACCAGAGCAGAGCAGGGGCAGAATCACCTCCCTTGGCCTTCTGGCCATGGCTCTCTTGATGCAGCTCAGTCAATTTGCAGTGACAACGGTGGGGTGCTTTGCCATTAGCTTGGGGATAAGTAGCATCTGCTGACCGCAAGAGACAAGCCAGTGTCCTCCTGTTGATGCTGGGGCAGTGTCCCTGTGACTGGACCAGCACAGCCAGCCCAGCCAGGACTGACCATGGGCTTCTTGTGATGTGGAAACCAGTGCCTGGAACAGGCAGCCACAAGCCACTGCTGCATCTTACAGATCAACTTGACAGCTCTAAATGCAGTGTAGTTCAAAAGATGTTTGACTAGGTGAAAATTAAGAAATATAAACATATTTTTCCTTCTTTTTTTGATCCAGTAAAGTGATGTTTCAGAGCCCACAGCTCCCCTTATACCCAGAAAGTACCATCTCATTCTGCAAATGCTGCCCTTTCCCTTTGGATTTAGCAGCGATTGATTTCCTTCCTTGCTCTGGCATCAGGGCTGTAAACCAGCTCCAGGTGTGCCAGTGCTTCCTACTACATCCAGATTCTCCTGGTGAGGAAATGTTCTCCTCAACGGTGGTGCAAACCTCTGACTGGTGGCAATGAAAATAAATACTGTCTCTAAGGAGTGAAATTTCTAATGCTGCCTTTTGCTTTGGAAATTAATTTAATTAAGGTAGCACAATCCAATGTTACTTCAGCTACCTAAAGTTACTTTTGCAAAGTTTAGCACTGAGTATTTTAGTGCTAAACAGACTGTTCAGGGATCCCTTTTCCTTTCTTCAAGGGATGGCTAGAAACATTTTTCAGTACTTTAATTTCCACATGCTGATCTAAAAACCAATTGCAGCACAGAAAGGGAACCTCCCTTGAAGACATGTCAAGAGTTTCTGAATGTATTTGTTGAAACCTTGAAACCTTGAAAGAGTTCAGTATTTGGTTTTCCCTAAGTTGGAGTACTTATTTGTTTTGGAGTAGTCTATTTACATTGAATTTTGCAAGTTTGAAAGACAAGTAACTTGATAGTCATTAATTTCAAAGAATGTGACTTTCAGCTTTTCAGGAACACTTTATACCTTTCCTTATTGGTGTGAAACACCAGGTCTGGGCGCTGCATGAGACAAACTGAAGGGCCATTCCTGCATGGCTGGGGGCCAGGCCTTCGCACCCACCACAGGATACTTCTGTTCCACAGACCTGCAGGAATAATTGTTTTGATTGCTTTCTTAGCAGAACTTTTTATTTTTAAACTTATTTTACCAGAATATTTGGGGAGGAGTAAAATCAGTGTAGGGCACTAATATGACAAATATATTCTTTTCTGTGAGGGCAGTAAGCCCCAGGCTCAGGGTGCCCAGAGAAGCTGTGGCTGCCTCATCCCTGGAGGGGTTCAAGACCAGGCTGGATGGGACTTGAAGCAACCTGGACTGGTGGGAGCTGTCCCTGCCCAGGGCGTGGGCTAGCACTGGGTGTTCTTTAAGGTCTCTTCCAACATCAGCAACAAGAAGGACAGTGGGACATGGAGTGGAGGTAAGAGAGTAAGGTACCATGTCCTCTAGCATGTCATAATTTTAACTACAAACACATGTAAACCAAGGACCTATTTTGGGCTGATCTATCAGAGGAAGGGACACATTCATTCTTCTGCACAAAGGGCTTCCATGACTGATAAACATCTGTTGATCTGTTTTAGCCCCACTGAACTAAGTGTGACAAAAGACAGCTACATATAAATGCCCTTAGGGGTAAATATCAAACAGGAAGAACTGTGTGAGTTGAAGGTTAATGTTCGCATGGGATCGAATGGGTGGCAGTTAGTCATGTATAACTGCAGATGGTAAATAAGAAGACAGTCAGCAGTAATGTGAGGAGAAAAATTCTGGAGGGCCGGCCCTGTCATTGCAGAGAGATCTGAGTAGCTTGTGGAAGGACTATACAAGTAGAAATTCCTGAAGACAGAAAATGGATTTTTATTATGAGACCTCAGGAATTCAGTGGGCTGCTGCAGTTGAAAAGACAAAGATGGGTGGGTTTTCCCCTTGCTAGACTTACAGTGTTTTAGTCCTAAGTTTTCCACTGATTATCTGTGGGGATAAGAAAAAAATCCTCCTGCTATATCACCTAGCTTATTTTTTTCCCATCCTCCCAACTGAAGATTGGTCACAGCCAGAAACAGGACATAAGTGAAATTTGTAAAGTAGTGTTGAAAATGTGATGGTCTGGCTAGTGTCACCTGCTGTTGTTCCGCCATTAAGATTGCTCGCAAGTTGAAGTTTGAATGGAAACTCATGCCACAGTCAAGGCAGCAGAGACTATGGAGAGCTATTATTCTTGTTCTCCTGTGCAGTGATCTTCTCTTCCCAAAGAGCTACTGCAATTTTCCTTAAAGAAACTTACACCAGGATGGAAATATAGAATCCTAGAATGTGTTGAAATGGAAGGGGCCTTCATCTAGTCCCCTGCAGTGAGCACTAGATCAGGTTGCTTGGAGCCTCAGCAAGCTAGACCTTGAATATCTTCAGGGATGGGACCTCCACCACATCTCTGGGTGTGCTCAACACTCTCATAGAATCATAGAATAGTTTGGGTTGGAAGGGACCTTAAAGATCATCGAGTTCCAACCCCCCTGCCATAGGCAGGGACACCTCCCACTAGACCAGGCTTCCCAGTGCCCTGTCCAGCCTAGTCTTGAACACCTCCAGAGATGGGGCATCCACAACCTCCCTGGGCAACCTGTTCCAGTGTTTCACCACCCTCACTGTAAAGAATTTCTTCCTTATGTCTAGTCTAGATCTATCCCCCTCTAATTTATATCCATTGTTTCTAGTCCTCCCATCCAATATTATGTTAAAAATTCCTTCCCCTGCCTTTCTGTAGGACCCCCTCAGGTACTGATAAGTTCTCTCATGGGAAAGTCCATCTTCCTAATATTTCATCTAACCCTGCCCTGCTCTAGTTTCAATGCTTTTGTTCGTACTCTGGCATGCATCCATCATAAACCAATGGTATTGATGCCTCCTCTTTTGTGCATGTCATGGGCATGATCTTGGCCTGTTGCTACAGGCTATGGCTCTGTCATGCTTGTCAAATGTCAACAGTTATCCTTTGTGCTATTTTCCAGTGGCACACAGGTGTTGGGGCCTTAGCTCTGTAACCCTCGCCTCCCTTCCAGTCCTTATGTTACCCCCACAGATTCTACTATCATCTCACATTCAGTGCTCCACAATTTGTCAGTGGAAAGCAAGTGTGTGAAGCTGTGACTTGGTGAGCTGTGGGCAAGGGAAATGCCAGGGTATGATTCCATGGATGTCTGCTCTGCTGGCTCAGCACCTGTAGCTTCACCTTTCGTTTCTGATAAAATACATAGTACATAGACAAATGTACTTAGAAACAAAAGTTGGTGGTTTTGTTTATTAGGAAAAGAAATGTACTTGAATGAATGAAATACCAAGCATGAGTTTCTGTGTTAAAGAAAGAAGGTGAACGTATTATTTATGGGGACCTTCACGCATCTCTTCTAACCCTGCCCTGCTCTATTTTCAAACCATTGATTCTTGTCCTATGGCTCCGCACCCTGAAAAACAGTCCCTCCCCAGATTTCCTGTAGCCCCTTCAGGTACTGGGAGACCACTGTGACATCTTTTTGGAGCATTCTTTGTACAGTCCCAACTCTGTCAGCCTGACAGAGGGGCTCCAGCTCCTTGATCATCTTTGTGGCCTCCTCTGACCCTGCTCCAACAGCTCCGTGTCCTTCCTGTGCTGAGGGCTACAGTGTTAGATGCATCAAAGAAGATGATCTGGACGTGGTCAAAGAGCAAGAAGGTGGCAGTAGGTAGCAGCTGTGTCCAGTGCTATTTCAGAAAGAGGAATAGAAAGGGTTGACGATGAAGATGCTGCATGACAAGGGAAGCCAGCTCCCTCCCCAGAACACAGGGTGGAAGCTGAGTGAGCAAGGGAAGTGCAGATGGTGGGCAAGGAGAGGCCTGCTGGGACAGAGCCTTTTCAAAGGGAACAAACTACAGAGTGCGATGTTCAGTCACTTCACATCTTTCACTATTCTCTGAGGATTTTCACAAATAATATTTTTCCATCTTTCTAAATATTTTGTGCAATATTAATATTTTAAATGTCAAACCAGTGAAGAGCATCAGACTCCTTAAAATCAAACACTTGAATGCTGTGCTTGACAAAGCAAAACAGAAGAGTATGACAGGACATGACTATGTCAACAATTTGTGATTATCACATATGATGTCTGGGTACAACACAAAGCTTTTTTTCCTATTCATTTATTTAAAGGTTATTTATTTTTCTTGTGTATTCTCTGAAAATCTTTCATCTGTTCTCAGTGCTGGAGCTGACCCTTGTACAAGTTATTCCCAAAAAAGCCCACTCCTCTTCCCAAAGTGAAGAAAATAGCACAGTTAATGTTTTCCCAAGCTTCAAAGTTTTAGGGGGTTTATGTATACAGGCAGAAAAAAAGCACTTCTCTTGAAAAATTGACTAAAATAAATCTCCAGAAGGTCAAAGGGCACTTGTGAGTAGTATTCAATCAAATGGGGGGGATACAGATGAAACATCACAGCAATAATTAGGGTATTTCCCTCCACAAAAAAATCCTTCTCAATGCCATTCAGCGCATCAAGAAAGTGCAGATAATGCTAAAGATTGTGATATGTTTTCAGGTTCTCAGATTTGCATGTTGTGGTGGCAAAACCTACCCTTTTGAATACCTAATAAAATTACTCTTTTTCTAGGAAAAAATATGCATAATATATATAGTGTTAAGAATTATAATTAAACTAATAATCAGATTTAAAGACTACGCAAAGATACTGCATTAGATCCATATGATACATGTGATTTAGATAATAGCAACTGGCTTATGAACTGGAGGCAAGACTGGGGTCTCTGGTATGGATGGGAGGACAAATCAAGAGTGTCTATTTATGTGATAGGAATTAGATCAGCAAACAGGAGGGAAAAGGCAGTTGGGAAAGGCTGAGAGGTGCAATAGATTATCAACAGTAGAACCGAAAGTACAGGCAGCTCAGAAATACCTAATTTTCTAGTTTCAATTCACAGCCTCAAATAGCCTGTCTGCTGCAAGCAGCAGTTCTTTGGAAAGACAGTGATTTGGAAGACTGTGGTCTTATTTACTTTCCACCAGTGTTGTGGCACACTACAGATACTCACAGGATATTTTTAGTCATGGATTCTGCCAAGCAGAAATGCGGCTGAGTTAACCGCATGGAGTAAATTAAACAGAAGCAAAAAAACCCAGGAGGCCTGGGGGTGCCTGCAGCAGCTGAAAATTCTGTTCCACTTTCCTAGCAAACTTTGCAAATTTGCATATGGGCAAGGGAATGGCCCAAAGAGTGGCCATGTTGGGTATTTTTACCTGGATCAAACAAACTATGTATGCATCAGCACTTAAGAGGCAGAAGCAGGCTGAGAAATCTGTCAACATTCAGATTGTAGTCAGAATTAAACCACTTCTGTAGTGAAATTGTTGCTGTGTGCTCCGAGCTCCAGTTGCAGATGGGTGACGCAGAAAGATCTTACAGAGCACAGAATGGTGAGCAGAATGTTCTCCTGTCATGGTCTGACATTACCATCCAAAGGTATTCCAGGCAGTCTTGTGTCTTAAAATGTGAATTTCCAGCATGGAAGGAAAGATACAAAGGGCAGGAATTAATGGTGGTTTCAGCACAGCTCAGTGGGGTGCCAACTCAGCTCAATATAACTAAGACAAGAACACACAATAGAATTATGGCAATCAGCATTTATAGGAAAGAACCCATCACTGTTTTAAATGAAAACTATTCTTCCATGAAATAAAAGTATCTTGTAAAATATGGTAACCTACCTGTAGCTGAAGGGGCCAATGAGAAAGGTGGGGAGCAACTGTTTGCCAAGGCATGGAGCAATAGGCCAAGGGGAAAGGGTTTGAAACTAGAGCAGGGCAGGGTTAGATAAGACAATTAGGAAGAAGTTCTTCCCCAAGATGCTGGTGAGACACTAGCCTAGGGTGTACAGAGAGGTGGTGGAGGCCCCGTCCCTGGGGACACTCAAGGCCAGGCTTGCTGAGGATCTGAGCAACCTGACCTAGTGCAAGATGCCCCTGCTCACTTCAGGGTGTTGGACTAGATGGCCTTTGAAGGGCCCTTCCTATTCCACACATGCTATGATTCTATGATTTCTTCTAAGTTTTTTGTGAGTTAATGCAGTAGGGATCAAATGGACACCCTCACATCTGCTATGCTTTTGAAAGCGTGTGCCTGCTCTGGAATTAAATTAGGAATTAACAATTGACATGACTAAGGAGATAAGATCTGAATAGAACTTGCATCCACCAGGACACAGACAAACAGAACCCGCTGTCCTGAGCAGAAAAAACTACATCAAGATCCTGGTGCAGCATCCTGGAGAGTGCTTGGCATCTTCCAAGGGCACAGGGAGGAAGGGACAAAGGTTGTCAATCGAAATGTGCTTTGTGGTTATCCAAGAGGGAAGTAAGTCACCCATTATTTTCTTCCTGTGGGTTGAAAGCTGAGTTGGTGGAGACACAGTTCATGTGAGTCTCCACAACTCAGAGGCTGAAAAGAGACACTGAATTTAAAACCGATGCATCTCTTTTGAAAAACGAAATTCTTTATTCTTTAATGGGAAGATGCAAAGAGGATTACAATGACAATATCCTTCCTGAGCCAGGTATTAGATTTTTTTTCTGGAAAGAGAGACTGTTCCAAATTATAACTGCTCTTCTTTATGAGCTAGCTGCTGTCAGTGACCACAGGACTGCAAGGACACAATACTGATTCTATCTGTCCAAAACAGCACAGACATTATCATTATGTTTTCTTTACTGGGTAGACGGAAAAAAATGGCTTTTAAATTAATGTTGATCCCTGTCCAGAACTGCAATATAAGATACTGAGTCAATCATGCTTCATTCAGTTACATCCTGATCCACAAGCTCCTACTGTCATAGAAATTGCTTGTAGCCAACTGAGCAGATTGAATAATTTTGCAGTTTCCTATTTGTCAGAGGAATTTTCCCCTTTCCTCTTTTCATTATTTGACCACAAGAGGATTGAGTTTTCTTGACTTTTATTTTTTTAAATATGCTGTAATCACCCTGCGAGTAATTCTTGCTATGAATTATTTGTAAGCAGTTTGTTGTGAGAAGTCTTCCAACATAAGTCTTAATTCCAAGCATTCTGGATGAACTCACATCACGTGGGGTCAATTTCTGTGAACAAAACATCAAAAGACCCAGTATAGAGAGAGTTGAGTTTTGGGGGCTGGAGCAACAAGGACAGGCTGAAGGAGTTGGGGCTGTTCAGCCCTCGGGGAGACCTTCTAATGGCCTCCCAGTATCTGAAAAGGCTAAAGGAAAGATGGGGAGGTACTGTTTACCAGGGAATGGAGCAATAGGACAAGGGACAATGGTTTGAAATTAGAGCAGGGCAGGGTTAGATAAGACATTAGGAAGAAGTTCTTCGCCATGAAGGTGGTGAGACACTGGCCCAGGTGGCCCAGAGAGGTGGTGGAGGCCCCATCCCTGGAGACATTCAAGGCCAGGCTTGCTGAGACACTGAGCAGCCTGATCTAGATGTCCCTGCTCATTGCTGAAGGTTGGACTCAATGGCATTTAAAGGTCCCTTCCAATCCAACACCCAACAAGTGTTACGATTTTATGACTCTTCCTGAGAACAATCCCACTTTTGAATGTAGAAAACTCGTATGGAAAGCATATTTTATTGAAAATTATTGGAGATTTAGAGATGCATATTTGCAGCAATTCTTGCTGTTTATACATGACTGTATTTTTCACACTAATTAGAAGATGTATTTTTCAACCCTAAAGAGAACATTATTTAATCCACTTCACAACTCAGATGTGTTCCTCACCACAGTTTTTGTGTCATCTCAACTCATTACAATTTTTGTCTCATTCTAATTCATTACAATTTCTGCCTCACAAAACATCCCTTGTGCGAGATGAGGCTTTCAATGGCATATAATGTGGTTGGGTTCCAAATTACAACTGAAGCATTGTCCAATTTCACAGTTTTAAAATTACCTTATTTCCAGAAATAATTATGGAATTTCCTGGTTATTCTTGTATGTTAATGAAAAGTAGGACTGTATCAAAACACTACCAGAGGAGTCTGATCTGAGCCCTGCTGGAGTCACTGAAGAGCCCCCCTTTCCCACTTACTCAGAGGGAGGAAACTACCCTTCTCAGTCTGTAAAGCACCATTTTCTCAGATAAAAATTTCAAGGAATGACTGCACTGTTTGGAGGGATCTCGGTACTATATCATGTGCCTTCGTAAAAAGAAAAGTACTACAATGACTCTGCAATTTTGAAATGAGTGTAAAAGTCAACTGGAATGCCGAGTGCTGTCCTACAGCAGAGAGAGAATTTCAAAGCCAAGTCCTGCAGTTGGCCTTAAATGTTTTCTTCCAAACCATTTATAAAATATAGGTCTTGGCTCCCACTTGCAGGCAGTGGAAATACTGTGCTGCTGTTTTAGAGAATGTAAACAGTCACTGCAACTCTCACCCAGGCACTTTATAATGCTAAGTAGGAGAAATGGAAGTGAAAGGCATGAAATTCATGGATGATGATGTCTGTGATTGTATGGGTGTCTCTTCCCATGTTGCATATGGAGGGTCCAATCTCTGAAAACAGGAAAACAATTAATGAAAAAATCCATATGGAGATACCAAAGAATGCAATTGATAAACCAGTTAGTGTCTCTATCAAATACAAACTTTGCAAAAAGTTATATTTTGCTCTCAAACCAGCTTCTTCTGAAATTCTTCAGTGTGGAAAAGACTTAGTGCACCACACAAATGTTCTTCAGATGTGTCATTTGAGGTAGGGTAAAACTTTAACTCTTGGTGCTCCTAAATATCTCTTGGGATAATTTAATCTGCTACAGAAATAAGCTGATACATCAAATTTTCAAATGTAACTTTCAAACCAGTTTAGGCTAGTCTTCCAACCTGGGCACTGAATTCATCCTGGCTGTGGGGTCGAGAGCCCCAGACTCTGCAGGATCTCCCACACCGAGCCATCACCTCTTTCCCAATTTCAGTGGAGCCCACACAAACAGTAAGTACGCTGGCTGGAACACAGGGATGAAAATCAGCATGAGACACCTGAATGACTACATTGTGTTAATTTGTATCTCATTTTTTGTGATGGAGTTGTATGCAGCCAACATAGTCACTTAAAATTAATCAACCATGATTCATTCTCCGTTGTGTCCCACTGCTGGTCTTTCTGAGCAAGAATAACTTTTAATGCCATGCTCATAAATCAACTTCCTCAAGACAAGAAAATTATTATGAAGCTGAACAATAACACTTAACTTAGAATAGTTTTCTGCATTTTCTTACACCCTGAGCAGAGTAGGGAGCTCTTAGATCACCTTCTTGTGTGCCAAAATGAAATGTTACATCTGCAGCAGGAGCAAATAAATCCACGTTGCTGTTATTTACTTTAACAGGGCAGCAGTGTGTCTGCTCTCTCTAAAAGTCCCTGTTTTCTCCTCAGGACAAGTAATACCCCATGCACCAGTTCAAAGGCTGATATCACTATTTTAGAGAACTGGTGCAGCAATTCCTGCACAAAATGGTACCTATGGCATTTCTTTGACCACTAGATGAGAATCTCAGAATAGAATCTTCTACTTCGGTTTTACTTAAGCTGAATCATGTAAAATGTGACCAAACTCAGAGATGTGGCATATTTTTTTCGCACTTTTCACCATTAGTTGGTTTTCCCCAGTTCCCACATTACAGGACTTCACACAGAATCATGGAATCGCCCAAATTGGAAGGGACTTCTAAGATAGAATCATAGAATAGTTTGGGTTGGAGGGGACCTTAAAGATCATCGAGTTCCAACTCCCCTGCCACAGGCAGGGACACCTCCCACTAGATCAGGCTGCTCAGTGCCATGTCCAGCCTGATCTTGAACACCTCCAGAGAGGGGGCGTCCACAATCTCTCTAGGCAACCTGTTACAGTGCTTCACCACCCTCACTGTAAAGAATTTCTTTCTTATATCAAGTCTAAATTTACCTCCTTCCAATTTATATCTGTTGTTTCTGGTCTTCCCATCCGATATCATATTAAAAAGTCCTTCCCCTAAGGAAGTCCAACCATCAACCCAGCTCTGACAAAACCTCTGTGTCTGTCCATCTCTGAAATCACTCCAGGGATGGTGCCTCAACCCCTGCCCCGGGCAGCCTGTTCCAAAGCTTCATAACCCTTTGCATGTAAAAATGTTTCCTAATCTCCACCCTAACGCTCACTGGTGCAACTTGAGGCCATTTCCTCTTGTCCCGTCACCTGTGACTGCGAAGAAGAGCCCAACTCCCAAACATTTGGGATTTTGGTGCTAATGGAAATTTAAAGCAAAGAAATGGTGATGTGCTGGCATGTGGCTTTTTAAACTTGAGTAGGAAGAGAGATTCTTTCAATCATTAGAGGACTACAATATTATATAGGACAGAGGAAAGTCGCTATGCTAATCCCCAAGCCCCTACCCTGCCCTATTTTGAATCTGCATATCCAAAACCATTTATGTCACTGAAAGTGCAGCAGTTCAAAACATAAATAACCTGAACTCAGAAAGTGAGGCTGCCAGCCAGTATAAGCAGAAACCACAAGGATAATTTAAATAACAGCACTCTGTGTGGATTCATGCACAGTTTCAGACCTGGGGCTTGCTTCCACCTCCAACAGAATTGCAATGCTGTGTTAAACTCCTGTGCTCTGCTTCCCTGGACCAAATGATGTGAAATAACACAGAATAAAGCAGACTGTACACCATGTACTCATCTTCTGCAAAGCAGGGATAATCTCTGCAATTATACCACAACTGCATGGCAAACACCATGTAAATGCAGAGCAATTGCATGTTCCTGCAGCTTACTTGGTAATTATGGATTGCTATTAACAAGTTCAGAGATAAATTAATCATAGCACTTGCAGCTTTAGGTTATCACAAAGCTCCTAAGCTGGTTAATAATGCCATTTGTACTCTTAAAGTCTTGATTTTGTTGATTTCCCATTGGAATTGTGAAGGGAAAGAACCACATCTCCTGCCCAAAGATCTACAGATCCAGCACATTATTGCTGCAGTGGAGGTATGCCGTGATACAGAATACCAAGACTCTTCTGCCAGTAAGTAGGAAAACCTGGTTGATCTAACAAAAGACACCCTCATTTCCATTAATAAATCACTTCCCAAATTCCATTTAGCAATCCTAAGCAATTGCTGCATTTGCTTGCACTCACAAGCACTAGAACTAATACTGTTTTCCTGACCCAGTATTTAATCTTGCCCAGGATAAGAATGAGAGGAAAAACCTCATTTCATCGATGTCACCAGCAAAAATCCTACTGATGTGAGCCAGGACAGAGCTCTATCCAGACAGTTGACTTTTGAATGGATTCTGGAAATAGCTTATATTCTGTTATGGCAGAAACATGTTAGCATATAAGGCCATTCCATGTTAACTCTTCCATGAGCTGCACTGCATTTTAGTCCACAATTTATAGTTTTTAATATATATTTTGATAGTATTCAATAAAGTAGAATTGGTCTTTCTAATAAATATTGCCCTTCTCCAAACTAAAACTCCCCTTTAAGTTATAACTATAATGTTTTGGGCAGCTACTCAAACCAACTTTTACAACCTGTTCTGGACCATCTTTTATTTAGCATCATTTTTTCTGTACTGATTTTCAATCTGAAAGGTGATTTTTTTTTCCTACTGTATTTGTTGAGCTATTTCTTCTAAAAACTTACTTGCATTTGTTGCAAGGAAAAGGAAACATTAGTAAAGCAGAATTTGTAAGAGCTGCAACAAAACAGCCAGCTATCTGTTACTTATAAAAATCTCAAGTCTGGACTAAAACCCCACTGTAATTGGCTGTTCATAGATGCAGATGAAAAGGGCCACCCTAGGGATGGAGAGGACATGCTGGCGATGAACAGGGGAGTGAGAGAAGATAGATACAAGGAGACAGTGGCAATGGTGGTAATCATGGGGAACAGCCTCTGCCCTGCCACTGCATCTGTGTGTGACGGGAGCAAGCAGCTTCTGACAGGGTTCTGTGGAAGATCAGGAGGACAATACAACTTCCCAGACACAGAGGAAATGCTGGAATTATTACTTGTTGGTGGGATGAGTCAATGAAGCAGATGGCATGGGGAGGTGGGCCAAGGAAGGCATGGCGGAAGCAAAGAGTAGGAACTTACTTGAAATGCCAGAAGCAGAAGACAAAAGGATGCTGAAGAGACCAGAAGGACACAAAGCTATAGATTAGATAAAATTGCATTACTTTGTAACTGTGATAGCTCTGGTCAAGCTCAGAAAGCAGGAACATCTGTGTGAGCCATACATTCTGTGGACATTCTGTGGACCATCATAGCCTGGTTCAAAGCATTAGTTTTCAGTTGGGATAGAAATGAATGTATCTTTGATGTCATTTCTGTCATGGAGATAGTTTTGATAGTCTGCACGCGCTGAACCACAGAGTAACCTCTCCAGAAGATGAGACTGTGGATGGAAATGACAAAAAACCTATGTGATCACACTGTTCATTGAAGCTGAGAAATAAATTGTTGGAACAAGCTTAGAAGAGATTCTAACCTCCTGTTTTAGGATACTGACCTTTCAATACATCTTCATGAAGAACTGCCTGAGACATGGGCCAAAGATTTCCAAGTTTCTTATCCAAAGCTTCTTTCCTGTCCAAGAATGAGAGAGGATTCATGTCTGTGGTAAAGGCTCCTTAAGGACTGAGTGTGGAGGAAGCTGGGAGGGAGAGGAGGAGAGCTAGAGGGGAGGAAGGAGAGGAGGATTGGGATGTTCCAGTCTGTTTTGAAAAATCAAAAAGAAAGGAGAGAGTCTAACATACAAATGTAAGATGGCACTTCAGCAGCAGAACAGCTGGAAATGCTCATGGAAGATTTTAAGCTTAAAGTCAAAAGTAAGGGAAGGGACAAGACCTGACGTAGAGAATGTTAATGGGATTTGCTCACGCATTGCTTGTTGGACAACTTTGTTGTCCACACTGCTCTTTAACTGTGAGTGCAATACAGCAATAATTTCTTATTGAAGACACTTAGCTCTTTAGTGGAAAAATAACTCATATGCACAATGATCATTGGTTTTAGTGGGTTTATTTTTATGTAACTGATTTAAATAAAAGATGTATTTTTCTAGCCCTGAAAAAGTAGCAATGTAATTAAAGTTCATTAACCCAGCTGCTGAAGTTGATAATGTATTAGAAGATGGTACTCTTCTTCAGCTGGAAATACGTTGTTTACTCTCATTCATTTCACTCCCTCTTCAATCCTGACAAGGTGCATGAAGGAACTTTTCTGTGTTCTCCTAGAAAATAAGCATCTTCCTAAGACAAACTGAATTAAAATGATCTTTCTTTACTCCTAAGGTCTGACCTTATTCCTCCTGAGATTAGTAGTGAGGTTTCTTCTATCTTCAGTGGTACCACGTGTGGTTTGACCAGGCCAAATGAGAGCTTGAAGTTCCCCTATTGACAAAGGCCCAAGTATGCCAAATGGGGGAGATGATACTCATTCATAACTATTTAGGAGAACACGGTTCCCTTGAAAGGCCACCTAACAATTTTGAGAGTTACCCATTCAAAATAAAAAACAACGAACCAAAGACTAATCAATGACAGAACAAATTAAAAATTAAGAATCTCTCATAAAAGCAGAGAGCAGAATACTGCATTCAAGAGGACAGCCACCAATTAAAAGAAATGTCAACAATTCAAGTGGCAGCAGCTTCAAAAGGGAAATATTTTCCTCCTTTTCATAGGCAATGTCATAAGCAGCATCAAGTAGTATAACATGCTAAAAGGTAATAACACTCAGAGTAAGATTTACTGATTTGCTAACTGAATAATTTAATGCATGTGTAATTAATGACTTTCTCATTTCATTCTTCTTTTAGATCTAACACTAAGATGGGCAATATCAAGCAGATTAAACTGCAGATTACAAGTCATGAGTGAAACAGTCCGTTTACAATTCAGTTTGTTTTTTTCTCCTAGATGTCTCTTTAAGGAATCACACACATATCTTTTTTCATCCTCAATTCAGATTTGTCTCAGGCTGAGAGAACTGGGGATGTCCAGCCTGGAGGAGAGAAGGCTATGGGGAGACCTTACAGTGGCCTCCAAGTACCTGTGGAAGGGCTGTTTGCCAGGGTGTGGAGCCATAGGATGAGGGGCAATGTTTTGAAACTAGAGTGGGGCAGGGTTAGAAGAGAGGTTAGGAAGAAGTTCTTCATCATGAGGCGGTAAGACACTGGCCCAGGCTGCCCAGAGAGGTGGTTGAGGCCCCATCCCTGGAGATATTCAAGGCCAGGCTTGCTGAGGCTCTGAGCAACCTGATCTAGTGCAGGGGGTTGGACTAGATGGCCTTTGTAGGTCACTTCAAATCCAGCACCCAACACATTCTATGATTTAATAAAGCAAATCAGGAAGACAACTTCATGCATGTGTATTTTTTCTGAATACTGTTTTGCAGAGCCAGATCTAGTGGCAGTAACAATGACAACAACAGTGACAATTCTGGGGACTGCAGAGAGTGTGTGCCATCCCCCTGTCACAGATTAGGCAGTAACTGGGTGGCTAGGAGATTCACCCAAGGTTCCAGAGCTCAGGCTGAAGCAGGGATGGGGCATGGCTGGACAGTGTGCCACAGAAGTGCTCACACAGAGGACTCTCTCTCCTGCCTCCTGGGAATGGTGACAAGGCAGTTTGATTCCAACTTATTTTACTGTAAAAGAACTTTTGTATATTCCAAAAATGCTAGACTAGATATTGAAAAATTAAAAAGTCTACATGGCAAGAAGAATTTGATGTGATTTTTAGAAGACTGCTTACACAATTATGCTAAATTTAAGCACTATTTTTGCTGCTATTACACTCTGTGTAGCCCACTGTCATCTGCTAAAACACTTCCAGAACAGGTTACCAAATAGGCAGGTGCCAAATAGAAAAATGTCTCTTCCTTCAGATGGTTTGTTGCAGGCAGAAAGCCCACCCAGAGACTCTAGCCTGAAAGACAGTCATCAGTGTCCCAACAACAGCATGGCAGCCAGAGAAAACCAATTACTCCAGGGCCTACACCAGGGCCAACATTGTTCAGCATTTCAGTCATGACTCAGATACAATGCAGCTGTGGATTTTAGACACTAAATTAGGGAGAAGCAATCTATGTGACAAATACTAACTTTTGTGGAGGGATCTTCAGCAACTGAAGCCAGCCAAAATCCCATCAAGTTCAACAAGCTGTACAGAATCCCACATCTTGGGCACAATAACTTCAGATGATGGAGGAGGCTGCAAAGTTTCAGTCTGGTGCAGAGGACACTAAGGGATCATCTAATAGCAGAGTGCAACTCTGTAAACTGGAGTCGGAAAGAAGACAGTGCCAAGCTCTTTTGGGGAGTGACAGGTGGTATAGTGAAGGGCAATGGCCATACGTTGTAGCCTGGGCGGGATCAGACTGGACATTTTAAAGAACTGCTTCAACAGGAAGGCACTACAGTACTGCAAGAGATCACTTGGAGGGAGACACGTAAGATTCGGCTAGGTAAAATCACAGCAGACTTGATACAGTGCTGGTGACAGTCCTGCTCTGAATGGATGGTGAGAGCTAATCCAAAGATCCCTTCCAATCAATATTTCTATGATGCAACTCAGATTTACAGCAGCAGCATTGTAAAAATCTTATCCTCATGTTAAAATCAACTAAATGGTAAATAGGAAGATACACTTCCACAGGTGGTTTGTTTGCTCCTGGCAAGCTCCTCACCAAGAGGGCAGGCTGCTGTAGAGTGCCACACATTCATCTTGCTCTGCTCTCCTGTTACCTCACCAGCAAACAGAACATTTCTGTGATGCCCCTTTAACACAGAAGGATAGACTCCTGGAACCAGTGGCTTTGTGGCAGATGAAGCAACATTTGCAGTTGAGAAAAACACTCTTATGCTGCCAAAATATTAATAAGGGGTTTCCTCAGAAAAGATATTTCCACAGTCATCAATACATGTAAATTTTCCATGTAAATACAACTTCGTCCAAGGAAAAAAGATTATCATCCAGCAGGCTTTCTGAGGACAAGGATCTCTTTGCACTGTTATTTCTTTTCCTGTCTTGGACAGTCTTTCACTTCCAATCACAAATTTTCAGTGCTGCAACATCTTGCTTAGGACAGCTGTGCTAGACAGTCATGAGCAGGGCTGGTTGGGGGCAGGCTTGGCACCAAGGGCATGCTGTCAGTTCCAAAAGGGAATGGCTTCCTCTGGGGTTTTTCACATTATGTCTCTACCTCAGTGAATGCCCATGTCCTTTACATGGTAAGAAATGCAACAGAACTTCCTGACCTTCCTATATAGCACTCATTATTTCACACAGATTTGCAATGTCTTTTATTAATTTCCTTTTCAAAATAAACTCTCCTATCCTTTCTGCATATTGAAGCATTTCAGTGAGTTTTTCATTCCATTCCCACGCCAACTCTCTGGTGCTGGAGTCAGACCTGTTGTGGCAGCACTGCAAGCAGTGAAGACATCCAGCTTTGCAGCCACTGCTGCAGTTCTCATTGCTGTATAAGTACTCACCACTGGGAAACTGAGCCTCAGATACAAAAACCCCTTTCTGTGATGGCCTAGAAGAGGGTAGTTTGAACTGCATGCTTTTTCCTGAAAAATACAGAGAAAAGAAAGCCATTGTCCCTCTAGTGAAGAAGAGATGAGATTTTTTTTCTACTTCAAACTTTTTTGTGGAACATGAAAAAAATATGAGTAATTCCATTCTCATATAGGAGATTACAAGAGAGAGAAGTGGTCTGATACATTTTAGATCAGAGATGCTTCCCTAAGAACAGAGTGCAGTGTCCCATGCCGAAGAGAATCTCTTCTCCAGTAGTGTCAGCAAATGTATTTTCAAGAGTTTTTTGTGCTAAACTGGGAGCTGCTGGGAAAGCAAATTACTCTCCCTCTGTCAGTACTGGGATAAAAAAGTTATGAAGTTAGTCTGCATTATAATGATATTATAACAATTGCTCTGGAATGGATAAGTATCTGTGCTTTCATTCTCCAGCCTGAGACATACCTTTAGAAAATCAGTTGGGGTAGACATGTTTAGGCAAACCATGCCTTATCTGCACATGTGCCATCCCGATCTGGTAACTTGAATCCCATAACCAGAAAGTTATGTTAACTGTAGGTGGTTTTAATTCAACATAGTCCAAAACATACTCCTCAAAAAATACCAGCCGCAGAAGTCTGGTTGAGAAGACAGAGATGTTCTTTCTCTGGGAGAGAAATCACACAGATCTTCTGTAAGAACAACAATCTCTAGTAAGCATGATCTTAGCTTCATGCATATGACTTGTTTCCATTTCCTAAAATAAAACCCACTATGTGTATGACCTGATACTACAATCACTAGCACAAGAGTCCTTCTGTTGACGGACTCCTCCCACACCAATTCAGCAGTCAGCACTTACTGGATATTAAGTTATAGTAAAGAATTGTTCACCCTGGTGTAATTGAGAGCAAAGATACAGTCATGTCCATGGGGTTTGCTTCAACTTACCACTTTTTAAATAAAGCTTCTAAATTTGTCTGCATGATAAAAATGAATATAACAATCTGTTAAAAGCAAAAATGCAGAGAATCCACACAAGCTTCTCCATAAAGTAATTTTTATTGAAAAGTTAACAGCTAAGTTATCATTATTTCCTTCTAATTTGGGCTTCATTCTAAATATTGTGCTTTAACAAACTCTGACCACTTAATGACAAGTGCTTTACACACTGCTCTTTAATTAAATTTCTTCAGAGAATCAAATTGCATGAGCATTTGCCAGTACAGCGAGCACACTCATGGAGACACTGGGTACAATCCAGGCTCCCCTGCAGTAACTAGTAAAATTCCCATTGATGTCTTTGCAGACAAGATTCCACTCTCAGCCTCTGCTATATACGGGTAATACAAACTTGTCTTGTTCCCTACATATTAAGCTCTTTGATACTTAGCTTCTGATGAGGCCATGCTGCCATTTCTGCTACTAGATAAAAATAAGCATTACTTCAGAGTTCAGTAACAACTAGTTTCAAGTATGCTGGAACATGCAACAGATGCCAGTTTAGATAAACTTTAGGCATTTGCTATAATCATCTGTAATTGTGCTACTGAATTTGAGCACAGAAAGGCCTGTATTGAGCTCCATGAGAAACAGGATCCATCAACATCTAGAGATTCTCTTAACTGCACGGTGGGTGCGCTCTGTAATAAGTCAATGGTGACCAGGACATGGAAGTGGCTTAAAAATGAAGAAGATCTTAAATAATCTTCAGGATCACTAACATTATACTTGTCCTAACAATTCATAATTATTTAAAGGAGACATTTTTTCCCACATGTGAAACATGCCTAAGTGGACTCCATTTAAACCAGTTCTCTCAAGCACATTGTTTTGCAGCAGTTCTCTGCAGCTCAGCCATTCAGGGCTGTGGGGTTTGATGTTTTGAGTTATGGTGTGAAAGAAAAAGCTAAATGAGGGAGTTCAGGCTGCTGGAGGCATGGTCAGCCCCTGTGGGGCTGCAGATACGGCTGTGTGCTGCTCAGCTACTTGTAAGTGCTAAGTTACTCTCCTAATTCATATTTTTTACAAAGTCTCTAAGGTGTTACCTAGTTACCAGCTGATCACAGCATGGTAACTGCTCAGAGAAATCAAGATTTTTATTTATACCAACGTAAGTGACTGACAGTAACTCACTCTGGTGACACCTGAGCTGCCAATGGAAAAACCGAATGAGGCTTCACATGAAATTTATTTGCAGTGTTGAGACAAGAAACTGTGGTATGAAATTAATTTAGTCTCAACAACACTAATGCAATTTAAAATATGCTGAACTGCTTTAAAAATAAAACTTCAGCTTCCCTGCAACCCAGTCCTGAAGCTATTTCAGCCTGCCTTGCCTATCCCAAGCCTGATTTTCTGATTTGGTTGCAAAACTGCTATTAATAGACCACAAGTGGGATAAAGGGAAATTAAAATAAGAGAAGGAAAAAACCAGTGAGATTATCTAAGTCTGCATCAATCCGTGTTTGTTTATTGGCTTGGTTTGTTTTTGAGAAGTGCTGTCAGAAGTTTAGTTTTCTGCCAGGGATTAATTTTTCCCTTTTGTAACTCTGGACCATCCGTCCCCACCTCCCCCCCGAAATGGTGCGGGGTTGCTAAGCGACATGTTCTTCTCTTCTGTACTTTAGCAGAGAGGAACAGATCAAAGACACCCACAGTCCTGAATTATTTTCTAAATTAATTTAAAGAGACACTCTCGTTTGCTGTATTATGTAGGGGAAGATCAAAAGTTGCTCTATATACTGATAGTATTTGGGGAATTAAACTGATGTCACCTGGAAAATAAATACACACTCATTACTGAGAATTGTGCAATACTTACCTTTTTTTCCAACATTTTAAAAAAAACAGACCATGAATTTATGCTCATTATTGTTTGCAGTTTTATAGCAGGCAAGACATTGAGTGCAGGCCAGGCTGCATGTTTGTACAACTTTCAGAAATAAGGGCTTCTACCACCCAGTGACAAGCTTGATGAGTTTCTAACTCTTTTCATGTCTTGCAGAAGAGTTGTCCTTGTTCAAAAATATTTAATCTTCTAAATTTGAGTGCTTTCCTGACTTAGGCTAAAGGTGAGAAAATCATAGGGTAAATTTCAATTGATACATCATCCTTAAAAGAATACATGAAAAGGAAAAGTTAATCTATGTAAATATAGCAAAAAACATCTTAAGACACTAATGTCTCAGATCTTTCAGAAAAGAATGAAAAGCAAACATGAATAATCTTTAACTAAAAAATTTGGAAATACAGAACCTCATTACCAGTCCAGCACTTTATTCTAGCGTCAGACCAGGTCTGCTGTTCTGTAAGAGGAGAAGAGCAGGCTGGCAACTCAGGCAAGCACTTTCTGAAACAGAAGAGGAATTATTTGCTCTTGGATTTACCTGGTTCCAAACACCATCGATGTTGTAAAAGGTACACCACAGCTGTAGATGCATAAGAACAGGGAAAGGTGCAAGAACAGGGAGAGGAACGTGATGGATGAGCTAGAGGAAAGCAAAACTCTGGGGTCAAAAGGCTGTAAAAAAAGTGCCTTGAAAATCACATGCAAAATTCTTCTCTAAATCTTTTTGTTCTGTAACGAGCCTGAACAAATATCTCCTTTTGAGCAGTTTCAGGGGCTCGTTCATGCAAACAGGTGTCACGCAATGAAACTACAGGCAGAAAATCTCCAGCTTCAGGTGTAGGGTGCCCTTGGAAGAGCTTGCTCCCAGCCTCTGCCTGCAAGCCCTCCTCATACTGACAGTAGATTAGTGAAAAACCTAATACACTCCAGGCCAGTCAAGGGATTAACCTCATATAAATCTTCACAAAAAGAAAAAAAAAATCAGGGCTAGGATTTATTTATTTACACGCATTTTATTTCCCAATGAAAAAACAAGCCTTTTTCTTTTCCTGCACCAGTAAAAGTCTCTTTTCTAATTGCTTGGATTTAGCATTTTAGCATCCACTGTGCTACAGTTTACTCATATTCTCCCCACAGCAGATATTTTAGAACAGGACTTAGAGAGCTTTTCCATGATAGCTATCTATGAGGAGGGCAAGATGTGTGCTTTGTTTTCACTGGTACAGTGTTTTACGTACAAACCTCTTGCCTATCCCAGTGCTGCTGACAGTGGATTCAGTGTTTTGGCTGAATTTCTAAAGGGGAAAACTGTGATTTGCACTTAGTATTTTTTATGGAGAAGGGATTCCTCAACAGACTAATGGCATCTTGTACAGAATACAAGTAAACATTCAGAAAGGAATTTAATACTTCTGAGGGGTACTGATTTGCCAGGCTGTGAAACTGGTATCCCCATAAGTGGCAGCACTGGCAGGGCTGGGTTCTGTGTGCTCCGCAGCCTAGACAGGCTCTCCATCACCCACCACTCCTCCTGTGCACCGGGGACAGAAAGAAACCCCACAACCAACCCAGGGTCTTTGTGTTTGACTTTCTGGCGAGCTTATTTACAATCGCAAAATGGTTTGGGCTAGAAAGGACCTCAAAGATCATCCAGTCCCATTCCCTGCCCTGGGCAGGGACACCTCTCAGCAGCCCAGGTTGCTCCGAGCCACATCCAACCTGACCTTGAAGGACGGGGCAGCCACAGCTTCTCTCGGCAACCTGGCCAGGGACTCCCCACACCCCCTCCAGCATAGAATTTCTTCCTGAGATCTCATCTAAATTTCCTCTCTTTCAGTTTAAAAATCTCACCACTTCCCTTCCTTGACCCAGAGTCCCTCCACAGAGACCTTCCCGGAGCCCTTTAGAGACTGGATGGGGCTCTGTGAAACCCTACAGCGTTTTCCATCCTGTTCAGAGATTCTGCCCAATGAAGCTAGTGTATTTAAGGTGAAATGTTCCGAAGCAAAGATGTAAGAATTTCAGTTATTATTTATTATGTTTTTTAATATGTGTAGACTTTCATGAATATAAGTAATTGTGAATCACTGCTCTCTTGTACCTATCTCCAAGATGCTGCAGAAACATCTCTGGCAGCTGGATTACAGATCACAGAACAGAACCCTAGAATATGTTGGGTTGCAAAGGCCATCTAGTCCAACCCCTGCAGTGAGCAGGGACATCTTGCACTACACCAGGTTGCTCTGAGCCTTAGCCAGCTTGACCTTGAATGTCTCCAGGGATGGGGCCTCCACCACCTCTCTGGGCAACCTGGGCCAGTGTCTCATCACTGTGTGAGATGTGAGCAGCCAGGGCAGCACTGAGGCCTACCAATGTGAGAGGGCATTGAAGGCCATTGAGAATATTAATTTAACTTTGCCTTTCCATGGTGATGTTCCTACTTAAAGCTCCGTAAACACTGCTAGTAATAAGTAACTTGGATGTTTCTGAAATGAGAATCAGTATCAATTAAATGGCCATTAAAATAGAATTAGTTGCCCTCTGAACTGAGCACTGCATTTCACAACAGTCTAATTGGTGCCTTATGGGCCAGATCTGGACAAGAGGAGGACTATGTTTGCTTTACCTCCTCCTGAATGGCCCCAGCCCAAGGACCTTGTCCCAGGAAAGCTGGCTGTGCCCACAGGACAGACATGGAGAGCCATTACGCACAAGGAATTACAGCACAAAGTAGCCCTTGTGCCTGGCCCACTGCTCCCATTTTGCAGAGCTCACTTCAGCCTGTGTGTGGACTCAAGCCGGCACAGCCCCACAACTTTGTACTTTGCAATTCAAACCAATTTGACTTTTATTTCTTTACTTGACCTTCAGAGCACAGGTCTGGGCAGACAGAACTGCAGCGATGAAATAAGGACAGGATATGGTACAACAATAAACTGAGCTACTGCCATCTCCAGACGAGGCACTAGCAGACCACACTGGCATGTGTTTGGGTGCCATGAAGAATCTCCTTACTGCAGCAGACTGAAAGGGAGGGTCTGGCTGGGCTGGCGTTCCCAAACCTGGCATCCATAGCCCACATTTAGGTAGCTAAATCTTACATGCTTGAGATGCTTGTGTTAACTGCACAAATGCCAACAAAAATGACACGTTTTTAAAGTGCTAGGAGTGTATAAATAGCTGCTCTTCTGAAATGGCCACACTATGTATTTTTAGCCTCTATGTACTCTCACAAATGCATCATGTTTGTTGCAGTATCTAGGGACAGTAATACTATTGATGCTCCCCCCAAAAGCACTGCGGAATATAGTTTAAATACTGGCATTTTGTAGGTCTCACACAACTACTCATTAATACCATGGGAACAGCATGCTACTGTAAGACCTACAAACCAGCCCTGTTGCTCTCCACCAGCTCCTGTTTCGTAAGGCCTTTAGTATTTATTCCTTTACTCTTGCAAGATCAAATTTTGAACTTCAGAATTTTCATGCTTTTATTTTTTTTAAAATTACTAAAGATAGTGAATGGATCTGATGTAATCTGTATAGTGAGTCCTGTGGCTGAGTATCCAGAGCTGTGAAAGCCTTGCGTGTTCTCTGAATGGAGGAATCCGTTCAGCCAGCATCACTTGCCCCCTCCTCTGCGAGGCCACTTCCTCCATACACTCAGAAGACTCATTGCTAGTCACTTTCCTACCCAACATCTTTTCTGGAGTGATAATGTCACTTATCCCTTGTCTGCTCAGAGCCCAGCTTCTAATGGCTTGACCTCTAAGTACAATGAAGAGTTTCAGGTTTGGGTGTAGTGGTGGCCCTCCTATTATATGGTAGGATGTCTTTTCATCTTTTCTTGAATGGGCCCTTGGACTATATCGTGCTTTGTCTTAATGTGCGCTTCACAGCAGGCTTTTGGAGGACTCCTTTACTCTTACTCTGCCATTCACATAGCAAGCAGCATTTTCAGATAGGTCCTGTCTCCAGAGGATTTCAATGTTGGCTGAGTGTGTTTTACC
Organism: Turnix velox; assembly: GCA_013400935.1. Taxonomy (NCBI): domain Eukaryota; kingdom Metazoa; phylum Chordata; class Aves; order Charadriiformes; family Turnicidae; genus Turnix; species Turnix velox. The sequence continues at coordinate 3,696 of VZTY01023259.1, read as the reverse complement.
AGTGTATGAATAACTTACAGAAATTATTCAGGAAGCACCATACACCATTGAAAGAGAAATGAAAAAAAAAAAAAAAAAGAAGAGGATTTTCAGGAGTCAGCTGGCCCAAGAAAATAGAAAAAAAAGTGGTTGCCAACAAGCAGGATTTTAACACCTGCCCAGGCAGATAATGGAGCTCCTCATGACCCCATTTCTGGGTTGTAATGCTGTCACCCTCCATGCATCCATCCTGTTCTACAGAAACAGTTGCCCAGTTCATCCAAATACAATGCACCTCCTGAATCTGGTTTTTATTTTTAAACATGCATGGACTAGACTTCAAGAACCCTTCCAACCCAGGTAAATCTAGTATTCTATTCTATGAAAAATCAGTATTGCCTAAGGCGGATTTGAAATCAGGTACTTGAAATCATGATGGGGGTTTGTCCTAGACCCAGGTCTAAGAGGCACTGCAGGGGAGTCAGTGGCCAATGGTTTGTGTAGGGAATTGTTAATGAGACTAAAACAATAGTCTGGATAAGAGATAAAACACATCAAAATGCAGGCGAACAACTCTTAACACAAGCAGCTCAAACCAAAATTAAGCTGTTGAGTGAAATTTACAGATAATAGGAAGACAATAAAAAAGAAAAACTCCTTAGTTCCCCAGCGATGCCTCTCTGAACTTCTGCCCCATTTGGATTAGCCTCCCCTCCATGGGATGATAACACGCTAAATATGCAAGAATTTGGAAGAATTCAGCCATTTGGAGACAGACTGACAGCTCTTAAATAATTGGGTGCACCTAACAAGGAGCCTAATGAAGAAATCTCTGACAAGTGAATAAAAAATCAGTAGCAGTTTCTCTGTGTGGTGAAGCAGACGCATAAAATGAAACAGCTTCTCACAAAATAGCTTCTGATTAAGAGCAAAAAAACATAACAATGAAGAACACACTTCAAATAGAACTATGATCTGTTAATGCAGTTAATGAAAATCCTTATGATGAATATATAGTGATGTTTAATTGCACTAAGGGGAGACACAAGAAAGAGCCATCTCATCCAGTGGCAAGTGCTGCAGAACAACATCAGAACAAAACTACAAGAAGTAATAAAATTTGTGCCCAAAGTTTTCTCAAGCCTATGTAATTTTTCTTCAATTATTTATACTATTTTAGACTAAGTCTCCAAATAAATAAATTAATAACACTGAAATAACATCCACACTGAGTGTGAAGTCACGCACATACTGGGACAATTTTGGTGGTTTTATATAAACCATGTGAAGATCCTGCAAAATTCAGAAGCAAAATGTTTGATAAGTAGGTTTGAAAGTGATACAGGATGAGGGAAATGAGGGTCAGCATTGCTGCTGTGTGCTATTTACCCTGCTGCAGCCAAATGCTCCAGACAACAGGGAAGGGAAGCAGGGCAGGGCTGCTAACAGCAGAATGTTAACATTTATTGGGTGTTTATTGGCAAATGTCAGCATTGAGACACACTATGGTGAGAAATGAAGAGAAATATTAAAGTAAATAACATAAAAAATGTTCTTCCCATGGATAATACTGGTATCAATTACTCTGAGGCAAATATACCTACTGAGGCTACTGCAGAGAACCTATTCCACAGCCTGCCTTCATACTCATCTCACAGCAAGGCCAAACTTTGTTAGCCAGCAGAGGAATCAGGTCTAAAATTATATCATTCACATTCTTGCTCTGACACAGTTATTCATCAGGAACTCTTTCTAACGACTGTTCAGTTCCTTCCTTCTAGGGAGCCATTCCTAATTATCTTCTCTTCAGGCTGGACAGTGAGTCACTGACTTTAGTATTAACCACTGAATTTAGCCATTAACCCTTCCTTAGACGTGAAATAGGTGGTGTCTTAGTGCTGACACAGCCAGTTCTTCAGTGCTTTTTCTTCCATTCTGCCATTCCTACAGATGACACCATGACACCTGCAGACTTCCTGCCACTGGATGATGAAAACACACCTGGTTTGTCTTCTTGCCTTTGGTTAATTGCTCTTTAAGTGTATCTACCTGTTGTTCAGGGCAATTTTGGTTTCCATACCTGATGCTTCTTTTCTGTTGCTGCCTTTTTGGGCCAAATTGCACAGCTGCAGCAAACCAGCTATTTGTGTTAAATAACTTCTTTTAAGTACCTTGGTTCCCCTCTTTTTCCCTTCCCTCTTTTCTTCTGAGGAGGGAGGCCCATGTCTGTGGATGGGTATGTGCATTTAGTTCCTACTCCATGGAAAGTATCAGGACATTAAAGTGGTGGCTTTTTAGTAGTTTTTCTTCTTTAAAAACTAAACAATAAAAAAATCTCCTCATACTCTGAATCTAAAAATCCTATGAGAGAAGCACTAATTCTTCTTGAATCCAAATTCTGAGTGTATTTTCAGATATTTGGAATTCTAAAGTTCTTTCTCCTTAAACAATCCCTCGCATTAGCACTGTTGGACCATTAATGTGTTTTGTGTATCTGTCAAAGTTCTCTATAGTATTTCATTATTTTAGTGTTACCATAACACAAGCTTATTCTGAAAAAGGAAAACGCAGAAACTGCATTTTCTTGGGAAGTCACATTTGGATTATTACAAAAACAGATTTCTAGGAAGAAACATGTATTTCTCGTTGACTGTTCCATAGCTTTTTCAGCATTCTTTATTTCACAGTCCTTATGCCATACCAGACAGCTTTGGATCCGGCATCCAGACAGCAGCCACATATGCGATGGAGCCATCCCACTCCCTGGGAAACAGCCATTCCTGACTGGGAATGACTGGAGATGCCAACCCAGCCAGGGGTAAAATCCCATTAACAAGACTTTTTTTTTACAGGTTAATTAAGTATTAATGTGAATGTATAGCACGGGTGACTTGGTATCTTCTCAAGATCTGCCCAGCATAGAACTATTTGTCCAGAGTGTTCATATTTCAGTGACAAACTTGTGGGGCTGGGGCAGAGTCCTACTCTTGGCCTCTTAAAAAACTATTCCACCCGGCTGAGAGAGAAGGTTTCCTCTCACAGACTGAGGGAAAAATAACAGGCGCTTTCCCCGAAGGTTTGCATTTATGTCCACGTAACAGAAGAGTTGGAGCAGGTCTCATGGCTCCAGTAGTTGCCCGAGACCCGCTCAGGGCAGAAAGACATGATCAAACTCAAGTTCCACCGCAGCCATAAATCCCGATACGAGCTTGGCGAGGTCACCCTCTATAAATACGATTTACAGATAATGGCCGCGACCGCCGTTCCTGTCAGAAGGGAGCCACCCGGGGCAGCCCCGCAGCCGGACACTCCTAGACGAAATACGAGGCAACAGGTGCCCCCCTCCCCACCCGGGCGCCGCTTTTCCGGCTCGGCCTCACCTCGATCTCAGGAGGCCACCGCCCGGAGCCCCTCCAGCCGGCGAGATGGCAGGCAGCCGGGGGCAGCAACATGACTGGGGACAGCCTGCGGACCTCCCCGCTTCTCAATTCCACCCGCCACCACCACCGCTGCTCTCCGGCCTCGCTCCGAACCCCCTCCCCTTCCCCGCCACCCGCTTCCGCTCGCGCTCCCGCGCATGCTTGGGTTATGCAACGGCGGCGGCGGGCGGGCTGCACGGGCCCCAGTGCCACACGGTTGGAACGGGCAACGTGGGGAGCCCCGAGGGCGGCGGGCACCGGGCCTGCGGCGGCGCTGGGACGCACTCCCGTCCTCCCC
>VZTY01023258.1:0-47432 GCA_013400935.1 Turnix velox | reverse complement strand
TCTAGTAGATGTGTTTGTTTGGTGGCCCTGCTAGGCAGGGGTTTGGAACTACATGATCCTTGAGGTCCCTTCCAACCCGGGTCATTCTGTGATTCTGAAAATGTCCTTGCTTCTCCAAAGGCCGTAGCCAGGTGATATTTTGTGCCATAGGATGAAGAGGTCATAGTCATAGTCATCTAGGTTGGAAGGGACCTTTCAGATCATCAAGTCCAACCATCATCCCAACTCTTGCAAGCTTCATACCTGGACAGGGACTTGAACCCTTGACCCTCAGATTAGGAGTCTGATGCTCTCCCAACTGAGCTACACACCCAGGTGTTCAGGTGCCTGGAGTTTTAGGAGGATTCTGTCCCTTTTCAAGGGAAATTGAGCTATTTCACAGGGGAAAATCATAGCATTTACTCCCTTGGTGTCCAATTAATTTCTAGGAGTGGCTTTTGGCTTGTGTTTTCCCCAGCTCAGATCTGGAGGAGGATGATTGCCAGGGTGTGGAGTAACAGGACAATCTTAAACATTAATGATGGTGTTAGAGCCCAAAGCTTCCCTTCTCTCCTTCCTAAATGTCTTGCTAAAACTCTAAGAAACTATTCACTATGAAACCCTGCTCCAGGTTTTTAAAGCATCCACATTCAGCTCAGGCTGAGAGAACTGGGGTTGTTCATCCTGGAGAAGAGAAGGCTCCAGGAAGACCTTCTAGGGTCCCTTCAGTACTTGAAGAGGCTCCAGGAAAGCTAGAGAGAGGCTGATTGCCAGGGCATGGAGACACAGGATGAGTGGCAGTGCTTTTAAACCAGAGTAGGACAGGGTTAGATGAAACATGTGGAAGAAGTTCTTCCCCATGAAGGTGGGAAGACACTGGAAGAAGTTGCCCAGAGAGGTGGTGGAAGGTCCATCCCTTGGGATCTCCAAGACCAGGCTTGCTGAGCAGCCTCATCTAGTGCAGGATGTCCCTGCTCACTGCTGGGGGTTGGACTAGGTGGTCTTTGAGGGTTACTTTCAACTCAAGCCTTTCTATGATTTTATTTAAGAAATATTTTTCAACAACATTAATTATTCCCTCTTCTACCTGCCACAGCATCCATCCCTACCTCTACGTGACACATCACATCTTCTACTGCCACCACAGCCATGTCCTTCCCCTCCCTCCTAAAGACAGCCAGCACAGCTGAGAGGCACATGCACTGAATCAAAGTGATACATAGCAGCTGTAGTCATTTTTTCCTGCCTTTTATGTTCTGCTTTTCAAGTTTTAAATTTTTTTTTATTAAAGCCTGCTCATATGCTTTGCACTTTTCCAGCTCTCATTTTTAGCCCCGCTCCAGTGAAAACACACACACGTATGAAGGGCTGCTTGAAGCAGCCCCACTCAAATTAAAACAAAAAAAGAAATATGCAAAATGTCACATTTTTATGCATAGGGAAGTATGCAACAAGCAAAGAAATAGCTGCTGGGGAAGAATGTTGAAGGAAATAACTTTATTGCCTTAGCAGGAGGAATTATTGCCTTTTGCAAGCATTATTACTAACAGATGTATATCTCCTGATGAAATGGAAGACATACTGTAATGCTCAGAGGTCACCACACACCATATAACATCTAGACACACAAAACCTACAGATTATTAACAGCTACACCCTTTAATCTTTTCACACATAAATTAAGAAAATGGGTTCTCACTTTTTGGTACTAACATGCAGCAGCTCAGGAAGATATTTTCCTTCCCTAAACACTTAGTAGCAGCAGTTCAGGAAGATATTTTCCTTCCCTGAATACTTAGTAGCTGAGTCGTTCAGTATTTTTTTCTAACAGCTTGCTGTGGTTGCATCAAAAGCTCCACCAGAATTTTTACCCCCATTACCAGGATTACAAGGAACTTCCCATAAGAAAAAGAATCCAGGGTGGAATTGCCTTAATAAAAAAAATAACATTCATTTAGGAGAATGGAATTGCAAAATAGATATTAATCATCATCAAGAATTAAAACAGAACAGCTTAAAGTCACATCTTTGGTTTTTGGCCTTCACCCCTGCAAAATGGTACCAGGTCCAGCTTCTGACCAGTAATGATTTGGGAAAAAAAAACCATAAAAAACATGAAGCAAATCAAATTACTGGTTCTACCACATCAAGGCAAAGTAAGACTCAATTCCAAGAAACAAAAATCACACAATTTACTGCCTTAAACCTACTTTTTACATTCATTTAGCATTGGTTCAGCCAAACCAGAGCTAAGCATAGTTAAAAATCCATCCTAAAAGGACCTTACCTTTACAAAAGCACTGCTGCTCATCATGCTTCTTCTCAGGGACCATCTTTTCCAGGTTAACCCTCTCTCACACACTGCTTCTTACAGACACCTAGGCCTTCCTCATTTACTAATGAGGGTTTTGGGGAGGGGTGCATTTAAGAAAAAAGCTGTGCTTAATTGTTCCTCTCCCCCATATGTTATTGTCCCTTCTCTAAAGGACCTCAGCCAGCCCTTTCTGCAGGGTGGTGTTGGTTCTTTCCTTTTATTTTCTATTAGTTTCAGGGAAACCTAGGATAATGATACATTTTGCTGATAAATTAGTTTCCCTTTCATATAACTAAAAAAAATCTGTGAAGAAAGTCACAGAGTAAGCTGGAAGTCTATCTAGAGATCTCCTAAAGGAAGAAGGAGATGATCAAAATGATAAGGTAACTTTACACTGCTTGAGAAAGCAGTACCTATTAACCTAACTCTTACCTTTTACCTATGAAGGAGCAGATCTTAGTTCTTTTTCCCTTTGCACATGAATTTTGGGGGAGAGAAGTTTTTCTGTGGGTAAGCTGTAAAAATTAAGGATGTGCTGGAGGCTTTGTGGGGTTTGGCTTGGGCTCTGGTATCTCAGCTGGGAGTGGGGTGGATGGCTGGGTGCCAGCCACCAGTTAGGACTTCTTTCTTGTAGCTCTTCTATTCATGATATCAGTATCTCTAGGCTGTCGTGGCTCCCTCTATAAACTGAGGAGCTGCCAATAACAAGGGAGATCTGTCACATCTTAATTAATGCTGTGTTTTGGCTGCTGGCTTTGGCTGCCTGTTCCATGTCTCATTATTCCACACAAATTTGGGAGGAAAGGTAATGTTTGCCTGAATTGTGCTGTGTCATTCACAAATACCACGTGGAGCACCTGGAAGAGCAAGTTCTCCAAGCTCCTCTTCCCATGGAGGACTATTGCTAATTTGAGAAACAAATTTTATTTGTAAAAATGTGATTTTTTTTAAATGGAGTTTAGGCATTGGGTTGGGGTTGTTGGTGATGGAACACTAGAACAGGCTGCCCAGTGAGGGTGTGGAGTCTCCTTCTCTGGAGATATTCAAACCCCACCTGGATGTCTTTCTGTGTGACCTGATCTGAGTGTTTCTGCTCCAGCAGAGGGGTTGGACTTCATGATCTCTTGAGGTCCCTTCTAACCCCTGACATTCTCTGACCAGACCCCAGCCCAGCTTTGAAACCCAGGTGAGGTCTCAGGATTGTGTCGGGTTCTGGGAGTAAAGATGGATGTTGCTCCTGCATTTTTATTTAGTCTCCTTTCTGATAACCCTAAGGAATGTCTTCTCAGTGAGAGAGGGATCATCTGTTGAAATGTTTACTTCTCTAATTGTTCTAAAGAACCAGTTGCTGCTGGCAACTGGTTCTTTATCCATCTGGGCAAATGATGGCCATCTGTGTCACCCCCTCCGCTCTCCTTAAAGAGGAAAGTCCTCTCTCTAACCATCTTAGACTTACATGATGGTCACAGCTCTCTGGGCTTATGGAGCTGGGAAAGATGGCAGTGAAAAAAATTCTCTTTTCTAAATTTTTTTTTTCTTAAATGCTGACCCAGTTAATAGCTTGATTTATCTGAATCTCTTTTGGCTTATTTGAGTAACTGAACTCCTTTTGGGGAATGAGAAATATTGAATCACTGCATTCTCTTTGGGGAAGATATTTTCTTGGTTGAGCAAATCTTGCTGGTTCCTGCTCTCTGGTCTTGGGAATGAAGATTAAATCATGAATTGGCCATCTCTATGACAACAGATACACAGCCCTCCTGAAGGAGGCGTTGTTTTAGAGGGACTTGCCAGGTGGATCACAGATAAGGAGCATACATAAATCAGATTTTTGGCTCCAAGATTGTAAAATATTATGCTTGGTGCCTTTCCAAATGTGATCAGCTTGTGCAGGCTCTTCCGCTGCTGGGGCTGTGAGCTTTGGGGGGAGTGTTAGGGCCTTCTGCTGAAGAGCCAGATTATGTGGCTCAGTTGGGTCTGGAGTAATTAAATTCTCATTTGTACATTTGGGACAACTGAAAAGGTGAGCTGAGGCAAAGAGGTAAGTTTGTAAAGTTTTATATCTTAGTTTTTCTTTAAAAGAGCAACAGCGAGAGGGAATTTGTTGGCCAAGATGTCCCAGGTGGGCACCCATGGGTGAAGAAGGCAAGTAAGAGGCCATCATATATTTTAAGGTAGAAGCCTTAGTTGCCCATTTTCTTATATTTTCTAGGAAGTTATATTACCTGTGGCAGTATAGAGAAGGAGGAAGATCTAAGTCCACAGAAATGATGAAGCACTGAGTGATGATTCCTCTCAGGAAGAAATGCTTGCTGACAGACCGACTCTGTTTATGATAAAAATATTTTATTTCTCTCAAAGTGCCCCAAAAGCACCACAAAACCACATGGCTTGGTTCTGATGCCTTGTGCCTGGCCAGCTCTGCTGCTTTTTCTCACTCTCCCTGTTTTTTAACTCCCTCAGATATCACACTGGGTGCTCTGAACCAAAGAGAATAAAAGGGAAACTCTGACAACAAAAGGACCAAAATGAGGAAACGTCAACATTTGCCCTTTATGACAACTTTTTGTCTCCTCCTCTCAGGCTTTTGCTCTGTTGGTGCCCAGCAGCAAGCAGGTAAGACCAGAAGCTTCTACCTGCCTTTGTGCCTGTACAAATTTGCTGTGAAATTGCGTTGTTTGTTTTTTAACATGCATGTCTGTGGTAGGTTGTGGTTTACCTTTTGCTCCTCAGACCCTGCTCGGGTGAGGAGCCTTTCAGACCTAGACCTAAGCACGTGGTGCCTTCTGAGCATGTTGCTGGCTGGTGCTGTGCTTGTGAGGATGCTGTGGGATACAAGGGTGTAGGATGTGCACCCAGGAGTGGCCCTGGATGGATTTTCTCCTGGGCAGAGCTGTTTTTCCATCCTTGCATGTGTAGGAGGGGTTTCTTGCAGTGAGGAGAGCAAGGCTGGTTGGCTTTTTTTAAGAGGAGATGCTGTTGCCTTTGAGACCAGAGCTGGTATCATGAGGAGGTGGGTGTGGTGGTGATGGGGTTAACAGCTGGAAAAAATATGGAAAGCTTAAGCCAGCACCCAGGCTGTTTTAAGCTGAGCAATTCTTTCCTTGAGCACCAGCACAGAGCCAGAAAAGCCCTGAATCAATCAAAAAAAACTGTGCAGGAGACCTTGGTCAGCTGGAAGCTGAGTGAGCCCAAGTTCATACATGAAACTATAGCATCTCTGACTCGGAGCTGATGTCCAAACCCCTGTGTTGATGATCCAGGAGGGGAGAAGCATCACACCTCCCCTTCCTTGTGAAGGGTAGGTGGCATGCTGTCCCCTCCTCAATGTCTAAGGTGTCAGGGCACTGGTGGCTGCCTGGTTTTTCCCTCTAGTTCTACTAGTTCTACTGTGGGTGATGAGGGGAAGCTAAGCTTCACTTTTAATGTGCTAAAGAGGCTGTTGGTTTTTTGGGTGAGGAGGAGGAGGAGGCATGCTTGTGCTGGCTGATGGAAACCCCTAAATCCCCCCCATCTTGTTTTTTTGAAGCTGTCAGAACCGTTGCCATGGCTGATATAATATTTCTAGTGGATTCCTCCTGGAGCGTGGGGAAGGAACACTTCCAACTTGTTCAAGAGTTTCTGTATGATGTTGTAAAAGCTTTAGATGGGGGAGGAAATGATTTTCACTTTGCCTTGGTCCAGTTCAGCGGAAACCCCCACACAGAGTTCCAGTTAAACACCTACCCCTCTACCCAAGAAGTCCTCTCCCATATTGCCAACATGTCTTACCTGGGGGGAGGCCCCAAGGCTGGAAAAGGATTAGAGTACCTAATCGAGCATCATCTCACTGAAGCTGCTGGGAGCAGAGCCAGTGAAGGCATCCCCCAGGTTATCATAGTCCTAACGGACGGACAATCCCAGGATGAGGTGGTTCTGCCATCATCCATCCTAAAATCAGCTCGTGTCAACCTCTTTGAGGTCGGCGTGCAGGAGGACAATGTGGAAGGGGAGCTAAAGGAAATATCCAGCCCACCCTTGGATAAGCACCTTTTCAACCTAAAGAATTTTACTGCTCTCCACGGCGTGGTTGGAGACTTAGTTGCGAGTGTCCTCTCCTCCTCCACAACTCCACAAAAGCCTGGGGCCAAAGGACTGGTTAAAGACATCACAGGTAATGGCTGGCTGCCCGTGGCTCCTATTGACATGGTGTCATCTGCTGGTGTTGTGCTGTGTGAAGCCTTTGTAGGGACAATACTGAGATGGACGTTCAGGTGTTTAAAAACAAAGGTTTGAAGCACGTGGCCCTAAGTTTGTGTCTACTAACAGTGAAGTTGTTTGCTGGCCAGGCTACCAGGACGTAGCCCAGGAGACCTTGGATGGGGAGCAGCCCATTACCATAGAGTCCTAGAGTTGGAAGAGACCTTCCAAGGTCATCTAGTCCAACTCCCTGAAGTGACAGGGACATTCTACACTAGATGAGGTTGCTCAGAGCCTCAGCAACCCTGGCTTTGGATGTCTCCAGGCATTGATGGAGCTCCACTACCTCTCTGGGTGACCTGGGCTGGTGTCTCACCACCCTCATGGGGAAGAACTTCTTCCTCATGTCTCATCTAAACTTGCCTTGCTCATTGTGACCATCCCTTTCCACCTGTAGTATGGGAATGCAAATGTAGGGAGCTCTGCAGAGTTATTAAATTGTCCCATCCTGCCCACTCCCAAGGCAGGGAAATAGGGGATGAGCACACCAGCTGTGAAGGTGATTCTTTGAGGCCCTGATCTAAAACCCTCTTGGAGACCAAGAAGGTCACTGTTGGCTGTGGGAGCACCCTGAGGGATGTCCCCTTGCAGCCAGTGAGGGAAATAGGCAATGGTATAGCTCCAGAAAGTCATGTTCTTGGCTGAAGACAACAGAAGTAGCTCAGAGGAGAACATTTTTTTTGCTGAAATCCTATCCTTTAGATGGCCCTTAGCCTCTCTCCTCACCTGCTTGGAGGAAGCGCATGTGGTTGGAGAGTCCCTTTTGTGATGCTGGTCAAAGGCCTTCTTTACAAGTTGATGGCTTCTATCTGCTGGAGCACTGGACTCTCTCCATAACCTCTTTATGAAAGATGTTGACTTCAATGAATCTATGTTGGACAGGAGCCCAATTTCCCTAAAAAAATAAAAAGCAGAAAGACCCTCTTCACTCATCCATCCCTTCTCTGTCTATGGAATTGCAGCACGGAAAGGGCCTTGTGGGCAGCTTTGTGCTTCAAAAGAGAAGTGACAGAGATCAAACCTTTCTTTTTATTCCTGAGACTCCATCTGAAGGTTGATGGCTTGTTGGGGTGATGTAAGGCAAGCAGCAGTGTGATGAGGCAGTGTATCATTAATCCCTTCCCCTGTGTTGTCCTGCCTGATTAACCCCACTGGGTGCTCTCCATCACTGCATGACGCCCATCAGCACCAAAAGGCTGTGCTCACCTGTGTTCTCATCATGCTTGACAGGGCAAATTATCTAGATTTGGGGAGGAAAAGCTCTTTCCACAGAAAGATGATGTAAAAGTTTGCCAATCCCAAGAAAATTATCTCAATAATTGTGGAAAATGAATGTCATCCCCCAGCCTGCATCTTCACCATGAGGGACCCTAGTGCTTCCCTGTTGAAATCAATAGGGGAACTGGTCTTTGGGGGTAGGGTGTCATCCTCTAGGGCACTCCAGCAGGAACATTAACTTCTAGAGTCACAGAAATAGCTTTAAAAGTACATTCCTGCTTTGTGTGTATCATGATTTTCCAAGTTAATTTCTACCCAAAGATACTTTGGGACAACATTTCCTTACAACCCTGTAACACAAATTTAAGCTAATCCTTCTACTGTAGCTTTGCTTTTGTGTGGCATAAAACCATAAAACCCAGTGCTACAAAACCCAGAAGAAGATGTTATGAGTCCTAAACATTGGATGACAACATGCAAAGCATGGGATGAATATGTTTGTGTGATATTTTAAGTAATTTTTTCAGCTGATAACTCCTTGCACCATTAAAATGTATTAAAAAGCCACACTAGAAATGTGCACTAATATGAAATAAATGTGAAAAAAAAACAAAGATCCCATAGCGCTTCCAGTAGAGAGGACCAGACCTGCTGGTCTGGGGTGTAAGTAGGGAAGTCAACCCTGAGTTTGCCCTGATGTATTTGCTGGATATCACCTGTCTGTCTCACCTGACCCTCCTTGCTTAGTTGTGTAACCAGCATGCTTGTATTTGTTCTCCACCACCAACTTGTTCCATAAATGTTCACTCAAGTACAATAAGTTTTTTTACAGTGATGACAAATTATCCAACACATCTGCTTCAGGTCTCTCCTGTTCCTCAAAAAGATGTCCAGAGTATCTTGATGCAATCCCTTTAAGAATTCCATTTTGTTTATATGCTCAAGTAAAAGGTGAGCATCCACAAAAGCACAGCAAAGACAGCTCAAGCACCCCAAAATTTCAGCTCAATGGTGGAAAAATAAATCAGAATGGTCCATGTTGGAAGGGCCATCTCAGATCATCAAGTCCAACCATCAATGCAACCCTGACAGTCCTGAAGTCCTTCATGATTCTGAACCACACTGGTGTTCCTCAAGCCAACAGGGCTGGCTCAGGGATGTGATGGTGCCTGGAGACTTTTTCCTTTGTCACTGAACTTTTGGAATTACTTGAATCTCTCAGTGATGTGGAAATGTATGAAAATATTTTTACTAGAAAAACAACTAAAAAAGCAAAAAAAAAACACCCAAACAAAAACCCACAACACCCCAGCAAAGAGCACAGGTTTATTCCTGGCCTTGTTGAACCACATGCCAATTCTACTACTGGTTTCATCTCACGAAAATTAAGAATTGTGTGTGATTTCCAAATGTTAATTTGCTAATAATTTGAAGTTTGGTTTCTTAATGAGATTGGAGAGTAATAGTGTACTTTGGGGTCTTCTTCCTCTCCAACTTTCTGCATGTGGTAAAATCAGTTTATCAAGAGAATAATAACAGACCCTGGGGAAGTTTTGGTCTGCTTTGGTAAGTGCCACAGCAAAAATGTTTTCCCCCGTGTTCATGCCATATAAAAGTGGTGTTTTCTGTGTGTAAATCCGCAGCAGATGCTTGTGACCATCCAGATGTGGTTCTACCAGAGTTGGATAATTGTGTCATGACTGATTCCATCATCCTGTTTTAACCTGATTCTGCATTCCTTGATAGAATATCCCAAGTCCAAGTGAAAATACAGACCAGGGCCATCTATCAGTAATCTAAGGGTGAAGTAATAAAAGCAAGACAACTTTTTCATGGTATGAATTGAGGATTGCGAAGTTGACTTGCTGTAAAAATACCGTCCTGTGTGTGCTGGTGAAAGAGTGACAGCACAAGCATAAGAATGAAAACTTTTTCAGTTATTTTTCAATTCTTTCTTAGCAACACATATCCAATAATCCTTTGTGGTGGGAGAAGCCAACCCATTCAGCCACTGCTTTTTTAACCTTTAAGGAAAAGAGCAGAATTGCAAGAAGGAGGCTGAAATTTTCCATATAACCGGTAGGCAGTGGCTTTTCTCCCTTTGCCTTCCCCTAAAATAATAATTTAAAAAAGTATACAATGAGGAGGAACCCTCCTGTATTCCCCTGCTATCTTCAGGGTGAATCATTGTCAAAATCCACCACTTTTTTTATTTTTTTGGCTCTGTCTAAAGATTGGGAGAATATTAGATTTCCTCAGGTCTAGATTTCCAATGAATGCAACCACTGGTTTGGGTTGTGTCCACCATCTCTTGGTGGTTAGACTGGGAGCTGGTATTCAATCAGAATGCAGAACTTCAAGGCCAACATCACCTCCTGTTTTATTTTCTCATTGTTGTGTTTCTTCCTGGGTTGTTTTTTTTTTTGGTTTTGTGTCTTTTTTGTTTGTTTGTTTTGTTTTTTTTTTCCTCTGAAAAATACATCACAGCATTCCAGCATGTGATCCCCCATTTGTAACCCTGTCACCTTTTTTTTTTTTTTTGCATTTCTCTCTCTTTTTTTTTAAGCTCAAGAGTCTGCTGACCTTATTTTCCTTATTGATGGATCAAACAACATCGGAAGTGGCAACTTCCAAGCCATCTGTGATTTCCTTGTAAATTTGATTGAGAGCCTGAGAGTCGGAGCTCAGCAGACACACATTGGGGTGGTGCAGTATAGTGACCAGCCCACCACTGAGTTCACTCTGAACACCTACTCCACCAAAGCTGATGTTCTGGAGGCCATCAAGGCCCTGAGCTTTCGAGGGGGCGAGGAGGCCAACACGGGCGCGGCACTGGAGTTCGTGGTGGAGAACCTCTTCACCCAGGCAGGAGGCAGCAGGATAGAGGAAGCCGTGCCTCAGATTTTAGTGCTGATCAGTGGTGGAGAGTCTAGTGATGATATCCGAGAGGGAGTGTTAGCAGTCAAGCAAGCTAGTATCTTTGCCTTTAGCATTGGGGTCCTGGGTGCTGACAGTGCTGAGCTGCAGCAGATTGCCACCGATGGAAGCTTCGCCTTCTCAGCCCTGGATATTCGTAACCTGGATGCTCTCCGAGACTTATTGCTCCCCAACATTATTGGAGTGGCCCAAAGGCTCATTTTGTTAGAGGCCCCAACCATTGTGACTGAAGGTATGTATGGCTTTCTAGACTGCTTGCCTATCCCTTAATGAATGCACGCTTTGAAAGCATATTTCATTTTAGTTTTTGTTTTTTGGAATGCATTTGCACAGGGAGGTTGTGGATGCCCCCTCCCTGGAAGTCTTTAAGGCCAGGCTGGATGAGGCATTGAGCAACCTGGTGTGGCGGAAGGTGTCCCTGCCCATGGCAGGGGGGGTTGGAACTAGATGATCTTTAAGGTTATTTCTGACCCAAACCATTCTGTGGTTCTATGATTCTTGAGGGTTTTGGGATGCTGGAACAGGTTCCCCAGAGAAGCTGTGGCTTCCCCATCCCCAGAGGGGTTCAAGGTCAGGTTGGAGCAACCTAGGATGGTGGGAGGTGGCTCTGCCCATGACAGAAGGGTTGGAACTAGATGACCTTTGAGGTCCCTTTCAACCCATATCTATGATTTGTCTGGTCTCCTTGTGGAGAAACAAGCTGAAAACAGATGAAGAGACAAATAGGTCTGTCCTCATGTGTGACAACTGGGTTACCTTTTGAAAACCAGGAGTTTTTGTATCAAGTAATTGGTTTTGAAGGACACAAGCAGAGTGTTACCTACTGAATGGTTTGCCTTTAGAAAACCATGAGTTTTTATATCAATAACTATTTTTTAAAGGATCCAAACCGAGTGTTAGCTGCAAAATGTTTTATC
This sequence comes from Turnix velox, assembly GCA_013400935.1. NCBI lineage: Eukaryota > Metazoa > Chordata > Aves > Charadriiformes > Turnicidae > Turnix > Turnix velox. The sequence continues at coordinate 35,828 of VZTY01023258.1, read as the reverse complement.
TTTTGAGAACCATGAGTTTTTATATCAATTAATTGGTTTTGAAGGACACAAGCAGAGTGGTAACTACAGAATGGTTTATCTTTTGAAAACCATGAGGTTTTATATCAATAACTGTTTTTTAAAGGACACAAGCAATATGTTAACTACAGAAGGGTTTGCCTTTTGAAAACCATGAAGTTTTATATCAATAATTTGGTTTTGAAGGACACCAGCAGCATGTTAACTATAGAATGGTTTGCCTTTTGAAAACCATGATTTTTTTATATCAATAACTGGGTTTTAAAGGATACAAGCAGAGTGGTAAGTACAGAGTGGTTTGCCTTTTGAAAACCATGAGGTTTTATATCAATAACTTGGTTTTGAAGGACATAAGCCGAGTGTTAACTACAGAATGGTATGGGTTGAAGGGATCTCAAAGATCATTTGGTTCCAACCCTCCTGCCTTGGGCAGAGGCACCTCCCGCTAGACCATGGTGCTCAAAGCCAGGTCTTCAACACCCTCTGGGATGGAGCAGCCACAGGTTCTCTAAGCAGCAAAAAAAAAAAACAAACAAAAACAAAAAAGAAAGAGCTCTTGCTGGACTATGTAGGTACCTTGGGGGTAAATACTGCAGTGTTGTCGGTTCTGGAAACTTTGTTGTCCTGTAAGCTTGCATTTAAGATCAGCTCAAAGTGTTAAGAGAAGGAAATTGGAATAGGAAAACAAACAGGGGTGGATCCCTATTTCTCAGCATTGAAATGCTAAGCTTGTTTAAACAGCTAAAGCAAGTACCTCATTGAAACTATGCACTACCTTGTGGAAAAGGGTGTTGTACTTAAAAGCAGAACAATCTTATGTTTTAAAATTCCTGCCTTGGTAATATAATTATTTCCCTTTAATCTAGAAGCTGGGAAAGTTTACAGCTTTCAGTGAGGCAGTGGAAAATGACAATGTAAGGGTCAATGTTCTCCAAAGATCATTCTAAAGTCCCCATTGCTATTGCTTCTGGACTAGCATTAGCTCAGGTGCAGTAGAATGATGAATATATGGATTTATGGAGCTAAAGATGGGACAAAGTGTTTCTCCCCTTGTGGTTTTTAGGACCCAGTTGAATTTACTGACCTAGAGGCTCTAGGAAAGGAACAACGTCTTGCTTCAGAGCCCCCGCGCTGCAGCTGCTGCACTTAATTACCAGTGTACTTAATGCAAGCAACACTTTTGGGACTGAAATGTCAGTTTGGGGTCTGCAAATGGTGTTCAACTCATGTGTTGAAATCTAAAACTGCATTCCAGATACCTGATCAATGCCTGAGCATGGTTGCTACCCTGGAGCTCAAATCAAAGGGAGGAATTTGCCTAAAAGATGATTTTATGAGGTTGCCTGGATTATTCCAGGAAAGAGCATGAAGCACTTTCGCTTGTGGCACCCTGCAAGAGCCATATTTAGCTGAATAAGCTGAAGTTTTGCCCATTTTCCACTTAAAATGCCAGCTCCTTTGTAGGAAGTCCTAGAGTAGCACCAGCTTGTGCAGTTACCTACAGTTGGCAGCACCAAATGGAGAGGTCAGTATTTTCACAGAAGATTTAGGGCATTCCCTTTGCCTGGTGTCTGTGAAAATTTGAATTTTAACTTGTCTACTTTATTCAAACCAGGGCAGCCTTGGAAGCCTGCAGCACAAAAGCACTGGTGTGCTAAAAAGGGATGCCAAACCCAGTGAGATGCCAAGTGTTCCTGTGAAATGCTGAAGTCACTTCACTTCCCTTTAGGTCTTGGCTGCCTGGTAGTACCCCTGAGTGTCTTCATAGGCTTTTCTACCCCTCTTCCCCCTTCTCCTTAGTTCCTGGGAGGGCCTGGGTGATTAAATTAGGTGAAGTGCTCCACCAAAGAGAGCTGAGGCAGTGAGGAGGGAACCAAACAGGTCTGGGTTTTGACACTGACACGCTCTTGACATTCTCAGCTTCTCAAGTTCAAGATACTTAGACCCCAGGTCCATTCAAGTTTCTAGGAGAGCTGCCATCTTTGCCAGGCTCTGGTTCAGACCTTCTGAGATGTAGGTAGCTTTCCTTAAGCACTTTCTCTTTAATTTCATCCATTGAAATTAGCTTTGGGTTGTTTTTTTTTTCTTCCTGTGGGTTTTGGTTTGGCTTCTTGCATTCCTCTTCTCTGAGGAAAATGTGCTGCGGGGTTTGAGAGCCATGGGAGGAATGAGGAGCAGAAGCTCTTCCCAGCCTCCTTTCTCCCTTCAAAAAGCCCTTTGATGTTTCCCAAAAACTTCTATATAAAGTCAAAAGTTTCCAGTGTCGACATTCGGTGTTGGTCTTGTTAATATTTACTTTTTTTTTTCCTCCCCATCTATATTTGCTGTGTTAAATATGATGATACTTTGACTCCAGTGTTGCACAACAGGGTTTTTCCAGCACCGCCAGCTCTCTTCCTTTAAAATTAGCGGAGGAACAGGAAAGCTGATTGTCTTCTTTGTGTCCTTTGTTGCCATCAATGAAAACCTTTCAGAGATTACAATCTAGGGGACACATTTTATTAAAGCCATGGCAACCAGGATTATAATTCAGCTCCTCCATGACTGGTCTGGCTCTGCAAAGAAAAATTATAAACTTGATTTTATTAGATAAGGAGTAACATGTAAACGTGAAGACCTCAATTTCCAGGTATGTTGAGTGAGTGGAGACTGTTCTACACTTGTGTCATTGTTCTTGGGAACCTAATCCTTCTGAGATCAAACCACACTCTGGCATAATTTAGATGGTTCTGGTGCAGGAAGAGGGAGCATCACTCACTTCTTTTATCTCATGTGCCTCCCAAGAGTCAAGATTTCTCCAAAAATACCTGTATTTTAAAAATAATTATTATTAATAAGATGCTGAGAGTAACAAATAAGGTCTCCTAAATGTTGCCCAACTATGGTAGAGTTGACATGCAGCATGTGGTGAAGATTTTCACTGATGCTTGTGTTCCTGTGTTACTTGCAGTGGTGGAGGTGAACAAGAAGGACATAGTCTTCCTGATAGATGGCTCCACTGCTCTGGGGACAGCCCCCTTTAATGCCATCCGTGATTTTGTGGCCAAAATTGTCCAAAGGCTGGAGGTTGGACCTGACCTCATCCAAGTGGCTGTGGCACAATACGCAGACACCGTGAAGCCTGAGTTTTACTTTAACACCCACCAGAGCAGAAAGGATGTAATGGCCAATGTGAAGAAGATGAAGCCCATGGGTGGCACAGCCCTCAACACCGGCTCAGCGCTGGATTTTGTGAGGAACAACCTCTTCACCAGTGCTGCTGGCTGTAGGATGGAGGAAGGGGTGCTCCCCATGCTGGTGCTCATCACTGGTGGTAAGTCCAGGGATGCTGTTGACCAAGCTGCAGCTGAGATGAAGAGAAACAGGATAGTCATCCTGGCCATTGGCTCTAGAAATGCTGACCTGGCAGAGCTTCAAGAAATTGCCCATGAGAGAGATTTTGTCTTCAACCCCAATGACTTCCGTGTCCAGTTCATGCAGGCCATCCTTCCTGAAGTGCTCTCACCCATCCGGACCCTCTCTGGAGGACTGATTGTCCAAGAACCACCATCAGGTAATTAACTACCTTTGTTCTAATTACAGAAATAGGATCAATAGCTCTTAGGCTGTGAGGTGAAGTGATAAAAAGCATCAAGGACCAGTTCTCGTGTAGTTAAATGTTGTCGCCAGTTTGCAAAACGTGCACAAAACAGATGAGGGAATTTTGGCAGTGTGGTGGTTGTCACAGGTTGGTCATCCCTTCCTTCTCCCATGCTGTGTTTGTCACCAAGATTTAGAAGCCATAATGCAGAAGATGTGCTTTACTGGTTGGGTACTCAAATCTTTCAGTGGAAGCTTTTTCTCTCACTCGGGGTTTGTGTAACCTATGAATGGGACACACTGAGAATGTTCTAGCACTTTCTCCACTTTGAAAATCATCCATATTTGCTCAAGAGAGCTTAAAGATTGCATCTGAGTGTAAAGAAAATAAGCAAAGTTGTCCCTGTAGATGGTCAGAGAAACTGTAACTCACCCTTTAAGAGCATCCCTTGAGTTTTCTTACCATTTACCCAACTCAAGCCCTAAAAATGAGGGCAGTGTTAATTATCATTCAGTCTGCTTGGAAGATGACCTCAAACCCTCTGAAGCCAGTAGAGACTTGCTCTTCTTACTCTTGCTGTTGACACCAGTAGACTTTGGAAGCAATCCAGTTGCCTGTCATGTCTTCTGAGGCAGTTTCCATCACAGTTCTTGAGATATTCTAGCTGCAGAGAGAATATTATACCAAATTTCTCAGGATTTCTTCCAAATAAAGACTCATGAGTTTGAATTAGTGTTGGACTAGATTATATTTAAACCTGCATTTCTATCTTAAGGCATATTAACTTTAGAAAAGCAGGACCTTTTCCAGCTCCAAGGAAGACCAACAGTGAGGCTCCCATTGGCTTAAATGGGTGTTGAATGTCTATATTTTCCCTAATTTCTTCAAGTAATTAAAAACTATAAAACACATTGAGAAGATTTACCTGGGTTTAAAATTATCAACCTCAGTGAAAAAAAGAGACTGAGCTTTTGGAAAATATCCTTCAAGAATCAAAGCCCATGAATGATTTGCATGAAGGGCAGACATTATAAAATCAGTTTGCCAACACTTGTCCTTAATTAAGATGAATATCACAGGACTTATCATTTAATAAGCTTTATTTTCAGAGTGTGTCTGCTGCTAATAAGAGTTTTGCATGGCTATCCACCAAACTTTGCATTTTTATTTCTTAATGTTAAATAACAATGTTCCTTGGCCTTCCTTGTTCTTTAAAGCTCATTCATGCAGCTTCTCCTTTTTTCCTGTCCGTTTGCTTTACTGTTCTCTCAGCTCCTCACCTAAACAATTAGCAGGTAATCATATCCTACCCCATAAAATGAATATTTTTAGTAATTTTGACACTAGGCAGTCTTATATTTCAACCAGATATAGTCTCACCCTGGACCTTTGAATGGCATTTTCCTGGGAAAAATTTAAAATACCCAAAGCCAAGATAATCTGCAAAATCTGACATCAATGCCTCTACTCCCTTTTCACTTCTACATGTGTGTATATATGGCATTTTAAGTATATTTTGTATAAATATATTAAATTTTATGTATTTATATATAGGATATTAATCTTACAGGAGGTGAGACAAGCTAGAGAGCTGGATGAATACAACCATATATCTAAGGAAAAATGCTTTAAACAGAAAGATGTTGAGTGGAACTAATTATAGGCATAAATATATTAATTAATTGCAAATTTAGAAGACAGTATCCAGGGGATGCATTGAATGAGCCCATCAGTTCTTGGAGACCTTGTTTAAAGTTCTGGCACTTTGCTCTGTCATCTTGGTCTGAGCATCTTTGGAGTGATGTTGCAGATCCATGGCTCAAGGCTCAGATGCTTGGGAAGGACTTATCCTTAAAAAACTGAGCTGAGAGGTGGCTGGTTACTGCCAGAAGTCAGAATTTCTGACATCAAAATGCATTTTTTCCACCTCAGATTTTGACAACTGCATGAGTCAAAAGGGAGATGTCTCAGGCAATTCTTGCAATCACAATGTGACCAGCTTTTCTAAACCTCATGGTAAAATAAAAGCTGGTTTTAATACCCACTTAAACACCAACCAGAACTGGTCACTTGGCAGAAGTGGGTTTTCCACACCAGTTGGAGATTAATTCTGTGCCATGGGCCAGCTCAACCTGGTGGCAGGGCATGAAGGTAGGTTAGAAACCTACCCAGGTTGCCCAGGGTGGTGGTGGAGGCTCCATTCTTGGAGACACCCAAGACCAAGCTTGGTGAGGTTCTGAGCAAATTCACTAGTGCAGGATGTCCCTATTCACTGCAGGGGTTTGGACTAAATGGTTTTAGAAGAACCCTTCCAACTCTATGACTCCATGATTGTGGAAGTCATTGACATTTGAAAGACTCTTCAACACAAATCAGACCCCACCTCACCCATGTAGTAATTTTCATCTTTGTACTAGATAATCTTTAAGGTCTCTTCCAACCTAAACTATTCTGTTCTATGATTCCTGTGCTGATGACACCATTTTCAGCTTTGTCTTTGTTGTTCCTGTGCTCATGACACCACTTTCTCTCCTCCATCTCCTCCCCTTCCTCCTTCCTCTTAACCCGGTGGACATGTGTGTACAGCACACACATGGGGAAAAAAAAACCCAAAAAAATCTATTTTCATTATTTTCATGGTTTTTTTCTGTGATGTCTCATGTTATTTTCTGTGCTCTACTGCAGTTCAAGTAACCAAAAGGGATATCATCTTTCTTTTGGATGGATCACTCAACGTGGGAAATGCCAACTTTCCTTATGTGCGGGACTTTGTCGCCACCCTAATTAACTCCCTTGATGTCGGCAGTGACAAAATCCGGGTTGGCTTAGTGCAATTTAGTGAAAATCCTAAAACGGAGTTCTTTCTCTACTCCTACCAAACCCAATCTGACCTAATCCAACGCCTGGGGCAGCTGAGGCCCCTGGGGGGTTCAGTGCTGAACACTGGCTCTGCGCTCAACTTTGTGCTTTCCAATCACTTCACGGAAGCCGGTGGGAGCAGAATAAATGACCAAGTACCACAGGTCCTAGTCCTGGTGACAGCAGGAAGGTCTGCAGATCCCTTCTTGCAAGCTGCCAATGAATTAGCTCGGGCTGGAGTGCTGACTTTTGCTGTCGGAGTTAGGAGTGCGGATCAGGCAGAGCTTGAACAGATTGCCTTTAATCCAAGAATGGTGTATTTTGTGGATGATTTCAGTGCTCTGGCAGCTTTACCCCAAGAGCTAAATAAGCCCATAACAACATATGTTAGTGGAGGTGTGGAAGAGGTTCCACTCACCCCAACAGGTAATACCTACCTTCCTTTGTGTTGACTGCATTGAGTTAATCTTGTTTCTCTTGTTCCCAATATCTATCAAAGGCCCTGGGTCATCAGAACAATAAGGGGTGTGCTTCACCTTAAATGTGTGACTTGACCCCAAAAGCTCTCCGTTTTGTTCAATTCATTGCTGGCACACTTGAAAAACAGCATGATTTGAAGTCATTTCAAGACCAATGGAGGATTTTAGTGAGCCTACACCTATCATTGCCCAGAGAGGTTGTGGATGGCCCTCCTTGGAGGTGTTAAAGACCAGGCTGGGTGAGGCATTGAGCCTAAGCCCATGGCCAGGGTGGTTGGAACTAGATGATCTTGAAGATCCCTTCCAACCCAAACCATTTTATGATTCTATCATTCGTTGACGCGTGGTGTTCCCTTTTGGTTGCCATAATAATGTCACAACATGTGAATGCATCATCTGCACTAGCTTAGGGTATGGGACCAAGAACTTGCGGCCACAAGGAATGGTGTGGAAAGGTGGAAGCAAAGCCAAAGAGCACAGAGTAGCTGAAGTCTGACCAGATTGAGGTGGCCAGTTCTTTGCCCAGAAGCAGACTGCAGTGTCAAAGCCCTTAGAGGCTAAATTTGACTCTAGATATTAAAACTTTAATAGTAAAACCCAAACTCAGGTGGCCAATTTAACCTTTTATCAAACAGGTATTTTTCTAACTAATTCTCGGAGTGCATATGAAGACATAGAACCAACCAGGATTGTTTAGCAAGGAAAGGAGACCATTAAGATGACTGTGGTAGATATTAAGACATAAAATTAGGTGATGCTTGATTTTTTTTTCCTTGAGTATCAACAATATGATAAAGGCATTGACCAGAAACAGGTACAAGAACTTTTTTGCCTCAGAATCACAGCTCACCTGTGGATTTAAGTGCCTCTTTGTGTTGTGGCTGGGAGAAGAACTTTAAGAGAGTACAGAGAATGCTTTGTGTGTGCATGAACTAATGACTTTTCTTTATCTATTTAGCATTTAAACACAAAAAAACTCACCTTCTGTTGCTGTTGTATTGATGCCTTTATGATTGGCAGTTTGATAGAATATAAACATCACTGGTGTAATCTGAAACAGCAGATTTATGACTTGTGTGATGTGACTTTGGTACCTGAATTTATTAAGCCTTAGAAGAGAGAGATGTCCTCACTTCCTTTTCATTCTCAGCTCAAAAAGACAAAGCTCCTTTAGTCCTGTAGCCTTTGAATGCTTTGGTAAATGAAAACCACTTGCTTTGCACATTAAAAGCATTGATGATTTGCAGAGAATTTTCTAGGGTGATATTTTAGAAAGAAAAAAATGCCTTCATATCTCTTCTTTTTGTTTGTGTTCCACCCCCCGCCTCCTCTCTTTTCATTTGATTGATTTATTCCAGAAAGCAAGAAAGATATTTTATTCCTGATTGATGGCTCAGCCAACCTCTTGGGTACCTTCCCTGCTGTCCGGGACTTCATACACAAAGTCATCTCTGAGCTGAATGTGGGTCCTGATGCCACAAGAGTTGCTGTAGCTCAATTCAGTGACACCCTCCAAGTGGAATTTGACTTTGCTGAGATCCCCTCCAAGCAAGACATGCTTCTGAAAGTTAAAAGGATGAGGATCAAAACTGGGAAGCCACTGAACATTGGGGCTGCTCTGGATGAAACCATAAGGAGGCTGTTTGTGAAGGAAGCTGGAAGCAGGATCGAAGAAGGGGTTCCTCAGTTTTTGGTCCTCCTTGTTGCTGGGAGATCAACCGATGATGTGGAGCAACCTTCAGATGCCCTGAAGCAAGCTGGAGTGGTGACCTTTGGTATCAAAGCAAAAAATGCAGACCTGCTGGAGCTGGAAAAGATAGTTTATGCCCCACAATTCATTCTGGAGGTTGAGTCCCTCCCTCGAATTTCAGAGCTTCAACCAAACATAGTCAACCTGTTGAAAACTATCCATCTTCAGCCAACAGGTAAAGAGACCCCTCTGGGTTTCCAAGAGTGGTGAAAGACACCATTTATGTGTCACCTTCTACTTGGTGACTGGGGAAATTTGGTCTCGTGATGGTTAAAATGATTCTGTAGAAACTACTGCTCTTCTTGTTTTTCCCTCTGGTCAGACCCTGATCCAGCAAAGCTTTAAGGTCCAAACCAAATTTTAAAGATGGATAAGGGGAAAGCCTTTTTTGTCTGGTCAGACTCTGATCCAGCAAAGCTTTAAGATCCGAACTGAATTTTAAAGATGAATAAGGGGAAAGCCTTTTTGGTTTGGCTGCAAGATCAAGCAGGTAAAACGTGGTGTGAACCTAAAGAGGGTCATTGATAGCAGAGATCTTGCAAAAAATTGATGGGTAATGCTGGGAAAAGGCTAGAAGAAGCAAATATGTTGATTTCTCTTCCCATCCTTCCTTTCTGGAGGAGTGACAGGGAGTGAGAAGCCCAGCAGTGCACTGGGTTAACTCTTATTTCTCATGGGATATGACACCAGTTTCTACTTTCTGACCATGCAACGATAAATGAGATGCTATGGAATCGGTTCCCATTACAAGCTCAGTAGGTGCGTGGATTGACTAAAGAATGGGACAAAAACCTTAAAGGAATCACATGAACATAATTATGAATTGACATTGTGGTCTTGGAACTTCTCCAGCTCTGAGGGTTCCTGAGCAACCCCAGTTTGAGAATTAACCTGCCTCCTGACAGCAGGGAAAGTGTAATAATATCCACATCATCTCTCCATAAAAATTCTCGGAGAATGAACTTAGAATCATCGAAACATGAAAAGGCCTCTTCTTTACCATCTTCACACCCCACTGTCCCCTCCCTGATCTTTGCACTCCTTTGGTTCAGTGCACGTGGAGAATGTGGGTGCAAAAGAGAATCTTACTTATTCCCCCCACTTACCCTTGCTTGTCTCAAAGAGTAGTGGAGAGGGTGAGAAGAAGGATGTGGTGTTCCTTATGTGGGTGCAAAAGAGAATCTTACATATTCCTCCCCCCTTACCCTTTCTTGTCTCAAACAGTAGTGGAAAGAGGTGAGAAGAAGGATGTGGTGTTTCTTATTGATGGCTCGGATGGTGTCAGAAGTGGTTTCCCTCTGCTGAAGACCTTTGTCCAAAGAGTTGTGGAGAGCCTGGATATCGGTCGAGACAAGGTCCGTGTGGCTGTGGCGCAGTACAGCAACGTCATCCAACCTGAGTTCTTGCTGGACACCCATGAGGACAAAGCAGATCTCATCCGCAGCATCCAGGAGCTGAAGATGATGGGAGGATCTCCTCTGAACACAGGAGCAGCCCTGGACTATCTCATCAGGAATGTCTTCACTGTGTCAAGTGGCAGCAGGATAGCAGAAGGTGTTCCCCAGTTCCTCATCTTGCTGACTGCTGACCGCTCCCAGGATGACGTGAGGAGGCCCTCAGTGGTCCTGAAGACAAGTGGCACGGTGCCCTTTGGTATTGGGATTGGCAACGCTGACCTCACAGAGCTCCAGACCATTTCTTTCCTCCCAGATTTTGCTATCTCTGTGCCTGATTTCAGCCAGCTGGATACAGTGCAGCAGGTTGTCTCCAACAGAGTCATCCGCCTCACCAAGAAGGAGATAGAGTCCCTTGCCCCTGACCTGGTTTTTACGTCACCCAGCCCAGGTGAGAAGATGAGGGTGGTGAAACACTGGAACAGGTTGCCCACAGAGGTTGTGGGCACCTCCCCCCTCCCTGGAGGTGTTTAAGGCCAGGTTGGACAAGGCATTGAGCAACCTGATCTAGTGGGAGGTGTCCCTGACCATGGCAGGGGTGTTGGAACTAGATGATCTTTAAGTACCCTTCCAACGCAAACTATTCTATGATTCTATATTTGTGTCTGCACCAAGGGTTGGCAGCAAAATATGATGTGACCAGTAGGTCAAAAGAGGTGGTTTTGCCCCTACTCAGCTCTGGTGAGGCTCCATCTGGAATATTGTGTCCAGTTCTGGAGTCCTTAACATAAGAAGGACATTGAGCTGTTGGAGCGGGTCTAGTGGAGGGTCATGAAGATGATCAAAGGGTTGGAGCAACTGCCTTATGAAGACAGGCTGAAGGAGTTGACGTTGTTCAGTTTGGTGAAGAGAAGGCTCAGGGGGGACCTCAGAGTAGCTTCTCCATACCTGAAGGGGGCTACAGAAAGGCAGGGCTAGGACTTTTTAATAGGATATGTGATGGAAGGACTAGAAATAATGGATGTGAATTAGAAGAGGGGAGATTCAGGCTAGATATAAGAAAGAAATCCTTTACTGTAAGGGTAGTGAAACACTGGAAGAGGTTGCCCAGAGATGCTGTGGATGCCCCCTCCCTGGAGACTGGATAAGGCAGTGAGCAGCCCTACCTAGTGGGAGGTGTCCCTGCCTAAGGCAAGGGTGTTGGAACTAGTTGATCTTGAAAATCCCTTCCAACCCAAACTATTCTATGTTTGTGTCTGCACTGAGAGTTGGCAGCAAAATACAGTGTTCCATAACATCATGGTTGCAACACCAACTGAGAAAAGCAAAAGATGGTCACAGTTAAGACTCCATCTTGGTCCATCTTGTCAATAGATATTTATTTTTAAATGCACTTAAGTTTGGTAGGAGCTGTGTAATTGATTTGTGAGCCATCTTTAAGGCTGCTCCTCACAGTGACATCCCACAAAGTGAATGTTAATCTTATTCTAAATCAACACTGAGTGTCCACCTCATGGCTGAAAGATGTAGATGATTAGCTTAACAGCTCTCCATAAGCAATGCCTGATGCAACCTCTAACTGCTGCCATCTTTCCTGCAGTGGGTGTGAAGAGAGATGTTGTCTTCTTGGTGGACGGCTCCCGCTATGCTGCCCAGGAGTTCTACCTCATCCGTGATCTCATCGAGAGATTGGTGACCAACCTGGATGTGGGTTTTGACACCACCAGGGTGTCTGTGGTGCAGTTCAGTGAGCATCCCCATGTAGAGTTCCTCCTCAATGCCCACTCCACAAAGGACGAGGTGCAGAGCGCTGTCAGACGCCTGCGCCCACAAGGTGGCCAGCAGGTCAACGTGGGGGAAGCTCTTGAGTTTGTGGCAAAGACCATCTTCACCAGGCCTTCTGGGAGCCGTATAGAGGAGGGTGTCCCCCAGTTTTTGGTCATCCTCACCTCCCGCAAGTCTGATGATGATTTGGAGTACCCATCACTCCAAGTTAAACAAGTGGGGGTGGCACCTATGATGGTAGCCAAGAACGTGGATACTGAGGAGATGGTGCAGATTTCCCTTAGTCCTGATTATGTCTTCCAAGTCTCCAGCTTCCAGGAACTGCCCAGCCTTGAGCAGAAGCTGCTGACTCCTATTGAAACCTTGACTGGGGACCAAATCAGACGGCTGCTGGGAGATGTGCAGCTCCCTGTAGGTAAGGCTCTGCCAATAGCAGCTGCTGGTAGAGTAGATGTTGCCCAAATGTGTAAATAATTTCCATCCTTTTTCACTGAATTAAGATTTTCCTTAGTTAAAAGTTTTGGAAGAAACTTTTAGGCACATGGAAGTTCTACCCAAGTACCTAAGTAGATTATAACTTCTCCTTTTTAGGTCAAGTGCCTAAATGCATCACATATTTTGATTTTAAAGTCAAATACCATTTATTCTCATTGACTACCTAAAAAGAGAGGAAAAAAATCTGGGGCTAAATGAAGTCAATTTTTCCAAATTGACAGACCCAGAGAAGAGTGTTAATGACCAAAGGAGATAAGGCTCTGAGTAATGCATGCTTTGAGCATTAGGCAGACTGCTCACTCAGACCCTTTTGGAGAGGTTCTCCATGCCTAAAGTTGGCTGGAGCACCTCCCACATGAGGACAGGCTGAAGGAGTTTGGGTTGTTCAGCCTGGAGAAGAGAGGGCTCAGGGGGACCTCTGAGGAGCTTCTCAATACCCCCTTTAGGAGGCTACAGAAAGGCTGGGGTAGGACTTTTTAATAGGGTCCAGGATGTCAGGACTAGGAGGAATGGATGCAAATGGGAAGAGGGGAGATTTAGGTTGGAGAGAAGAAAGAAGCTCTTTACTGTGAGGGTGGTGAGACACTGGGATGGGTTGTCCAGAGAGGTTGTGGATGCCTCCTCAATCCCTGGAGATGTTTAAGGCCAGGCTGGATGAGGCTTTGAGCAACCTGGCCCTGGTTGCCTGCCCATGGCGGGGCAGTTGGAACTAGATGATCTTTAAGGTCCCTTCCAACCCATACCATGCTATGATTGTATGATAAAATATCTCTCTTGATTAGACATGGGATGAAAGCAGATAGAGATCCTCCAGCAAAGCTTGAGCAAATACTTGGCACTCAACTAATTCCCTCTGTCCCTACTTCCCTGCAGATGTTTCTGGTGACGAGAAGGACATAGTCTTCCTCATTGACAGCTCAGATGGTGTCAGGCCTGATGGGCTGGCTCACATTCGGGATTTCATCAGCAGGATTGTCCAGCAGCTGGAGGTGGGACCAAACAAAGTGCGGGTTGGCGTAGTGCAGTTCAGCAACAATGTCTTCCCCGAGTTCTACCTGAAGACCCACAAGTCCAAAAATGCTGTTCTTCAAGCCATCCGCCGCTTGAGGCTCCGAGGGGGTTCCCCTGTGAACGCTGGTAAAGCCCTGGATTACGTGGTGAAGAACTACTTTATCAAGTCTGCAGGGAGCAGGATAGAAGATGGTGTCCCCCAGCACCTCATTGTCATCCTTGGGGACAGGTCCCAGGATGATGTCAACAGGCCAGCAAACGTCATCACTTCTACGAGCATCAAACCTCTGGGTGTTGGAGCCAGGAACGTGGACAGGGACCAGCTGCAGGTCATCACCAATGACCCTGAGCGTGTGCTGGTGGTACGAGACTTCCCAGGGCTCCCAACTTTAGAAAAGAAAGTGCAGAGCATTCTGGAAGAGCTTCCCATACCTACAACAGAAACCCCTGGAATTTTAGGACCTGGTAAGACTCAACTTCATCCCATGGGCTTTTATGGATGGGGCATGGATAGAATTTGTATGATGTTTCCATTATGGTTTGAAAATGGTTCCATAATAGTTCCCCTGGAATTTTAGGACCTGGTAAGACTCAACTTCATCCCATGGGCTTTTATGGATGGGGCATGGATAGAATTTGTTTAATGGTTCTGTTATGGTTTGAAAATGGTTCCATTATGTTTTCTCTTTTCACTCACTTAGAATTTCCTTTTCATCCCAGCCATTTGGCCATTTTGCTTTAAAGAGGATCTTCTTGAGTGCAGGAAAGAAATTGAATTAAATCTGAAATGAGATGAAGATGTTCATCACAAAAACAAGTCGTGTCCTAGAAACTGTAACAAATTTGTGATTTCTTGTACAGATGTGAAGTCACAGCAAAGAGTGATGAAACTATAAATGCAGAAAAAGCATCTAAACCATCTAAAATGACACAATTATGAGTAACTTTATTTTCTTTGCCAGGAGGCATAAAGCAGGCTGACATCGTGTTTCTCCTGGATGGCTCCATCAACCTGGGGCGAGACAACTTCCAAGAAGTCCTCCAGTTCGTCTACTCTGTGGTGGATGCTATTTATCGGGATGGTGACTCCATCCAGGTGGGACTGGCCCAGTACAACTCAGATGTCACTGACGAGTTCTTCCTCAAGGACTACTCCACCAAACCTCAGATTTTAGATGCCATCAACAGAGTTGTCTACAAAGGTGGCCGAGTGGCAAACACTGGTGCTGCCATCAAGCACATCCAGGCTAAACACTTTGTGAAGGAGGCCGGCAGCCGAATTGACCAGAGGGTGCCCCAAATTGCCTTCATCGTCACTGGTGGGAAGTCCTCAGATGATGGGCCAAGTGCCTCCTTGGAAATTACGCAGAAAGGTGTCAAGGTATTTGCTGTTGGGGTGAGGAACATTGACTTGAAGGAGGTCAGCAGGTTGGCCAGCGAGAGTGCCATGAGTTTCAGAGTGTCCACAGCCCAGGAGCTGTCTGAGCTGAATGAGCAGGTCCTGGTGACCCTGGAAGCTGCTATGGAGGAGAAGTTGTGCCCAGGAACGACAGATGTTACAAGAGGTAAGTGAGATCCTCCCAAGGGTGGCTTTTAATACCCAAGGTATTTAAATGAACTTGTCCAGGCAGCTTTTCCTCAAGCATGAGTTGCACAATGGTCTCGTATGGTGATAGACTTCTCTTTGGTACAATAGCTGTTGGTGAGCTTCAACATGTGAAGGACTGAGAGATGTCACCACAGTGGAAGAAAATGACTGGCAGGCACTAAATAACTGACCTTCTACTGCCATGTCAAAGGGGTTCCTTTAATTAGCTGTCTTGAGATTAAGTCTCACCACCTTCTTATCAAGATGTGTAGACCCATGATGCCACCAGATACATGTTGGCAGTCCAACTTGTGTAACGTAAAACCAAAAAATCATGGTCCTTGTTTCACCTGCTGCACTTGTAATAAGCTGATTGGACTCCTTGTCCCTTTGTTGTCATGGTGGAGATGAGAATTTCTCTTGCTGGATCCTCCAGGGTGTCCACTTGATCCTTGTGACAGGTAGATGAGAAGAATTTAGGGCATGAGTGGCTGTATTTTAAGGTCCTTCAAAAGGAATCCTGTGATTTGGCTACTTCAGAAGCCAACAAGGGGAGCTGGGGTGAGTAAGTGAGATGGTATTGCTGTTGGACCAGAGTCCCAACAGCTGGTTTAAGTTACTACAGCACAGCAAATCCTACTCCCAGCACAACTGACAGAAGCTCAGCCCTCTGGTTTATGAGCAGAGTCATCTCCCAAAGCCCTGGAGATGCTGAAGGAGAGCTGCAGGAGCAGAGAGCAGACCAGCAGCTCCAGCTGGGGTGAAAAATGGAGTGTGGGGAAAAGCCAACTGCTCCTGGTGGAAACCATGAGTGCTTCCTAAGTGCAGCACCACTGTGATTGATATCATAACATGGACTTCCATGCATGGAAGTCCATATGGGTTCAGGAGATCAAGACAAAAAGTGGCTGGTGGCCTGATTTTACCATGTCCAAGGAGCAGTTCCAAGCCCATGCATCATCTCATGAGCTTGAGTTGAGCAGCTTCAGTGCGTCCCTCTGCCAAAATTTCCAGTTAGCCCCCGCAAATCCTAGTTGTGCCATTCAGGGATGGTTTCTTCAAGCACAAGGTCAACTAACAGTGTGAAAATATTACCAGGTTTTCATGCAGTGGAGAGAAAGCTGCATGAAGGAAATGCAAAATCCTCCTAGAATTGCTTTAGGAGGCTCATCCCAATGCTAAGCAACAATCAGATGGGAGAAAAAGTAAAATTTAAAATAAATAAAATGCAGATTTTCTCAGTTTATCATTGCTGTGGGGGAAGAAAGCCTGAGGTGCTTGTGTATCTAATGGTGGATGTGTCTTCTCTAATGACTCATAAATCAACTGGTGAAGTCTTTCCTTGGAAAGCACCAGTTGTGTTGCTCAATGGTCTCTCATCTCTTCCTCTCTCAGATTGTGACTTAGATGTGATACTTGGCTTTGATGTGTCAGATGTTGGCCCTGGCCAAAATATCTTCAACTCCCAGAGAGGTCTGGAGTCCCGTGTGGAGTCTGTGCTCAACAGGATAACCCAGATGCAGAAGATCAGCTGCACTGGCAACCAGGCACCCAATGTCAGGGTGGCCATCATGGCCCAGACGCGTGGAGGACCTGTGGAGGGACTGGACTTCTCTGAGTACC
Source organism: Turnix velox (assembly GCA_013400935.1). Lineage (NCBI taxonomy): Eukaryota > Metazoa > Chordata > Aves > Charadriiformes > Turnicidae > Turnix > Turnix velox. The sequence goes on along the minus strand of VZTY01023258.1, from coordinate 19,246 downwards.
AGCCTGAGCTTTTTGAGAGGTTTCAAGGCATGAGAACCCGTGGGCCCTATTTTCTCACAGCTGACACCTTGAGGTCCTACCTGAACAAATTCAGCTCTTCACCCACTGGCAGCACCAAGGTTAGTCAAAACTAAGGCCACTGGAGGACGGTGTAGGCCAGGAAAGCTCACTTCTGGTGTGTTGTACTTGGCAAGAGCACCTGTGAATTCTTAACAGATTAACTACATTTATTCATTAAGACAAGATAAGAGAATTGAGGTTGTTCAACCTAGAGAAAGAGAAGGCTGTGGGGAGACCTTCTACCAGCTCACCAGTACTGGAAGGGCCTACAGGAAATCTGGAGAGAGGCTTTTTGCCAGGGCATAGCAATTCCTCTGTCTTCTCTTAGAGGAAACATCTGTTAGAAGCAGATCCTTCAGGCTGCATGTTGATGGTGCTTCTCACCGGAAACATTCTGGCTCCTGACATGATTTTTTTCCTCTCCCAGGTCATAATCCATTTTACTGATGGTGTAGATGATTCGATGGAAGAGCTAGAGGCTGCTTCATCTGCTTTGCATGGAGAAGGTAACTTTCTTGCTCACAGCACCTCCCTGGAGGTGTTTAAGGCCAAGCTGGACAAGGCGCTGGGCAACCTGGTCTAGTGGGAGGTGTCCCTGCTATGGCAGCGGGGATGGAACTAGATGATCTTTAGGGTCCCTTCCAACCCAAACTATTCTATGATCATATTCCATTTTAAAGTGTCTCCCATTTTATTGCCATTTTTGAAGAACAAAACAGCTTTAGATGGTCATGATTTCTATGATTTCTACCAGCACTTGCTGGACTTCTTTGCCTTCCTGTGATGCTCAGCTACTTGCTGGCACCTAAGCTTGTGGATAACTTGCACTGAATGAACTTGAAGATGCTTGTTCTGGACTGAGTAAGATCTACTTGTGATGGAAGAGGCACCCAGTGACCCATCCTTGGAGAGGAAGGTGTTATAGTCTCTCCAGAGCAGCTTGATCCATCACATAGACCCTTTTTTTCCCCCCTCAGGTGTCAATGCCCTCATCTTCGTGGGGCTGGACCGAGTGAGCAATTATGACAGAGTGATGCAGCTGGAGTTTGGCCGTGGCTTCACCTACAACAGACCTCTCAGAGTTAATCTGCTGGATTTGGATTTCGAGCTGGCAGAGCAGCTTGTAAGTTACTTGGCTCATCTTCCATGGGCTGGAGGAAAGCCGAGGGCTGGAAGCTCCTCTTGCTGCCCAACTGTGGCTCAATTACAGCCTCTTTGGCTCTGCTCCTCTCCCCTCCCTGCTTCACATCAGCTCTTTTTTACATACGCCACTGCAAACAAAGTTTTTAGGCTGCCTTGTTCTCCTACCCTTATTCCTGGAGAAACCCTGCTCCAGTTGAGGCTGCAGCATGTGGGATTGGGTTGATTAGGGATGGGATGATGCCATCAAAAGCTGTCATGCCAAAAGACATCATCTTCCTCCTATATTTTCATTAATTTCTTTGACATTAATGCACTGCTATGTCTTTTCAGTGCTGGGTCTCTCACAGAAGTACTACTTTCTAGGTTTTTCCCTTGAGCTCGTGCCTGTATTCCAGACATCTTCTAACAGATGAAGGATTTATCCTTTCTCCTTCCCAGACTGACTTCCCTCCCAACTATATGATCTCTCTTGAGTTTATTGAGTTAATTTGACCTCAAACTTTGGTATATTCAGTTCCTCCCAACCTCACATTTGCTCTCAGCATCATTAAGCTCCTTTTCCAGCCAATTTAATAAGATGGGGCTTAACCCTGATCCCTGTAGTAACCTTTCTCCACAAGTTGAGGTGCACTCACTCCTGAGGAGTGAACCTCAGTTTTGTGGAGAAGAACAAGACCTCAGCCCATCCCCAGATGCTCAGGAAAAATCCTTAAAAAAATGTGAATCTGCAAATCTGGCAGGAAATCTTTACAGCCAAAAATGTACTTGGCAAAACAAATTATTCTTTTTTTTATTTTTTATTGGATGATGCAAAACCAAGCTGTGATTTCTCTAAATCCATATCTTTCTCTGATTACTTTTTTGCTTTTTTTCTCAACCTGTGGGTTGCTGGTGAGCTGCTCACTGCAATGACCTTCTTGTGGCCCCATCCCATAGCATGGATTTGTTTCTTTGGAGATGGGACACCACCCTAGGGACTGATTTTCTACTAAATGTTCTGTGCAAATCCCACCCCAGGCAGTTCTCATTTAAATTCTTCCCTCTGATGTCCAAGAAATGATGTTGACTGCTGCTTTCTAGCCATGCAACTTAACCAATCTGCCAACACAACCTTCTTCTTCTGCTCTTGTGGATGTTTCAAGGCAGAGACACTCCAAAACGTCACTGGCCAGTTGGAGCAATCATGTAGACTTGAGGGTCTGCAGGAGTTATGCCAGGTTTCTAACACTTCCCCTTGTTCCATGTGTGTTCTGCTGCAGGACAACATTGCAGAGAGGACATGCTGCAAGGTCCCATGCAAGTGCTCGGGGCAGAGAGGGGACAGAGGTGTGCCTGGACCCATAGGACCAAAGGTAGGTCACTTCATCTGGGGAAAAAGGGTCCCTGTGCAAGCTCAGTGTCCACCAAGGTGGTGATAAGTACATTGTAATGGGTGACACCAACAGGGAGGTCATCTCTGCTTTCGTACCATGTTAAAACTATCCCTGGGCTTTGCAAATTGTCTGAGAGCTGCTCTTCTTCCCCTTCCTCACAACCTCCATGTTGTAAAACAACCAAGAGTATAGGGATGAATAGAGTAGAGGCTGAAGTGTCTTGTGAAACAATTTGGGAACCTCAAAGAGTTTCTCTACATCTATGAGCAAGCAGCTGCTTTGTGCTAATGCAGGGAAATCTTGGCTATCCATTTAGAAGGAGATCCCAGAACTATGAAAAAATTCAGGATCTTCTCTGTTGTCTTCTAGGGTGCCACAGGAGATCTTGGCTATGGAGGATACCCTGGTGATGAAGGAGGACCGGTGAGTGATAGCTCTTGCTCTGCATGTCACTGCTCAAATTAGGGACCTCACCAGAGTGAAAAGTCCAGAAGCTTTTTCACTGAGTATTTTCTGGTGGGAATGCGAGTGTGGATTCAACAGGAGAACTTCGAGTTTCTCCTATCTGATGGCCTGAGTTTCTGGTCTGAACTGCTCCTAGGAGAAGGTTGATAAGGAGCTGGAGGAATAATTTCCATTATTTGATGTGACCATCTTTTTGCTGCTCCTCCAGGAAAGGTAGGAATGCTTGCAGGTCCCAAACACCTGTGAGCTGGGAAGGGTCATTATGAACACAATAAATTTCCCAGCTTCATTGAAGCTGTGGCATAACCCCTAGCAGATGAAGTCAGAGGTAGTCCAGCAATGGGACCAAGAATGAATGTTTCTGTCCATCACAGTAAGTAGCCAAAAGGAGTCCCATGACTTCTTACTAGCACTGTTCCATCCAAAATCTGACTTCATGAATTCCATGTTCATTCCACCCTTGGAATAAACAACTCCCCACGCATCACCCCCAGGAGGTGAAGTCAAGGCCAAGGGGCTGGTGGTGCTCATTGTTCTTCCAGTAGCACAGGCAGGGACCAAATTCTGCTGTCAGATGTCACATGAGACACAGAGCCTTAAGGCTTCCTCAGGCTTTAAGTTTGGAATGGGATCGGACATCCATACAAACTGTGAGGATTTCATCCCTTTTTCCTTTGAAGGAGAAGTTTTATAAAGCTCCTTCGTGGCTGAGAGCCTGGGAAGGATGTTTCTCTCTCTCTGTGATGAACACTTGCAGTTGATCTCCACGTGAGGAAGGTTGTGGCCAAGAGATGATGGGGTGTCCAGGGATTGACCTTCAAAACTTCATGCTTCTGTGCTTCCAGGCCATGTTCTGTACTTGCTGATGAAGAAACAAACTCAGCAGGCAAACTCTAACCACTGTGTTTCCCTCTCCATACAACAGGGTGAACGAGGACCACCGGGTGTGAACGGGACACAAGGTTTCCAGGGATGCCCTGGGCAAAGAGGAACCAAGGTATGCATGGAAAGAGCCTGTACAGAGCAGACTCAGAGACCACCAGGGCAACTTTTGCTGCTTTAGGATGTCACACAGCATCTGCCAGGTCCACTCAAGTGGTGGTGTCCACCTGGCCGAGCCACCAATACTTTGTGGCTTTAGTGTTGAGGAGGCAGCTGAAGAAGTTTGGCATAGAAGAAACAAGGGACGCCAAGCCCTGGTTGTCCTACCCTGGTCTTGGCTCTGGCTCTGCTACCAAACCCAGCTCCCCCTTCCCCACTGCCTCCCAAGGTGATGAAGTGAGCAGAAGTAGAGTCATTAATTCCCTTTTCTGATCTCTTTAGGGTTCTCGGGGATTCCCAGGAGAGAAGGTATGGAGATATTTCCTCTTGCCATGGTGGTGAGCATGGACACATCAATATCCCCCTCCCCAGTTCTCCTTTCCCTCAGTGAGCACTTTTCCCTTGCCTCTCCCCTGCAGGGTGAACTGGGAGAAATGGGCTTGGATGGCATTGATGGAGAAGAGGTCAGTTATTTGAACTTCTTTCCTCTTTAGAACCAGAAGCACCTTGAACATGGCAAAAATCCTGAAATATTTGCTTTTACAGGGAGACAAGGGTTTGCCTGGCTCCTCTGGAGAGAAGGGATATGCTGGCAGGAGGGTAGGCCTTTTATCACTCTTTTACAGTGGGGCTAAATGGTGGTGAAAAGGTGGATCTGGCCCAAGAAGGAGAGGAGGAGGGCCAAGAACCTGGGCAAGAGAGACTTTCAGAGCTTCTGTCTCTAATTCTCCATCTCTTTCCACAGGGTGACAAGGGAGTTAAAGGTGAAAGAGGAGAACGAGGTGACCGTGGGCTCCGTGGAGACCCGGTAAATATTTCCATGGCATCTTCTTCATTTTCCACCCCCTTTCCACTACCCTTGAAAATCTTCAGCCAGTGAACTTGGCAGTGACATATCCAGCAGCTTGGAGAAGCTTTACCTTTTCATCCCAACCTTTCAAACACAATTAATCCTGTTAAAATTCCCCATCCTCCTCTTCATTTTCATTATTTCTCAGTTGAAAAGCTATATCTGTCCCCAAAAAAACCCAAGAAGACCTCATCTAATACAATCAAAAAGGAATGAAAAATAAAAATCATTGGTTGTGGACTTCAGCAGAGCAGTTTATGATGTCTGACTTTCATGTCCCACTTTACACAGATGTTTCTCAATGCTCTCTTGCTTTCAGGGAGATTCGGGAGCTGATAATACCCAGCGGGGAGTCAGAGGCCAAAAGGGTGAAATTGGACCAATGGTAAAGTTTTTTTGTTGTCTTTTGTTATTTTAGGGGGGGAGTTTACAAGAGAATTAGACAGGGAAAGTCAGAAAAGAGGATGCTGCCAAATAAGGGGCAAGTTCTGTTCATTGTGACTAGTCAGACTGGATATTTTTCCACTGGTAAATGCTGTTGGTTTGCACCCAAAACTTTCTCTGGGAAGGCATCAGTTTAGATCTTTTGTGTAAAAAGAGAGTACGCTTTTAAAAACTGTTTTATTCCACAGTGACTTTTTGGGAGACTGTCATTGAAAACAACAACTTGGTCCTTGGAAATTAACTTCTGCTCTTGAGGCTAGTAGTCAAAAAGCCAAGAGCTGTTTAGATGATGCCAGATCTGAATGTCTCAATTCACATTTAGGAAAAAACCCCCAAAACCTTGGAAAATTTCAAACCCTGTTTCTTTTCTTAAGAAAAAAACTTAAGTATTTTTTCTGATATAACCATATTCTGAAAAAAAAACAAAACAAAAAAGTCCAACAAAATAACCCCAAAAAAGCTAGAGAAACCAACCCAAAAGAAAAACCTTGTAAAATTTCAAACTCAGTTTCTTTTCTTATTAGAGCAGAATAAAAATGGATCTTAAAATGCCAGAAGGCATTTCTCAAAGAATTGGATTATCAGTTCAGCTCTGAAACTTGATGGAAAGTCTCTATGAGATGTTAGAAATATTTCCACTGGTGTGATAATATCAAGTACCTTGGAAAAGAATGAGAAAGGACCCATTTTTAAAAAGAATTAAATCTGTTTTTCCCCCTTGTATCATATCTCTTACTTAAGTTTTGCTTTTCCCTTAGGGAGACTCAGGACCTGTGGGGCTGAATGGCCAAGATGGTGGAGTTGGGAGGAAGGTGAGGTCACATCCAACAAAAGCTGAGTTTACATTGACATTAAAACTTCCCCCTCCTGCTTTCCCCAGGTAGTTTGACAAGAGTCAAGAAGAAAAAAAAAAAGTAAAAATCCAAAGTGTAGCTGAGATATCTATCTGGGGATGTGCTCCTTGCTCCTACCTGTCCCTTAGGTGTCCCATACTTCTGCATACATCAGTGATCAACCCACCTCTGCAGAGGGTTTGGGCAATGCAAGGAAAGGTTAAAAATTGCGTAAATTTGATTTAAGAGAACTGGCCATCTGGCTAGGAGGTGGAATGTGGGTTTCTCCCTCTCTTCGCAGCAGTTTAGACTATTCAAATCTAATTTTAGACTTAGAAAGCAATGAACAGATGCTCTTGGATGTTTGCACAACAAACCCTCATTGTGTGTGTCTTCCTTCCCAGGGTATGACAGGTCGAAGAGGACAAATAGGTGTTAAGGTAAGTGGTGATGGGAATGACACCTTTGCTTCTTCCACCCTGCCCCCTTTCTCCTTCAAAACTCCCTTCTTTCATTCATATCTCTCTATGTTCATAGAATCACAGAATGGTTTGGGTTGGAAGGGACCTTGAAGACCATCTACTTCCAACCCACCTGTCATGGGCAGGAAACACCTCCCATTAGACCAGGTTGCTCAAAGCCTCATCCAGTCTGGCCCTAAACACCTCCAGGGATTTAGGGGACATCCACAACCCCTCTGGGCAGCCTCTTCCATTGTCTCACCTCCCTCACAGCAAAGAACTTCTTTCTTCTCTCCAACCTAAATCTCCCCTCTTCCAATTTGCATCCATTCCTCCTAATCCAGTCATCCTGGACCCTATTAAAAAGTCCTACCCCAGCCTTTCTAGAGCCCCCTTCAGGTACTGATAAGGACCTATAACGTCCTCTTTGAGCCTTCTCTTCTCCAGACTCGATGGACTCAGTGCAAAATCAGGCACCTCCATGCCAGGGGCTGCTCTTCTCCATCTCCATATGCTGCTGGAGCATGGTTATAGGTCCAAAGTGTGGGTGGTTGATTGCAGAAGGCAAATTAGCCTCCTAATTCTTTGCTCATTCTCTGATATAACCATCTTCTGTAAAAAAAAAAAAGCAGAAAAAAACCCCAACCCCAACAAAATAACTCCCAAATAAACCAGAAAAATCAACCCAAAAAAAGTGTTTTTCTCTAAAATAACTGCTCTTCCCTGCTCTTCATGCAGCTGCAGAGGTCCTCTTCCTCCCCACAGCATTGACCATGTCCCCCAGAGCTAACCTGGGTTGTCCTATTTTGTACTTACAGGGTACCAAAGGCTCACTTGGTCAAGCTGGGCCAGCTGGAGAACAAGGCATGAGAGGCCCACAGGTCAGTGAATTTCTGGCAAAGTGGATGTCTTGATGTCATGGTGATGTTGTTTCATCACAGCTGCTTCCTCAAAGAATCTTGGCAGCAAGGAGTGTTGGGATTTGGGTGTTTTTTGGTGGACTGTGCTGGAGAAGCTTGCCATTCTCTTCTTGAAAACCATCTTTTGGGAGCTTTAGAGTTCCCCTCACAATCTCATGTAGCATCACTGTCATTTTTCTCAAGTGCTTTGACACTTTTTCTCTCTTTTCTCCCCTCTACAGGGTCCACCTGGCCAGGTTGGCACACCAGGCATAAGAGGAGAGCAGGGCATTCCTGGACCCAGGGTAAACCCTTCTGCTACTTCTCAGCCAAAAAATGCTCAGCATTTGACCCAAAAATACTCAGCATGAACCTTTTTCTGAGATGATAAGATGAAGATAGTACATCCTTCTATTTCCCTCTTTAGGGTCCAACTCTGTTTCGTTCCCTTATAACATGTACTTAGAGCACTCAGGAAGGTTCCTTGATAATTTTCTTATTAAAGGTTCCTTGATCCTTTTCTCCAAAGAGAAAGAGGCAACCACAAAGAGTGCAGAACCTCAACATTTGGCTCACTGTGATATACAATCTTAATTCAAGACCATCCCTGAGTGACTGGCAGAACTGAATGTCCTCTGTGATGTTTCAGCCTGTGTGGCCAGAGCATGACAATCTCAGCATGACCATACATTTATTTCTCCTTCCTGCTTCTTCCCACCCCTTGATCATAAAGCCAGACAAATTATGAATTTCCCAACCTAAAGAGGGACTTTTTCCCTCCTGCTTACACCTTCTCCATGTTGTATGTTGCTGCTGATAGTTGCATCCAACTAACCTCTTCTCCTCTTCCCAACTGTAAATTAGACTTCTGAATTTCTTAAGGTGCTTTGAGAGACATAATCTCTAGTAGTTAATGCATCATTTCTGCAGTCAACCCATCCCCTAGTTTCTGGCACCAAGATTTATGGACAAGTTGCCAATGTTGCCTCTTGTCCCTTCTGTTCCAGGCTGGTAGTGGACAACCAGGACCCCCAGGAGAGAGGGGCAGAATCGGTCCCCTGGGACGAAAGGTATATATCTCCATGATCATCATGGAGAATCAGCAACTTAAAACAGCCATTAAAACCTTCATGATGAGCTTAAAAAAATACTGGAGATTAACATGGAGTGAAATCAGCTCATCTTCATTGAACGGCACAGAGTGGAGTAGAGCAAGGTCCATGTTTCATTGAATAGAGGCAAAAGTGAACACCATGCTGTGGTGGGACCTGTCCCATTGCTCAGCTTTCCTGAAATCACTCAAGGTTCCATTCAAGGGCATGCTGGCCATATAGGTCCAGCCATGACTTTCTGCTGCAAGGACCACCACAGGCTGATGGATCCATGTAGAGAAACCAGAGCTGATGGGTTGGGAAAGGCTCAGAGTTTCCTGGAGTTTCACCACATGCTTTAACAGATGCTCTTGTTTTCAGGGTGAGCCTGGAAACCCTGGACCCAAAGGACCAAATGGACAACCGGGTCCACGTGGAGAGATGGTAAGTGTGACCAGCTTTAAGGATGTTGGTCATGGTAATCCCTTTGAGATGATTCACATTCACTTGAATAATTACTTTTAACATCTCAGAGATCACTCTCGTGGGCAGAAGCTGTCCAGGGTTCCTTGATCTTCTCCTGGCTCATTGCATGAAGCATGGGTAGATACCCTGAGCTGACCTCATGTGTGAGCCCTTCCATGGGGCCTGCTCCTCATCAGTCTGGCACCAGTGGGTTCTTTTTACTGGTGCTGGTGGATCTGTGAGGTTTCAGCTGCAGTTAGATGATTGAATATTGATGACTTTGTCTTTTCAAATTCAGGGTGATGATGGACGAGATGGAATTGGTGGCCCAGGTCCTAANATGGGTAGATACCCTGAGACTCTGTGATGCGACTAGATTCCCCTATGTGCAGCTCCTCATCAGTCTGGCACCAGTGGGTTCTTTTTACTGGTGCTGGTGAGGTTTCAGCTGCAGTTAGATGATTGAATATTGATGACTTTGTCTTTTCAAATTCAGGGTGATGATGGACGAGATGGAATTGGTGGCCCAGGTCCTAAAGGCAGAAAGGTAGGTGTGCACTCATCATGTCCATCTACCAAGGACAAGGAAGTGTAGCCCATGAAGATGAGCAAGGACAGAGCTTGGGTGAAGTCAGATAAATATAGAACCTGGTGAGAAAATGAGATAGGACTCTTTAGACCTTTACTCTCTGTCTGTGTCTTGGTTTTACCCATATAAATCAGGTCCTCCAAGGAGGAGCCATAAACTTTTTATAGCCAGAAAGCTATCTCTGATAGTTCTGTGGTTGAACTTATCCTTAAAAGGAGTAATCAGACCTTAAGAAGAGTAGCTTTTTGTTAATTTTATGAGGAACAAAATTAATTCACAGGCACTTTCTTTCTCCTCCATTTAATTCCTCAGTTGATAGGGATCAGCCTGCAAAATGGGGCTCATTTTTGAAAACCTTTTATTCACACAAACCTTTGCATTCTTTCAGGGAGAACGTGGCTTCATTGGCTACCCAGGACCTAAGGTATGGTGCCACCCCTGACCTACCTCTTTATTTTCCAAGCAATGTATTCATGACCTGTGGTCCTGGGGTGATTTTGAGTGAACATTCGTGTTTTCTTCCAAATAGGGTGGACCTGGTGACCGTGGTGTTGCTGGAGGCCCTGGCCCCAAAGGAAACAGAGGCCGCAGAGTAAGTTGGACCATGCCACAGTTTTCTCCTCTGCTTGAATGTCCTGAAAGATGTGTGAATCTTCTTCCCCTTAAGTGCTGACCCATGCTCCTGAGAGACCTTTTGCAGAGGCTGATGGAGAGGATTTGTTTCTGTTCTGGTCTCTCTAGGGAAATTCAGGAGATCCTGGGGCACCTGGGCAGAAAGGAGAGGTTGGATATCCTGGACTCCAACTAACCTTTCACAATGTTACTGATTACTTCCCCCTCAGAGAGACTCTTCATTGCCTCCCTGAAAAATGTGGTTGTACCTGTTGGTACCTGGAGTTGAAAAATATGCCCAAAGTTCTCAGCTCTTTATCATTTATCGCCCCAGGATGTGGTCCATGATCAAATCTGAGTGGCACAGAGCATTCAAGAGATGCCAAGGTTGCTTTGCACATGAACCTGAAGCATTATAAATGTCCCTTTTGGGTTTGATCTCAGACTGGTTCACAATTCCCCCTGTTATTGAAAACAGAACTCCAGACTGGCAGGTTTCTCCCTGGTCTCTGCACAACCTGTGGTTAAATAATTCTTCTAACTGGGCTTGTGGGACACCTCAAAAATAAACATCTCACTCATTTTATTTTTAAACAGGGACTTAAAGGTGATAAAGGAGAATCCAGAGATGTAAGTGTGGCATCATTTCTCTATCGGTTTGAAATGCTCTTTTGCTGTCATGTATCTCTCATTTTTAACTCCTTCTTTCTCTTCCATCTTATTTTTTAAAGCAATGTGCTCTGGTGAGGAACATCAAAGACAAATGCCGTGAGTACATCAGTTCTTGGCTAATTCCTTGTAACCACCCTCCCTTCTGTACCTGTCCTGTCACACAAATGCCACTGACCAACTGTTGTTCTTCTCCCATTTATTCCACAGCTTGCTGCTATGGTAAGTCACCTTCTGTCCTTTAAACCCCAATGTGACCATGTGCCAGAATGGTGTCTATCCCCACCTAAGCTGCATGCCAGCCTCATGAAGTTCAACAAGGCCAAGAGCAAGGTCCTACACCTGGGCTGGGGCAACCCCAAGCACGGATACAGGCTGGGTGGAGTGTGGCTTGAGTGCAACCCGGAAGAGAAGGATTTGGGGGTGTCAGTGGATGAAAAACTCAACATGAGACAACAGTGTGCTCTTACNAAGTCCATGAAGATGATGAGAGGGCTGGAGCACCTCCCTTGTGAGGACAGGCTGAAGGAGTTGGGATTGTTCAGTCTTGGGGAAGAAAAGGCCCAGGGGGGACCTCACAGTAGCTTTAGAATACCTGAAGGGGGCTCCAGAAAGGCTGGTGTAGGACATTTGAATAGGGTTCGGGATGGCAGGACTAGAAGGAATGGATGCAATTGGAAGAGGGGAGATTTAGGCTGGAGAGAAAAAAGAAGTTCTTTCCTGTGAGGGTGGTGAGACACTGGAAGAGGTTGCCCAGAGAGGTTGTGGATGCCCCCTCAATCCCTGGAGGTGTTTAAGGCCAGGCTGGACGAGGCATTGAGCAGCCTGGTCTGGTGGGAGGTGTTCCCTGCGCATGGCAGTGGGTTGGTACTAGATGACCTTTAAGGTCCTTTCCAACCCAAACCATTCTATGAATAGTTTACCTCAGTTGTTGAGGACATGGTCCTTGCACCCCACAACAATGGGGGCATTATTTGTTCCCAACGTTTGTTTCTGGCAGGTCCCAAGGAGTGTCCAGTCTTCCCAACTGAGCTGGCCTTTGCCATTGACACCTCCTCGGGTGTGGTGAGGGAAGTTTTCAACAGGATGAAGCAAACTGTGCTCAGGGTGGTCAACAACTTAACCATTGCTGAGAGCAACTGTCCTCGGGGTGCCCGGGTGGCTCTGGTCACTTACAACAATGAGGTCACCACAGAGATCCGCTTTGCTGATGCCAAGAAGAAATCCAGCCTCCTTCAGCAGATCCAAAACTTCCAGGCCACCCTGACTACCAAGCCACGCAGCCTGGAGACAGCCATGTCCTTTGTGGCCAGGAACACCTTCAAACGTGCCCGCAGTGGCTTCCTCATGAGGAAGGTGGCTGTCTTCTTCAGCAACGGGGAGACAAGAGCCACCCCACAACTCAATGATGCTGTGTTGAAACTCTACGATGCTGGGGTCATGCCTGTCTTCCTCACCAGCAGGCAGGACCCAGTTCTCACCAGAGCTCTGGAGGTTTGGGTCATTCACTCTTTCTTTCTTAGTATGGTTTACTGGGGACACAAACTGGTGTTGGCTCCTGCAGGTGGTAGTTGGTTTCCACAGGCCTTCCAAGTGCTTAGCACCAAGATAGCATTGCAAGAAATTCAGCATGTCTATAAGGAGAGAAATCCATACCATGGGGCATTCTGGGACCCTTTTCTTGGAGTTTATGGCTCTAAATGAGTCCCACTAACTGATGTCAGTGACATTAGCTTCCTCCAAATGGGATCCACCAAAATTCCTTTGATTTGGGGAGTACCCTGAACTGAAAATGAGAGGAGGCAGCATTACTGACACCATGTTCTTCTCTTTGCTTCTCACCAGATCAACAACACAGCGGTGGGACATGCAATTGTCCTCCCAACAGGTGGTGGCCAGCTCAATGAAACCATCAGGAGACTTCTGACTTGTCACATCTGTCTGGGTAAGGCATCCAGGTTAAGGTTCCTTCTGCTCATGCAGTTGTGAGTGGTGGAGAAGGGAAGCCCAGAAGCATCCAGCTTCTTCTGGTTCCTTCTGGTCATGCAGTGGTCAGTTGTGAGTGGTGGAGAAGGGAAGCCCAGTTGGGGGTCGACCCTTTCACTGCTGAAAGTGATAAATTGTTAGGCTGAGCAGGAAACATTGGTGGATGAGGCTTGCTATTGAGCATGGACACTGTCCACTTTGCAACTAGAAGCTCATTTTTTTGGCTGATTTCCAATTTTCCAGACCAAATACCTGTAAGCTAAGTGCTCTAAAACATGGCTTTCTGTGATTTGTGGCAGCACTTGAGGGATACTTTTGGTCAAAGGACCACGTAGAAGTACTAGATATTTTTAAGGCCAGGCTGGATGAGGCATTGAGTAACTTGGTGTAGTGGGAGGTGTCCCTGCCCATGGCAGGGGGGTTGGAACTCGATGATCTTGAAGGTTCCTTCCAACCCAAACCATTCTGTGATTCTGTGTTTTGAGATGAAATTACTTTGGTATCAAGTAATGGACCACTGAATGTTCATGGCTTGATAGCAGCGTTTTTTTATGAGAGGAGAGATTTTTCCAGTGACGAGGAAAGGGTCATCTTCAGTTCCTCCAGGTGATACCTACTGTATTTCTCCCCTAGATGTGTGTGACCCCGATCCTGCCTGTGGTTTTGGTAGTCAGAGGCCTGTATTCCGTGACAAAAGGGCAGCCCCAACAGATGTAGACACTGACATGGCCTTCATCATGGATAGCTCAGAGTCCACCACCCCTCTGCAGTTCAATGAGATGAAGAAGTACATTTCCCACCTTGTGAGTCACCTGGAAATCAGCTCTGAGCCAAAAGTATCTCAGCACCATGCAAGGGTGGCAGTTCTCCAGCAAGCTCCTTATGAGCATGAAACTAACTCGAGCTTCCCACCAGTGAAAACTGAGTTCTCCCTGACTGATTATGGTTCCAAAGAGAAGATCATCAATTACCTTCACAACCAAATGATGCAGCTCCATGGCACCAGAGCTGTAGCCAGTGCAATCGAACACACAATGACTCATGTTTTTGAGAGTGCCCCAAACCCTCGGGATCTAAAAGTCATAGTCCTGATGCTGACTGGAGAAGTGGATAAAAAAGACCTGGAATACCTGCAGAAGGTTGTCATCAATGCAAAGTGCAAAGGCTACTTCTTTGTTGTCTTGGGCATCGGCAAGAAGGTGGATGCCAAAAAGATCTACAACCTAGCTAGTGAGCCAAATGATGTCTTCTTCAAACTAGTGGATAAACCAGGAGAGCTTCATGAAGAGCCTTTACTACGCTTTGGGAGGCTCCTGCCATCTTTTATCAGAAGTAAGTAAAATACCTTGCAGCTAAATTCTGATGGAAGGGTCATAGTATGATCTCAGAGAGGTTCACCTGCCAGGTTTGGCCTCTTGGTTGGGTGGCCTCTAGACTGACCACCTCTCTTAGTGAGTCCCATGGAGAAGTTCATCTCTTCTTCTATATTCTGTATGTTTTTGTTGCTGCTTTGTAGGTCAGTTTAGTTGAATATGCCTGTTTTTCCTTCTCTTTGACCTCCCCAACCTATCTCATGGAGTCAGCTGGTCTTCTAAGTAAAATCTTGACTTCTAGTCTGGTTTGACTTGGTCTCCATGGGCACATCTGTGGGATCTGACCCAATCCTACCCAGTTTGCTGGTCATATCTGGTCCTTCTGGATCTCCTGGCCTTCTCTACTGGTGCTACCCTTCATCTCCCTCAACATCCAGCAGATCTTTCTTGCCAGCTTCAGCATAATTATTTCATGCAGACATTTGGATGGCTCAGTCTCAGATCTGGAGGTTCTTGATGGAGATTTAAGGAGCAGATGAAAAGTATTCTTTGCTCGGGGATAAAAATAGCTGCTGTGTTTCGGATGTCTTGAAAATTTGCATCTCAGCTTAGCTAAAACCAGCTGCCAGAGATCCTAAACAGAAACTGGGCAGCAAGGACAAGAGACGAACTTCTAGGAAGGATAGTTTTGTCCTGAAAGTCCTGAAAAATCATCTAGCAGGCAAATAAACCAGTGATTCAGGAATGTGTTGCCCTAAATAGGAAGCAGACATGAGTGTAGCTTTCCCTGGAAATAAATGTTTAGGTTTTCTCAGTTTGCTTTCTAGACTTACCACTTAGAGGGGTCCTGGAAACTTTTAACTCTTGAAAAAAAAAAATAACTGTGTGGGTTGGGAGTGCCTTGATAGAAAAAAGCTGTTAATATGGAACGGAGCAAGACACTGGTGTCCTGTAGTTACCTCTCTTGGGTTTGGAAATTGTAATAACAGATCTCCCAGCCCAGAAAGCTGCAGGTCAAGAGATAAAATATGTCTGGTCTGGTGGGGAGGTGTCCCTGCCCATGGAAAGGGGGTTAGAACTAGATGATTTTTAAGGACCCTTCTAAACCATTCTATGGTTCTATATTCCAAGGCTTTGATCAGAGCAAGTGTGGGTTTTTTTAATCCCTTAGAAGTACACTTAATGTCAATGTTTATGCCATGCTTTCTCCATCTCCAGGTGACTTTGCTTTCTACCTGTCCCCAGAGATAAGGAAACAGTGTGAGTGGTTCCAGAGTGACCAGCAAGCCAAAAACCCTGGGCAGACTGGGCACCAAGCTGTGTAAGTAGTGCCTTGTCTGCAACAGAATGAGCTTTACCAACAGCCTGACTGGGGGAGAAACACTCATTTCTCAGTCCTTTTTTGAAAAAAAAAAAAAAGAAAAGAAAAGAAAAAAAATTCAAAGATAACAACTCATTTGGGAGATCATCAGACTCCTATTTTGTAGGGTCAAGGCTTCAAGTCCCTGTTCAATTATGAGGCTTGTCAGAATTGGGCTGATGGTTGGATGTGATGATCTGAAAGCTCCCATCCAACCTAGATGATTATGATTTATTTAATTATGAATCAGGATCATCAGGGTGTTACTGATTCCTTTAGAGAATTGGCAAAAGAGCCATGGACAGAGAAGAGTAGACAAGAACATACAGAACCTAAAATTTGTGTTAAATTTCATCTTTATCTATGTATAAATCACATGAAGGAGGCATCCACTACTACCAGGCAGCTCTGGAATTCCAGAATTACTATTAATTTGCATTAATTTTTCCATTCCACAAACTATATTTAGGACTCATCATAGAATGCATCCTGATATTTTCTGAGCAGAAGCAAAAGCTCGAGTGACTCCCTCGTGGCTGGTATGGTTTTAGAAGGACAAGCCCCTTGAAATTAGGCATTAATGAAGGGGCCATACAGAAAGGCTGGGGTAGGACTTTTTAATAGGGTCCAGGATGACTGGACTAGGAGGAATGGATGCAAATTGGAAGAGGGGAGATTTAGGCTGGAGAGAAGAAAGAAGTTATTTGCTGTGAGGGTGGTGAGACACTGGAAGAGGCTGCCCAGAGGGGTTGTGGATGCCCCCTCAAGCCCTGGAGGTGTTTAGGGCCAGACTGGACAAGGCTTTGAGCAACCTGGTCTGGTGGGAGGTGTTTTCTGCCTATGGCAGTGGGGTTGGAACTAGATGATCTTGAAGGTCCCTTCCAACCCAACATATTCTATGATTCTATGTGTCTGCTGAATTCATTCTAATTTGTGCAAAATTGGTGCATGGACAGACTTGTGCCCCAAGTGATGCGCACTACTTGGCAGTGGGCAGATCTAAAGGCTTCACAAGAACGGAGCCAGGCTCTTTCCAGTGACCTCCAATGATAGGACAAGGGGCAATGGGTACAAGCTGGAGCACAGGAGGTTCCACAGAAATAGGAGAAGAAACTTTGTCAGGGTGAGGGTGAGAGAAGAGTGGCACAGGCTGCCCAGAGAGGGTAGGGGGTCCCCTTCTCTGGAGACATTCAAGCCCCACCTGGATGCCTTCCTGTGTGACCTGATCTGTGTGTTCCTGCTCCAGCAGGAGGAAGGGACTAGATGATCCTTTGAGGTCCCTTCCAATCCCTCACAAAGAATCCTGGAATGGTTTGGGTTGGAAGGGACCCTCAAGTTCCAACTCCCCTGCCATGGGCAGGAACACCTCCCACTGCTCTTCATTTCCGAAATTTCCATGGAATTTATGTAAAACCTATCAGGAAGGAAAGGGAAAGCCATACTAGCTGTTTCTGCTTTGGCAGGTTTGTGGCACCCAATGCCACCTCAAGCAGGACCTGCAGTGCCACCACCACCACCACCACAGTCAGTGCCACTATCAAGTCTGTTGCAAGCACCACTGCCAGTACCACAGCCCAAACCAGGGCCACCAGAGCCACCAACCAGACCACAGCCAGCGTGGTGGTCCAAGTGAATGCCACCACCTCCCAGAGCTCAGCAGCCACCACCACTGCCCAAGCCAAAGCCACTGGTCGTGCCACTGCCAGCACCATGACCACTGGGACAGGAGGCAGGAGAAGACAAGGAGGTAGGTGAAAGAATCTCACTACACAAGCAGAACCATGGTTGGTTGAGGCTTTTCTGCTTCCCCGAGAGGTTTGTTCCTATGAGAGGTCAAATTTTTAGGTGCAAAACTGGAAATCTGTGCTGGGGTGAAGGATATGTCAACTTCTGGTGGGAATTTTGTGACACCTGGGACACAAGGGGTTAAGCAGAGCTTGGGGAGGGGTTGAGGCACCATCCCTGGAGGGTACAGGATGGCAGGATTTAGGATTATGAGAGGGCTGGAGCACCTTCCTTATGAGGAGAGGCTGAAGGAGTTGGGGTTGTTCATCCTGAAGAAGAGAAGGCTCAGGGGAGACCTCATAATGGCTGTCAATACCTGAAGGGGGTACAGAAAGGGTGGGGTAGGACTTTTGAATAGGGTGCAGGGTGGCAGGACTAGGAGTGATGGATGCAGATTTGAAGGGGGGAGATTTAGGCTGGAGAGATGAAAGAAATTCTTTCCTGTGAGGGTGGTGAGACACTGGAAGAGGTTGCCCAGAGGANATGAGAGGGCTGGACCACCTTCCTTATGAGGAGAGGCTGAAGGAGTTGGGGTTGTTCATCCTGAAGAAGAGAAGGCTTAGGGGAGACCTCATAACGGCTTGTCAATAGCTGAAGGGGTAAGGCCAGGCTGGATCAGGCCAGGCAACCTGGTCTGGTGGGAGGTGTCCCTGCCCATGGCAGGAGGGTTGGAACTAGATGATCTCGAAGGTTCCTTCCAACCCAAACCATTCTATGTTTCTATGATTAAGAGCTGGGTATACACAGAGATGGTTTAGGGATGGTTCTTATTGGAACTGGATTGATGGTTGGACTCAGTGAGCTGAAAGATCCCTCCGAACATGAGCCAATCTCTGATTCTACAGCCACAATGTATTATTTTTTTGAACATGACCCATTTGCTTTCCATGTTTTCCTTGAAGCACTCCCTTCCCCTCTGCTAAGTTTGGCTCTTCCTGGTGATTCATGCAGTGGCATTGTTTGAATTCTCTATCAGCTAATGTAAGCAGTCAGCTCAACCCTAAATCCCTGTAGATACCCATGTGGGAACACCAAAGCTCTTCTCATGTCAGTAGAGCTCATGCAAAGTAGTTTTCCTGTTTGGTTTTCCAAGACAGCTCTGCATGAGCTGGACCAGTGACAAAGAACACATGGAAAAGCATGGGGATGGTTAGCTAGTCCTTGAATCATAGAATCACACAGATGGAAGGAACCGTCTAATGCCATCTAGTCCAACCTGCATTGAGCAGGGACATCCTGCACTAGATGAGGATGCTCAGAGCCTCAGCAAGCCTGGCCTTGGGTGTTTCCAGGCATTGAGGGAGCCTCCACCACCTCTCTGAGCAGCATCTTCCAGTGTCTCACCACTCTCATGGGGAAGAACTTCTTTCTACTGCCTGTTCCTGTGTAAGTATTAGGTAAAAAGTAATAAATAAAAGCAATCAGCTTTTGTGAGGTTAATTCTTTCATCAACTTTGGTGGAACAAGCATTTCTGGGTGTTTTCTTGCTGCTTCCAAGAAATGTTTATAAAGTTTCCTTTATAGTTAAGGCAGGAAAACCTCTCCCTAATGGCTTCTTTGACCTACTTAAGGCTGTATTTGATCTCAGGTAGGCTTTGCTTGAAGTTCTTCAGCAGTTCAATCAACCCATTGCACCCTAGAGAAGGGTCTGACTGGACTTTTTTCCACTCATTGAGAAAACTGTGCTGGGAACCACATTTCAAGCTGTGTAAATCTTATTTAAGAAAAAAAAAATCACTTTGATGTGCCATATCACAGCAGTTTTTTGAAAAACAAATAAAACACTTGGCAAATCATAGAATGGTTT
>VZTY01023255.1:5819-22916 GCA_013400935.1 Turnix velox | reverse complement strand
TGACACCCCTGAATCCTTCTCTTTTCCTGGGAGAATAAATTAGGGAATAAAAGGGATCTGGAGAGCCTTACTCCTCACATTCCAGCTGGATGAGATTCCAACTTCCAAACATGCAGGAACAGTGGCAGCCCAGGGTTTAAGAAAAACCCCCACAATCCAAAAGCATTAACTATTTGATTCCTGAGGAAGGCTTAAATTATTTTTCTACCACAAGCTTCTAGGACTTGTGGACTAGATGATTTCTTGAGGTCCCTTCCAATCCCTCACATCCTGTGATTCAATAAATGATGCTACTGGTCCCAGTGGCTTGTCAGTCCAAGGAGAATTCACACATCTCAACTGTAGGATTGAGACACACTCACTCTGTAAGGAGCCCAGTGCCTTTTTGACCTCCTCGGTCTTAGATTTCAGATCTTGGATTTCAGGCTTGGAAATGCAGCCTCTGGGTTTGCAGATGAATCTACTGCTGAGATGTGATGTTTCCAGAGTACTCAAGTTGTTCCCTTACAAGGGAAGCACTTCAAAGATGCTGAGCCAAATCCCTTCAGGAGAACAAGGCAAGGTCCTTCTTGGCTTGTCCATGTCTTTGTATGATTTGCAAAATTCAAACTTGAGAGTAGATTACTTGGAGCTCCCTCATGAGAAGACAGCCTGGAGAGAAAATCATAGAATGCATTGAGTTGGAAGGGACCTTCTTAGGCCATCTAGTCCCTGCAGTGAGCAGGGACATCCTGCACTAGATGAGGTTGCTCAGAGCCTCAGCAAGCCTGGCCTTGGATGTCTCCAGGGATGTGGCCACCACAAAAATCCTGGGATAGAAGGGAAGCTGAAGCAGTAGGATGCCCCTGGGCAGAGAGCCAGGGAGACTCCACTGAGGAAGCAGGACTGGTGCGTTGGAGGTGTTGGCTGGATGAAGTCACAGTAGTGGTGGCTGTTTGTATCTTCTTCACCTGACAGTTTTTGGGTCCCTCTTGCAGGTGTTTTATTCTCTGAATTTTGACAGTACTGCACAGGGCAGAAATCAGTGCAATCATATAGTATCCCTCTAGCCAAATGTGGTTTTGAACAACTTTCAGCCACCATATCTTGCTTCTTGGACGAGGAAACACAGTTGTGTGTCCCTTTAGGGTTTTGATTATAGAATTATAGGATTGAATAGGATGGTTTGGGTTGGTATGGACCTTCAAGATCATCTAGTTCCAACCCCACTGCCATGGGCAAGGACACCTCCCACTACACCAGGTTGCTCAATGCCTCATCCAGCCTGGCATTAAACACCTCCAGGGATGGAGGGGTCATCCACAACCTCTGTGGGCAACCTGTCCCACTGTCTCACCATCCTCACAAGGAAAGGACTTCTTTCTTCTCTCCATCCTAAATCTCCCCTCTTCCAATCAGCATCCATTACTCTTAGTCCTGCCATCCTGCACCCTATTAAAAGTCCTACCCCAGCCTTTCTGGGGTTGAGAAGCTCCTATGAGGTTCCCCCTGAGTCTTCTCCAGGTTCAACAACCCAAACTCCTTCAGCCTGTCTTCATCTAAGGGTAGTTCAGTTCTTGACCCCTCAGTCCAAGAAAAACAAGAGACTACTGTGGAGTGTCCAGTGGAGGGTTACAAAGAAGATGAAGGGACTTGAGCATCTCTGTGATAAGGGAAGGATGAAAGAGTTGGGTATGTTCATCTTTAAAGGGGATCTCATCAGTGTTTATCAATTTTTAGTGATGCCCAGTGGCAGGACAAGGGGAGACTTGACAAAATTTCTTCTCTTATTTCTGTGGAACCTCCTGTGTTCCAGCTTGCACCCATTGCCCCTTGTCCTATCATTGGAGGTCACTGAGAAGAGCCTGGCTCCATCCTCCTGACCCTCACCCTTTCTATATTTATAACCGTGAATGAAGGCAGGACAAGCCACAGGAGGGAAGGAAAACTTGGGTACAAGCCCCAGGAGCTCTAGAACGAGGATGTGACCACATCCCTGGTTCCTGCAGCACCCTCCATGACCTACATACATCTGTGCTGTTGGTTCCCAAACTATTTTTTAGAGCTTTTCCTCTTGGCTTTGGTGGGAGGAGGAAGGAGAGAGGGAGGTATTTTGGGGCCAGGCTCAGCGTGTCTGCCTTGGAAGAGCTCCTTAGCCTGCACTTTTTGCTGTGTAAATAATAAATAGAGCATTTAATATTAACCAGCCTGTGCACTCACCAGACCTTGCGGGGCACGTGAAACCCTGCAAACAAAAGGCATGATGCTGCTTTGCCTTTCAAACCATGCAGGCTTCCTAAAGGTTTCCTTTTTAGGGAGAGGGAAAAGCATTTCTTCCTTGTTTTTCCTTCAGCTGGAGCTTAGAGCACCTTCTGCCCTGGAGTTTCATCTTCCTTGGCCAACCTGCCTCTTGAAGCGTGAGGAGGTTGTGCAGGGAGGTGGTTGAGGTACCATCCCTGGAGATATTCAAGAGATGGGCAGACACAGAGCTTAGAGATGTGGTTTAGGGATGAATTTTGGGAATGTTGGACTTGGTGTTCCAAAAGGTCCCTTCCTCTCTCTGGAAGTGTTTAAGGCCAGGCTGGATGAGGCACTGAGCAACCTGGTGTAGTGGGAGGTGTCCCTGTCCATGGCAGAGGGGTTGGAGCTAGATGATCTTGAAGGTCCCTTCCAACCCAAACTATTCTATGTTTCTGTGACCACGTTTCCTTACCCCCTGTAAAGGAACACAGTCACAGCCTCAGGAGGACCATGGACACAGGGGTGGAGAAAACCAGAAGGAATTGGCTTGAAGGGAAACAGCAGAAACAAGCTTGTGGAGCCCTGTGGAGCTAGGACATGACTACCTTCTGGCAGGGGACTCTGCAGGATGCAGGGCAAGGATGGTTGAACAAGTGAAAAATAGTTATTTGGGGAAAAAGAACAGTCTGTGCAGTGGGTGATGTCTGCCTGGTTAACTCTGAGGAAGACAATGAAAAGCCCATCACCAGAGTAAGTGAAATTCCATCTGTACTCACCCCTTCAGAGAGATTGTAGAATCATAGAACATAGAATCATGGAGTTGGAAGGGACCTTCCAAAGCCATCTAGTCCCACCTCCTGCAGTGAGCAGGGACATCCTGCACTAGATGAGGTTGCTCAGAGCCTCAGCAAGCCTGGCTTTGGATGTCTCCAGGCATTGATGGGATCTCTGCCACCTTTCTGGGTAATCTCTTCCAGTGTCTCACCACCCTCATGGGGAAGAACTTCTTCCTCATGTCTTATCTAACCCTACCCTTGTCTAGTTTCAAACCACTTCCTCTTGTCTTGTGGCTCCATGCCCCTCCCCAGCTTTCCTAGAGCCCCTTCAGGCACTGAGAGACCACCAGAAGATCTCCTTGGGATCCTTCTCTTCTCCAGGCTGAGCAGCCCCAGCTCTATCAGCCTGTACTTGCAGGCAGAGGTTCTTCATCCCCATGATTATCCCCGTGGCCTCTCTTGAACCCTCTCCATCATCTCCATGTCCTTCTTGTGCTGAGGGCTCCAGAGCTGGAGGCAGTAACTCCAGGTGGGGTCTCACCAGAGCAGAGCAGAGGGGGAGAATCACCTCAACCATCAGCAACTCCAGGTGGGACCTCAGTAGTGAAGAGAAGAGGGGGAGAATCATCTCTCAACCATCAGCAACTCCAAGTTGCTCTCAGGAGAGAAGAGTAGAGGGGGAGAATCACCTCAACCATCAGCAACTCCAAGTTGCTCTCAGGAGAGAAGAGTAGAGGGGGAGAATCACCTCAACCATCAGCAACTCCAAGTTGCTCTCAGGAGAGAAGAGTAGAGGGGGAGAATCACCTCAACCATCAGCAACTCCAAGTTGCTCTCAGGAGAGAAGAGTAGAGGGGGAGAATCACCTCAACCATCAGCAACTCCAAGTTGCTCTCAGGAGAGAAGAGTCGAGGGGGAAAATCACCTCTCAACCATCAGCAGAGAGCGTGCACATGGTGGTGGTCACAGAAGAGTGTCAGGTGGCTTCTCCCTCTCTTGATTTCCACCTCCCTGTGGCCATCAATGGCTCAGGCCAGCTAATGGCATTGCTCCACAGCTTGCAGGTGAAGATGGAGAAGGATTTATCTCCAGGGGATCTGGCAGGCTAGGAAGCAGGCAAACATCTGCAGCAGGGTTATTGAGTTAGAAGAACATCCCTCTTTGTGCTGCTACATCCTCTGCTCCTGCGCCGCCGCCGCTGACGATGGAGTAACGCCACGCAGCCAGCCTGGGCAGCCTGATTAGATTTTCCTCCTTTGTCTGTGGAAGATTCATGGCAGGCAGAGGGATGGAGGCATTAAAAAAAATAAATAAATAAGACATAAAAGCAGATGAAGATGAAAAACGAGGCTGGGAGTGAATATAGAGCCAGCCCTGGTCGCTGAAGAGCATCAAACCCACCCTGGTGGAAATGGATGTGGAGAAAATGAAGCCCTGGCTCCCTCCCTCCTTGTTGCTTCTTTAGAGAATGCCTTCCCTGGGTTTTTGGGAATGATGACATTATCTCAAACTGCTTGTAAATCTTGTTAGCCAAGTAATATAGTTTGGACTAAATGTCTGTTCCTTCCACTGGCCTCGGGGGAATATGGAAAATAACCAAAGAGGCAGCAGCTCTGCTGCAAACTCCCACCAGCTCTGGGAAGGAGACTCCTTGATTTCTGATTAACCTCAGCTCCTTCCCTTGGCAAAGCTGAAGGAGAAGCAGCAAAGAGTAATGAAAATTAGGTCTATTAAAGCCAGGGTTATTTTTCTAGTGGTGTTGTCCAGCCCCACCACAAACCAAACTCATCTCCAAATGGAGAATTAATCAACAGGAAGTGCAGGCACTTAGGATCATAGAATGGTTTGGGTTGGAAAGGACGTTCAAGATAATCTAGTTCCAACCCTCTGCCATGGGCAGGGACACCTCCCACCACACCAGGTTGCTCAATGCCTCATCCAGCCTGGCCTTAATCCCTCCAGGGATTGAGGGGGCATCCACAACCTCTCTGGGCAACCTGTCCCACTGTCTCTCCACCCTAACAGCAAAGAACTTCTTTCTTATCTCCATCCAAAATCTCTCCTCTTCCCATTTGCATCCATTCCTCCTAGTCCTTCCATCCTGGACCTATTAAAAGTTCTGCCCCAGCCTTTCTGTAGCCCCCTTCTGGTATTGAGAAGTCACTATGAGGTCCCCCCTGAGCCTTGTCTTCTCCAGGCTGAACAACCCCAAATCCTTCAGCCTTTCCTCACAAGGGAGGTGCTCCAGCCCTCTCATCATCTTGGTAACCTTCTCTGGGTCTGCTCCAACAGCTCAATGTTCTCCTTCTGTTGAGGGCTCCAGAACTGGACACAGTAACTCCAGTTGGGGTCTCACCAGAGCCCAGTAGAGGGGCAAAATCCTCTCCCTTGCCCTGCTGGCCACACTTCTCTTGCTGCAGCCCAGCTTTAAGCACACACTGCTGGCTCATGGTGAGTTTCACATCTGTTGTCACCCCTAAATCCTTCTCTTCAGAGCTGCACTGAAGCCTCTCTCCACCCAGCCTGTATCTGTATCATAAGCTTGTCCGTGTGTGTGTATGTGAGAGCATCTATTAGACTAAGGTGCTGGCACTCGGCTCATTTGCAATTGAAAGGAGCAGAGAAACTGAGACAAGATGTTAATTTTGCTATTTATTATTGATGTGGTTGAGAGTTTGCACCCAGCAGAGCTCGGGGAGCTGTGACTGATGAGTTAATGGGACGCCACACTGGCGTGGCTGCAAGAAGCTGTGGAAACCCTGGGGACAGGAATAGTAGCTGTAGGAGAGAATACCCAATGTGTGCACATGTGCTGAGGGATTCAAAGCTCATTGTTCTAATGGGAAGGGATTTGTGGTTGTTGTTTAGTGTTTTTATCCCCCAAAATGCTCCAGAGTAGGGTTGGAATTTGTGTGAGGAACAAGAGGTGGGTAGACATAGAGTTTTGAATCAATGAATCCTAGAATCTAGGATTTGTTGAGATGTAAGGACCTTCCAAGGCCATCTAGTCCAACCTCCTGCAGTGACTAGGGACATCCTGCACTGAGGTTGCTCAGAGCATCAGCAAGCCTGGCCTTGGATGTCTCCAGGCATTGATGGGGCCACCACCACCTCTCTGGGCAACCTCTTCCAGTGCCTCATCACCCTACCCTAGAAGCACTTCATCTCCCCCATTCAAAACCACATCATGTGTTAGTGTCAGAGTTTGGAGTTCTTTATATGTGAATGTAAAAGTCCTTTTGTTTCCTTTTAAGCCGTTGCTTTTTAATTCCTCTGAGAGATCATTTGTTCTCATGTAGAGAGAGGATAAATGAGAAGTGTCAGGCAGACCTTTTAAATGTATTATTTTATCTTTAAGCTAAACAAATCCACGTCTTGCTGCCTGGCTTGCTATGGAAATCTCTGCACCCCAGTCTCTGCTGTCACCCTGTGCAGAACCACGGAGATGANGGAGCCAGGCTCTTCTCAGTGACCTCCAATGGCAGGACAAGGGGCAATGGGTGCAAGCTGGAACACAGGAATAGAAGAAACTTAGGGTGAGGGTGAGAGAAGAGTGTCCCAGGCTGCCCAGAGAGGGTGTGGGGTCTCCTTCTCTGGAGACATTCAAATCCCACCTGGACACCTTCCTGTGGGACCTGATCTGGGTGTTCCTGCTCCAGCAGAGGGATGGGACTAGATGTTCTCTCCAGGTCCCTTCCAAACCCTTACATCCTATGACTTAACATTCTCCCTTTCTAAAGGGGAGTGATAGAATCCACCCATGTGCCCTTGGCTTTACCCAGTTTCATTGTACTATTTTCATACTTATATTTTTCTTTTTTTTTTTCCCAAGCTTCTCTTTGAATATCCAAAGCTTTCTTTCGCTTTCTCTGTGCCACAGAGGAGTTCTCCAGGCTGCAAAGTCCTTTTAAGCAGCAGCTACATCCCATTAGCAATACAGGGCATGTAGGAGTAGTTTGGGTGGGTTTTTTTTCCCAGCCAGAGTGCATTGCTTTGCATTAATTCTTCCAGACTTCATCTTCCCACTCCCTCACCCTACTTGGGTGCTCGAGAGCTTGAGTCAAACACACCTAGAATCATAGAATGGTTTGTGTTGGAAGGGACCTTCAAAATCATCTAGTTCCAACCCCCCTGCCTTAGGCAGGGACACCTCTCACTACACCAGGTTGCTCAATGTCCCATCCAGCCTGGCCTTTAACACCTCCAGGGATTGAGGGGGCATCCACAACCTCTCTGGGCAACCTGTCCCACTGTCTCACCACCCTCACAGCGAAGAATTTCTTTCTTCTCTCCAGCCTAAATCTCCCCTCTTCCAATTTGCATCCTTTACTCCTAGTCCTGCCTTCCTGCACCGTATTAAAAAGTTGTGGGGGAGAGAAGAAGGAATGAACTTTCCCACATGGGTTGGAAGGGACCTTCAAAGATCATCTAGTCCAACCTGCTGCAGTGAGCAGGAACATCTTGCACAGGATGAGGTTGCTCAGAGCTTTTCCACTTCAGACCCACTCTGAGAGGAGCTGGAGTCCTTCAATTTTTTGAAGTTACCAAAACTGAAGCTAACTTCATATTTATTCGGTCCTTTGGGGACAAATGACCTGATGACAAGCCAAGGGGGAGATTGTTTTGCTTCAGCAAGGTCTTGTGTCTCATTCAGCAGGAGGTGATGCTCTCCTAATGGTTCTGTACAAACATTCCTGGTTCTCCATGCTGGGAGAAATGGTGTGTGTCCTACCTGCTGTTTCTGAGCTGTTGTGAAATGATGTTGAAATTATATAGAGGAGAAAGGGAACATAAAATCTGACTTTAAGGGTTTCGGATATTTTTTTATCATAGGGTAGAAATTTTTAATAGGGTGCAAGATGGCAGGACTAGGAGGAGTGGATGCAAAATGGAAGAGGGGAGATTTAGGATGGAGAGAAGAAAGAAGTTCTTCACTGTGAGGGTGGTGAGACAGTGGGACAGGTTGCCCAGAGAGGTTGTGGATGCCCCCTCAATCCCTGGAGGTGTTTAAGGCCAGGCTGGATGAGGCATTGAGCAACCTGGTGTAGTGGGAGGTGTCCCTACCCATGGCAGTGGGGTTGGAACTAGATGATCTTGAAGGTCCCTTCCAACCCAAACCTTTCTATGATTCTAAAAAAGCCCACCTCAGGGAGGAGGATCCTTTATGGTGAAGGTAACATTCTCATCTCTTTGCTTAAGTACTAGAAATAGCTGCACAAAACATCTGGGGATTCTTCAACTGTCCTGTGGAGCCCTGGCTTGACCACATCAGGGAGGAAGACCAAGTCCCTGACCCATCCTTGACTTGTTTTTTGCTGTCAGTGGGGCTGCTAATACCAACATTAACACTTGGAAGTCTCCTGTTGTTTATGATGTGAGACCTGTGGTTTGAATTCTGCTGAAACTAGGGCTGGTTTATAGAATCATAGAATAGTTTGGGTTGGAAGGGACCTTCAAGATCATCTAGTTCAAACCCCCCTGTCATGGGTAGGGATAATTTCCACTACACCAGGTTGCTCAATGCCTCATCCAGCCTGGTCTTAAACACCTCCAGGGAGGGAAGGGGCATCCACAACCTCTCTGGGCAACCTGTCCCAGTGTCTCACCACTCTCACAGTGAGGAACTTCTTTCTTCTCTCCATCCTAAATCTCCCCTCTTCCCATTTTCATCCATTTCTCCTAGTCCTGCCATCCTGGACCCTATTAAAAAGTCCTACCCCAGTCCCCTGTCCAAGATCCTGACATGCCTCTATTGTTTGTCTGTGTTCACATGAATAAATAAAAATAAATAAATAATCCAAATTAAAAAAAAAAGTTATAAAACCCACTTGGGTATGATTCATGCAAATATTGTGTGGGGGAATCATTTTCCACCAGGGAGATAATTGCTAATTACATGAGTGTGAAGCAATTTGATTTGCAAAGGTTTTTGTTGCTTGCAGCCTGAGAAACCTCATTTTGCAGGAGCAGAAGTTGTGGGGATTTGGGCAATGGGGGTTATTGATGTTGTTTCTGTCCAGAGCCCAGAGTTGGAAGGTTGTTTTTTTTTTAGGAAAAGCTGCTGCCCTTTAAAATAACTTCATTTATTAGCTCAAAAAACTTTCCCAGAGTGAATGACAAATAAAGCCCGTGGTATTTTTCCAGGGCTTATTTTGAGATAAAAGCTATCTGGTAGCAAGGGTTCCTCTGGCAGCTGGACAAGCCAACCATAAATCAGTGTCAAGGAACAAGGGGAGCTGCCTCATGGATGTGGGATGCTCTATAGGGTTTCTCTGCTGTGGACAGTCCTGAGTGAGAGCTGCTCAGGTCAACATGGTGTAGAGGGATGAAGGAATCATGGAGTAGGAAGGGACCTTCCAAGGCCATCTAGACCAACCCCCTGCAGTGAGCAGGGACATCCTGCACTAGATGAGGTTGCTCAGAGCCTCAGCAAGCCTGGCCTTGGATGTCTCCAGGCATTGGTGGGGCCTCCACCACTTCTCTGGGCAGCCTTGGACTGTTTTTGCCAACACTTACGGAGAAGAACTTCTTCCAAGTGTTCAATCTAAACCTGCCCTGCTTTAGTTGAAAACCAGTGAGCTGTTGGAGTGGTCCAGAAGAAGACCATGAAGATAATGAGAGGGCTGGAACACCTCCTTTATGAGGACAGACTGAAGGAATTGGAGTTGTTCAGCCTGGAGAAGAGAAGGCTCTGGGGAGACCTCAGAGGAGCTACTCATTAACTGAAGGAGGCTACAAAAAGGCTTGGACAGGACTTTTTAATAGGGTCCAGTATGGCAGGACTAGGAGGAATGGATGCAAATGGGAAGAGGGGAGATTTAGGATGGAGATAAGAAAGAAATTCTTTGCTATGAGGGTGGTGAGACAGTGGGGCAGGTTGCCCAGAGAGGCTGTGGATGTCCCTTCAATTCCTGGAGGTGTTTAAGGCCAGGCTGGATGAAGCACTGAGCAACTTGGTCTAGTGGGAGGTATCCCTGCCCATGGCAGTGGGGTTGCAACTAGATGATCTTGAAGGTCCCTTCCAACCCAAACCATTCTATGATTGTTCCTTATTGTGAAAAGCTTTTCCTTTGGTCTTTGTAGGGCTTAACTCAGCTTCCCTCAGCCTCAAACCAGCCCTGAGGACTTTATCCTTGCTGCATTTCCAGGGTTCTGTGGAGAAAATCCAGGAGCAGCAGAGGAAAAACACACCCTCCTGTGCCCTCTCATCCTCTCCATGGTTGCTGCTGCTCCAGCAGGGTGTCACCCTGGCTGTGGGGCCACAGAACAGTGGTGGCATGTCCTCATTCTGTGATATAAGGGGAGTAAGAGGGGGGACATGACACCTTGGGGCTGTTGCTGATGATGCCAGCATGCCATCATGATACTCCCCCTGCAGCAGGAGGAGTAGCTTGGTTACTCCACTCTGTGAAGCTGCTAATTAGCAATAATGAGCTCAAATGAATGAGATGGGGTATTTTTTCCTGTGAGAAATCATCCTCCCGTTATGAACCCTTTAGTCCTCCCAACCAGAAGGTACTCTAAGCCCCCTTTAATTTCTCCAGATGCTGCTGAGAGGTCCTGGGGTTGCTCCCCAGCAGGTTTTTTTGTTCAAAGGAAGGGAGAGATGAGGAGGGCTGAGGTTGCAGGAGCTGAAGGAAAGCTGAATGAATCATTAAAAGCAAGATAAGCAACTAAAAGCCTCCACCAAATGCCCTTATTAGAGTTGATTTGATTGTTTATGCTGCTTGACAGGGATGAAACCAGAGGCAGATGCAACAGCTAAAGACTGGGTCACTGCAGGACCCTGCCTGAGGTGCCTGGTCTTTTGCTGCAGAGACCTCCCTTGTGTATCCACATGCAAGGTTATGTGTTCAGGAGGACAATTTGGCTTTCCCTTTGGGGACAGAATGGTTGCTGGAGGCCAGGAAGGATGTGTGGCCACACAGATATCTGTGGTCAACCCCACTATATGGTTTAGATTGTGTAGGGTCTTACATATGGGCAAGGACAACCCATGGAGAACCTTCTGGTGGACAGAAGGTGACCATGAGCCAACAATGAGCAAATTCTTGTGGCCAAGAAGGCCAGTGGCATCCTGGGGTGTATTAAAAGGGATGTGGTCAGCAGGTGGAGAGAAGTTCTTCTCCCTCTCTACTCTGCCATGGCAGGAAGGCTGGGACAAGATGATCTTGAAGGTGCCTTCCAACCCAAACCATTCCATGGTTATGGATAGGGGGGGAGTGGGATTTTGGCTCTCCCACACCAAGGACCCATGCATGACACCTCCATGGGTTCCCCAGCAGCTCTAGGCAGGTAGCAGCAGGTCCATGTACCCCAAAGAAGCTGGTCAGGATTGTGAAGCACTCAAATATCATGGCAAGAGTGATGGATGTGGACAAATTCAACCAGATTATGTCTGCTAGATAAGTTCTTGGTACCTGGAGGATGCAGTGCAGGTAGCTGCTGTGCAGAAGACTTTTTCTTCTCCCTCTGCTCCCAAGGAGGCAGCTGTTGGTCTTCTATCCTAGATTAAATAGAAAAAAAAAAAAAAGATGGTTTTAGGTACATTCCAAGGAGTAATTTTCAGTGCAAAGTGATCCAAATCCAATCCTGGAGATGCTCCAGTGTGGATCAATGCTCTCCTTGCTTTGTTGCTTTGTGGTTGAAATCAGAGACTTGAAAGTCTGGTCAGATGCTTGGCCATGAATATCTCACCAGGGGGATTTGTCTTAGGCTTTATTAGGAGAGAGCTCTGAGGGAGCTGAAGCCTGTCCTGGCCCCTGCAGAAGACCAGTGGTGGCTACATCTCATCTCATAGAATCATAGAATGGTTTGGGTTGGAAGGAACCTTTCAGGTCATGGAGTCCAAACATCAACACAACTCCAACAAGAACCAGCTCTAAACCATCTCTCTAAGTTCTGTGTCTGCCCAGCTCTTAAATCCCTCCAGGGATGATGCCTCAACCCCTACCCTGGGCAACTTCCTCCAATGCTTGAGAAACCTTTCCATGCCAAAATTTTATCTAATATCCAACCTAACCTTCCCCTGGTGCAACTTGAGGCTGCCTCCTCTTGTCCCATGGCCTGTTCCTTGTGAGAAGAGACCAACCCAAGATGGGACTTGTTTGCTTTTACACCAGCTCTCACTTGCAGTTTTTCCTCTGTGACTGTGTAGGGTGAACCTTGATTTAATGGGGAGATTGAGCCTGGAGAGAAGAAGATCTTTTCTGTGAGGGTGGTGAGACAGTGGTACTGGTTGCCCAGAGAGGTTGTAAATGCCCCCTCAATCCCTGGAGGTGTCTAAGGCCAGGCTGGATGAGGCATTGAGCAACCTGGTCTAGTGGGAGGTGTCCCTTCTTATGGCAGGGGGCTTGGAACTAAATGATCTTGAAGGTCCCTTCAAACCCAAACCATTCTATGATTCTCCAGCCTCACTTGGCTGCTCCTGGTGCACTCTCAGCCTTGGTGATGAGAAGCTGAAAGCTCTGTGCTTTGCTTCCCTCATCTCTGAGGCAGTGCCTGTTCCATTTTGCTTGCTCTCCTTTTTATCCTGTTTTTTCTTCTCTTTTTATTTTTTTTTTCTTCTCCTTCTTCATCTCTCCTCTCTGCCCTGTGCATTTTTAATGGCAGCATCAGCATCACCCTGGCCTAGTGAGTTGCGTGTCTGTGTCTCCTCCATGCTTTGCTCACAGCTGAAGAACCTTCTCAAAAAAAAAAAAAAATTAAAAAAAAAAGAAATCCAACCCCCCCTCCTCCCTCCTAAGCACCACACAGATGAAAAATGCATTCCTCAGTAAAATATTAAAACAAATCTCCTCCACACAGGCACAGCCCATGAAGATGTCTTTTAAACACACACACACACAGAGGGATGTAATATTTACCATCTCAAGCAAGGCATTTTACAAACCTCCCCCTTGATCTCCCTGATGCTGTTCAAGACCTTTTTTTAGGGTATTTTTGTTTTATGGAGTGTATCAGAACAGATTAATCAAGGTTTTCCTTCCTAACTCTATGCAAATGGACTTCTCAGATGCTTGATTGTAGGTTGCAGCACTCATTGCTCACTGGGTTCATCCAAGCATCTTGGATTGGCTGAGCAGGAGGAAGCAGAAGGCATTTGAGTGAATTTCTAACACAAACTGACCAGTCTGCTTCCCCTTCTGCAGTTGTTAAAGGTCAGCAGGAAACCAACCAAGGATGCAGAGTGATCTGGTTGCTTTCTGCTTTAATGCAGGGATCTGGTTTCTCTCCATTGGATTAGAAATATTGAATGGTTTGGATTGGAAGGGACCTTCAAGATCATCTAGTTCCAACCCCCCTGCCATGGGCAGGGACACCTCCCACTACACCAGGTTGCTCAATACCTCATCCAGCCTGGCCTTAAACACCTCCAGGGATTGAGGGGACATCCACAACCTCTCTGGACAACCTGTCCCACTGTCTCAGCACCTTCACAGCAAAGAACTTCTTTCTTCTCTCCATCCAAAACCTCCCCTCTTCCATTTTGCATCCATTATTTGTCTGTGTGTGGAGGAGAAGGCATGAATTTCCCCACAGAATAGGATCATAAAACATGTTGGGTTGAAAGGAACCTTCAAAGGTCATCTAGTGCAACCCCCTGCAGTGACAGGGATATCCTGCACTAGATGAGGTTGCTCAGAGCCTCAGCAAACCAGGCCTTGAATGTCTCCAGGCATTATGGAGGCTCCACCACCTCTCTAGACAACCTCTTCCAGTCTCTCACCACCCTTATGGGGAAGAACTTCTCCCTCATGTCTCTTCTAAACCTACTCTGTTCCATTTTCAAACCATTGCACCTCATTCTTTCAGGACAATCAGAAAACCAAATCCATGTGTGAAGGCAGAGCAGACCTGACTTGTGGCTGTCACCTCAGATCAGCTCTCCTGCAGGCAGAGAAGGGCTGAGATTGCCCTGGGGAGATGACACCACCTGCACATCCTCCAGGGACTAGTGGCTGCAGAAGCTCTGATGCAGCTGCAAAGCTTTCAGCACCAAGAAGGCAGCAGAGGTTCACAGCCTGCTGGAGAAAATCATGTCCTGCCTGTACAGCATCTTCCATGAGGAGCCTCTGAGCCCTTGGCACCAAATCTGGAGCTGATTTTTCTCTTGGTCAGCATAAATTAAAGTAGGTCCCAGTGAGGGTTTAGGGACACAGATTATCCCAAAGAGCTCAGGTGTCTGGTAGCCAGCAGGAGAGATAGGACCGGGGATGCTTCTGCAGCACTTCTAGTAGCACCCAGTGTCCCTTGCAGAGCTGCACCCAAGATGATGAGGGGACTGGAGCCTGTCCCTGATGAGGACAGGATGAAGGAGATGGGGTTGTTCAGCCTGGAGAAGAGAAGGCTCAGGGGGGACCTCAGAGTAGCTTCTGAACACCTGAAGAGGACTACAGAAAGGCTGGGGTAGGAATTTTTAATAGGGTGCAGGACTGGC
This sequence comes from Turnix velox, assembly GCA_013400935.1. Lineage (NCBI taxonomy): Eukaryota > Metazoa > Chordata > Aves > Charadriiformes > Turnicidae > Turnix > Turnix velox. Next base: position 8,480 of record VZTY01023255.1, on the reverse strand, counting down.
AGGACTAGGAGTGATGGATGAAAATTGGAAGAGGGGAGATTTAGGATGGAGATAAAGAAATTCCTTACAGTGAGGGTGGTGAGACAGTGGGACAGGTTGCCCAGAGAGGTTGTGGATGTCCCCTCAATCCCTGGAGGTGTTTGAAGCCAGGCTGGATGAGGCATTGAGCAACCTGGTGTAATTTGAGGTGTCCCTGCCCATATCAAGGGGGTTGGAACCAGATGATCTTGAAGGTCCCTTCCAACCCAAACAATTCTATGATCCTGGGTGCTGTGGCAGCCAGTGATCCTGCACCACTAGAACCTGGCATGCATGGGCTCTCAACCTTGATGTTGTTTGTGGAAAGCAAAGCATGAGCTGAGGAAGGGCAGAAGGGACCTGCCAAAGCTTAGGCAGCAGCCCACTGCACAGGAAGGATGGGAGAAACAAATGTTTTATGGCTGTGGAATGGGATTTACCTCTTGAAGAAGGTGCTGCTGAGGGCTCTGAAGTTTATTGTCAGTGGGACAGGTTGCCCAGAGAGGTTGTGGATGCCCCCTCAATCCCTGGAGGTGTTTAAGGCCAGGCTGGATGAGGCATTGAGCAACCTGGTGTGGTGGGAGGTGTCCCTGCCCATGGCAGGGGGGTTGGAAGCAGATGATCTTGAAGGTCCCTTCCAACCCAAACCATTCTATGATCCAGAGATGGCAGCAGAGGTTGATGTCTCTGCTTCCTTGGGCAACAAGAGGTTTGGCACAGTCTCCAGGAGGGCTGCCCCTGCAGGATTTCTCTGGCTGCCTTTGCAGGAAGAAGGTGGTATAGCATAAAAAAGGTGCTGGGTGCTTGCCCAGGGTGCTGCTGGCACCCCTGTGGCACACTGGGGGCAGCAGGGATGGGACTCTGGCTCTTCACAGGGGTTTCTGAGAGCCCTGAGAACTTCTGAGCAGGAGGACACCAGGAATTAACCTGCTTCCATAGGGCCAAGGGGGCAGCCATGGGGTTGGAGGTGGTGGCAGTGGGATTTTCAGCAACTGAAACCCATCTCCCTTCACTTGGTGCTTCCAGGATCCCTGCAGCAGGCAGCAGAGCCGAGCTGTGATTGGGAGAATCAAGAGGTTGAGCAATTTGTTTGAATTATTTATCCATTATTCATTTACCAGACATGCACATAATGCAAGTGAGAGAGCTCAAAATTAAACTCCCCCCTCCCCCCCCCAAAAAAAAGATGGATGGGCTGCCTGGTTGAAGGGCTCTTCATCCAGCTCTTGAGACTCATTCAGCTTTAAATATTGATGGTGGATGGGGCTGTTGGCAAACAAATGTTGTGTAAATCCATCTTCTCTCTTCTCCTCTGCCCTTGCTTCACAAGGTGCAAGGAAGGGAGGTTGTGCACTTGCAGCTGCCTGAGCTGAGGCTGTGTGGTCCATGCTGCCTGGAAATGGGGAAAGAAGGGTTCCAAATCCCTTTAATTACCTTCTGAGGCAATTAATTGATTGCTGGAGCACTCACCTACCTGGCAATCCCACATCAGCTTTAATATGGTCCCAAAATCCCATAGGCAGGAGTAGGAAGGCTCAATGGGGACTGCAGCAGGTCCTGTAATCACACTGTGCTTGGAGAGAGAACTTGGTGGCTCCAATTGATGTTGTTTTCCTTCAAAACATGCCAAGGCACATATTAGTGTGAAAGATTAGGGGTTTTTTTTTAAAGGCAAATCAATAATTCCCTGCTGAGAAAGGTGGGGAGATGGCAGAAGGGTTGCTGGGTTGAAAACACAGTGAAGAAAGCGCTTCTCAGGGTGGCCCAAATAATTTCCCTGTTCCCCAGGACAGCCACACTCAGTCTTCCCAAACTCATGGATCTGTAGGACCCCAAATTTCCTAAGTGAATCCCTCCTCCTGGCTCCCCCAGACCACCACAATCCTGAAGCTGGATCCCCCAAACCAGCTGGAAGCCCCACACACCAAGAAGTGCTCCCTGCATGAGGATGAATTTGGGGCTGTCCCAGGTGAACCCCAAAGCTGTGGGTTTGGGGTTTTTTCTTCTCAACCATCACCTTCACTGGACTCTTGATGGGCCTGAGCTCTTTACTGGAGTCATTCCTAGAATCAGAGAACCATAGAACCACTTGGTTGGATCTCTGAGATCATGGAATCCAACCATCAACTCAACCCTGACAAGAACCATCCCTAAACCATCTCTCTGAGCTTATATGTTTGCTTGTCCCTTAAATACCTTCAGGCAGGGATGGGAGGGGGGTTGGAACTAGATGATCTTGAAGGTCCCTTCCAACCCAAACCATTCTATGGTGCCTCAGCCCCTTCCCTGGGCATCTTCTTCCAAAGCTTGAGAACACTTTCAGGGCAAAAAATTATCCTGATTCCTCAAATGGGATGGATGGTTGCTCATCTTGGCAGGCAGCAAAGTCCATCCACAGCATGGAGTCAAGAAGAACTGTGAAGAACTGGCAGTGTGTGAGGTGTCTTCTTGTCCCAACTATCTTTAGATCCATCTGTGGCCACCTTATAGAATCATAGAATAGTTTGGGTTGGAAGGGACCTTCAAGATCATCTGGTTCCAACCCTCCTGCCATGGGCAGGGACACCTCCCACCACAACAGGTTGCTCAGTGCCTCATCCAGCCTGGCCTTAAACACCTCCAGGGATTGAGGGGGCATCCACA
>VZTY01023254.1:10777-21486 GCA_013400935.1 Turnix velox | reverse complement strand
CAGGCGTATCAACTGCACCACACAGCTTGGAGTCATCTGCAGATTTGCTGAGGGTGCACTCGATCCCACTGTCCATATCTCCTACAAAGATGTTAAATATCACTGGTCCCAGTACTGATCCTTGGGGAACACCACTCGTCACTGGTTTCCACTTGGACAATGAGCCATTGACTGCAACTCTTTGAGTGCGACCATTCAACCAGCTCCTTATCCAGTGAGTGGTCCACCCATCAAACCATTCTTTTCCAGTTTGGAGACCAGGATGTCATGCGGGATAGTGTCAAATGCCTTGCACAAGTCCAGGAAGATGATGTCAGTTGCCCTTCCTTTGTCCACCGATGATGTTACTCCATCATAGAAGGCCACCAAATTGGTCAGGCATGATTTGCCCCTGGTGAAGCCATGTTGGTTGCCTCCAGTATTGACTGCCTCTAATGACCCACTTATACTTGATGTGTCTAGTGACAGCACCAAGGATAAGTGGGAGGTGAGGCTGACAAGCCTGTAGTTACCCAGGTCCTCCATCTTGCCCTTTTGAAGACTGGAGTGGCATTTCTTTTTCTCCAGTCCCCAGGCACCCCTCCTGTTCCCCATGACTTACCAGATGATGAGAGTTGTGTAGCAATAACTTCCCCCAGCTCCCTCAGCACCCTCTTGTGCATCCCATCAGGATCCACAGATTTGGGGATGCCCAGATTGCTTAACTGGTCTCTAACCCAGCCCTCATCAACTGAGGCACACTCCTCAATGTCCTTCAGAGAATATAAATATGCACATTTATATACACACATCTGGAAGATGAGAAATTCCACATTAGCTATCGTTACCAGAAAAACCCACAATGATTGTAGTCTTAATATGCTCTTCCATATATCTAACTTTCATCTATCCCCTTGCAGAGATATCATAAGCATTTTCAGTCCTGTGATGTGAAGAGCACATTAAAAATATTTGCAATATTTCCTTTGCCCTGTATAACTTTGTGTGTGTGCTTGACATAGAAAATATACTGAAATTTATTAAGGCTCAGAATACATCACTGTTTCTGAGGCTGACATGATTTTTCTATTAAGTGGTTTCTGTGATATTTTACTGGTATTTTGAGCTAAACAAGCACACTGATTTCTCAATCAGCTGCACAATTCTTGACACTTCATATCTTATTTTTTATTATGCCCAGGCCATGCCTCATAGGAAATCTCTTGCTAAACATAACGGTGGTCTAGAAAATGCTTTTTTTTCTGTATATTAGCTTTCATTTTAAAACCCCTTCCTCTAGTCTTAAAGATGGCATCAAAATGAATAACAGAGTTAGGTTTGTTAAGATTTTTGCTTTAGTTTGGCTTTTCATGGCAACAATTTAAAAATGTCATAAACACAATTAATTTATAAGGTATGTAACTATAATATCAAATTCATTACAAATTACAAACATGCATATCTGAAAATTCACTGCAGACATCATCATCTTTAGAAATGAAATTATAACAAAAAAGTATATTTTATCAATTTCTATGAGTTGCTAACCCAGTTTGTGTAAATCTTGGATTGATTTGCTTTCATATTGAAACACCTGGTTTCAAGTTGTTGCATGTATGTTTTGCAAACCACAAGAACTCATGGCTAAGATGCAGCACATAAGAAGCAAAAACAAGACAATAGTATAGATGCAATGCAGTAAATTAAGAACAGATGTAACACATAATAAATCAATCAAAACTGCCAAAAAAACTAAATATAATGAATTTCATTAATCCCTCTTCTGTGTCCCTAGACAGGCATATATGGTTTTTGTCTTCTGTCTCCATTGACTGTGCTGAAAGCCCTCTACAGGCTCAATCCCCATTGCATACTCTGGCAGGTTCACAAGTCCAGGCCCCAAGCAGGAGTGAAGTGCTACCCTGCTCAGCAGAGCAGCTTCAACAAAACCCTTGCCACTGATGCTAAAAGATGAGAAATTTTGCCAATTTTTCACCCATTGCTCACAAATCCAGTGTAATTTGGTCTTGGAAAAACTAGGCAGCACACATTTTGTCCAATCTTCAAGCAGGCAAGAGCAGTTTGGGGTTGTAATGTGGCTAATGGCTCTGCAGCACAGCAAATGAGATGTGGCTTATTGCCACTTGTGGCTTACTGCAAGACACAAATCAGTGCTCCTCCATAGAGACGCTGTGCTGAACTGCCATTACTATCTACTCCGTATGGCGTGCCTCAATGCGTAGAGCACCTCTGGAGACCATATGCCCCAGAAGGGAAGAGTGATACAGTCCTTTCCATTAAGAAATATTTCCACTTCATAGATTCATCCACCTGAAACAGCAGCCAAGTTTTCAGCCTGTTTCTTAGGAAGAGTTGCCAGAAAATAAGTTAATATCCATTTTTAAAGCTTGAGTCTTGCTTCCAGATAGATATCACAATAATAAACCACTTTGGGATATTTTTGCTAGAAGAACTTCCACATTATCTATCAAAAAATTATTTCTCATCCCCTGAATAGCATTCCACCTGCTAGTAACCACTCTGTATGCTTGACTCCAAGTTAAGAAGATGATGCATCTTAGCATCATTTAGCATTGAATTATAGACACATTTTAAATTATTCTGCATTATGTCCATCCTTAAAAGAACAGAAATTGGCTACAAATGATCTTTATTAACTTCCTCAGATGTTGTTTAGAGATTCATGATTTGACAGCTTCTCAAAACAGATAGGCATACAGCTTGCTTACTAGGCTTGTTCAGCCCTTTAAGGTCTGTGAGATATAAGTGGATTATGGGGGTTTGTTTGTCTGGCTATCTTTTTACATAGCTTTCCAAGTAATTGTCATAAATATCCCTATTTCCTTAACCCAATTAATGAAATTTAGTAAATACCTGGCCTGCCACTTCTGTTGATTAAACAGTTGCTTTGGAAACGCATAACAATTGCCACACAAGTTACATGCTGTGGTGCTGGTTTCATAGAGAGAATGGAGACACATCTGAAAGAAAAATAAAATAAAAACTCATGTCAACACAAGAATTTAATTTCCTTTTGAAGATTGTTTTAATGGAAAATGTGTGGATTTTTTATTTCTGAAAATCAAGTTAACTTCAGACAATCATTTATTTCCTTTCTAGAAAAAGGAGGAAAATTACACTGTGGGAGTTATCTTGCAATTCTTGTAATGGTAAAGTAGATCCTGCTGTAAAACCAGGCAAAACAAGAGTTTTTTCAGGAACAGGATTAATGGAGATTGCTCATGCAAGCACGGCTGACAGTTATCAGACTTGGGGTTTTTTTTCATGAGATAGGCAAAACCAAAAAACTATTAAGTAGACAAATATTTTCATTTGTAACAGGGAACACTTCAAGAAATACTTTTCCCATTCAAAAAATAAGCATATGATAAAAGCACATGGTTCATGAAAAACATGAAAAGCTATTAAAATATTAAATATTTAGGCTTCCAGATTTCATCTATTCCACATCCACATCCTAAACTGTTTTAGCATTATTTAATTAATATTTAATGTTTAAAAACTATTAATTTTGTAATCCTGTTGTTGAAGTATTCAGCATATAGGAAATGTAATTTAGAGCAGATGACCAGCATCCAAAATTTCTAAATCAACAAGACCAGAGACAAGGAAATGCTGACTAAAGTGAATTGCAGCATGGAGCCTGGAACAGGGCCGTTGCTTCCTTGAGAGCTGCAGTACTGGATATATCCAATAAGGATGCAGGCTATCTTACACATAAAAGGTGGCTTGTGTTGTAACTCTGTGAGTATATACATACAGCGCAATACAGCACCACAGTGGCAGTGATGCAAGGGAGCGGATGTGCCAGCTGAGCTGAACAAGAATGTAGGACTGTAAAACAAACACCCCTTTGTGCAAAGGCAGGCAAAACCTAAATCAAACAAACCATGTGGAATCAGAGCTTCAAGTGAAATATGCTTGTTTAAAACAGATCAATCCTCTATGGAGACAAACGCCACACTTCTTGCATCGCTGTAGCATTCACCTGGCTTGCTGGAAAGTAGAGTGTGTTGCATGCAGCTGTTAGCACTAAATTCTACCCAATTATTTTATTATTTATTAAACATTTGCTGGTTGTACTCAGTTGTTTTGCAATGACAAAGCTCCAACAACGAGGCCCTGTCAGATTTTTTTGTCAGAAACACATCCAAACACATAAAAACAGGTTTAAACACTACAGTTCACACATAATTCTTTCTTGGCATGCATACACAGTTTCAACAGTTCACATCCAGAAAATACTTCCTTTTTATTGTTTCTCTTTTTCACTCTGAAGTATTCTATCCTAAAGTGTATCTAAGTCCCTTCATGCCCCAAAAGACAAACAGCCCCGTCTGCTGCCAGATGCCCAGAGCTACAGCCCTGCACCTACCCACAAGCTCCTCAGCTGGCCAGGTCCCAGCTTCTCAGCTAGATCCACTCTGCCCTAGCCACTGATCCATTAATTTTGCAGAAAGTCCTGTAAAGTGCATGGCAGTTCTGGAGTGCTGGAGTCAGTGCTGACAAGGGGCAGAGCCACGAGTATTTTGCAAAGGTGGCCTTTGCAGGTGATTTACAGATGGAAGGCCCTCTTGGTGCAAAGAAGTCATAAAGCATATGCCAAAGTACTTGCCCACGAGGCCAAAATAACATTTATGTAGCATAAATAAATGTGTTTCAACTATCAGTTCAATCTATCTAGCTAATTTCTCTGGTTTTTGCAGAGTCTGAACTCTGGAAAAAAGTATGGTGCTGACTCACAGTTCTGGCTGCACTGAGTTTGTCAGATGTACCCTTACAAAGAAAGGCTGCTATTTGTTGAGCAGTCATAAAAATATACCTCCAGAATATGTTTGGATCATTGCTAATTGAAACTTCCCTTTTATAGAAGCCTGATAAAAAGCAGCTGTAGGAGATTGCATTAGAAACCTGCCAAATCCAGATAGAAGCAGATGAAAAATGTCTGTAATCAGATAGATACATATAACACAATGGCTTGAGACTTCTCTGAAGTCCTTCACTGGATGCGGATTTTTTGCATGTGCTTTTCTTTTCTGCTCTCTTCAGTCAAAGGCTGTATTTATGTGGTGCCCTAAATTCAGAGAGATCTTATGAATGCTTTTAATGATACTACAATCAGAGAACAAGAGTGAGGTGAATCTCTGAGGACTACAACCTCTTCTGTACCTCTCTCCAACAAGTACAATCAGTAATACATCTACCTACAGGAAGTCAGCTCTGAGATGTAGCTGGCTAAATGTAAATGCAAGAGGGCAGCAGTCCCATGGAGTTTAGCTTCCTCAAATATTAAGATCATGTGGTATTGGGCTACTAATTATAGTCAGGAACTCTTAACACCAAATCCTTTCACTATGACTGGTCAGAGGAATGCTTACAACCATTTCAGATCCGTTTGTGCCTAAGGCAACCGCTCATGAAGGTCCACAAATTCATAATCTTCCTCACTGATTACTACAAGTCATTATGTTTGTGAATAACTCCATATGCTCTGGAAAAATTCGAGATGTATCAAGCCATAGCAGCCTATCTTCTTAGCATCCCATTGCCATGAATAGCCAAACTGCTCTGTCTGCAGAATGGCTCTCCTTTAGAATCTGAATCCAATTCAGAAACCATGTCCAATTCCAAACTTTTCTTGTGACTTTCAAAGTCACCAACATGACCTGCTGTGATGGCCTAAACACATCCACAAAGAACAGGTAGCAAGAAACTCAAAATGCCAGCTTTGCTTTAGTAGTATTATGTTATGTGATCTTTACTAGAAAAACAAACAAAAAATCCAAAAAATAACCAAACCAAACCAAAACAATAAAAACCCACAAAAAAACCCCATCAAATAAAAAAAACAACCCAACAAACCTGAAAAAAAAACCCCAAGCTATACACCCACAATTTGACATATTGAGAAAGGTTCCTATGACTTAAAATGCTTTAATTTTTACAAACATGTGAAAATGTCAGAATGTAAATCAACTTGTGAAAGAGAGGAACAGCATGAAAGAAGAGTTTGGTAACTATTGTGAAAATTTACTGATCTTTTTCGAAATATCTGTGACTGTCGTCCAACTCCATGCTTAGCATGCATTCACAAGGCTAAGTGAAAGCACAGCCCTTACTAGTTCAGGTAAAAAAAAGGATGTTCTCAAAATACACTACAATGGTTTTGTTACATTGTTGGAAACCTCAGGCATAAGCAAAGCAAAGAGAACTTGTAATATCTTCTGCAATAAATTAAGATGTTGGATTAGTTATAGCAATGAAGAAAGATCCTAAATGAACCCCTGTGTGGCAGCTGGTACAAGGTTGTGGGAATCAAGGTTGGCAGACAATAATCGTTTTTCTGATCAAAGTAATTTAGTTCAGAAACACTGAATATTTTTGGGTACCTAAAATCTACCTCATGTGAGAAACAGAATAGAATGTAAGGGTGGTGAAACACTGGAACATGTTGCCCAGAGAGGTTGTGGATGCCCCCTCTCTGGAGGTGTTTAAGGCCAGGCACTGAGCAGCCTGATCTAGTGGGAGGTCTCTCTGCCTGTGGCAGGGGGTAGGAACTAGATGATCTTTATGGTCCCTTCCAACCAGAATGATTCTATGGTTCCAGTGTTATAACCAATGTCATATCCTCCTGTACCACTAAAACAAGACCAGACCTGTTGTAGTGTAGATTTAAATGAACCAGAGGAGTTGAAAAAATTACTCAGTTGCAAAGCGTAGACCCAAATAAAGAAGTACTGAAGAAAAAAAATGTCCACACAAATTCTATGTCCAATAGAATGCAGTGGCAGGGGTCTATTTCTCATGAAATTTTACTCCAAGGCTGACAGCAAGTTCTCAAAGGTTTTGGAGAATATTCTATCCCATTTATGTTTATCCCATAACTCTCTCTACTTTTTACTAGATGAAAATTTCAGTTAAGGGGAACTTCAATGATAGAGTCAGAAATTTCACACAAACTGGCTTTTTACTGTAGACCTTTCTCTTGAAAGAGTTAAAAATAATTAACAAAATGTATGAGTAAGGCAGAAGTGATATCTCTAAGATTTAACTCAGTGGATTCCTGAAATACCCACTAACTTAACAAGCAATTAAACAGTTAACCAAGAAACTAATAAAGATACTTCTGCCACATTCCCCATAACGAAAAAGAGGTTATGGAAATAATACCTCATAACAGTTGCCATCAAAGTAATACTGATTATCACCAAGGGACTATACGTTTTATCACTGTGACTAAGGAGAATATGGCATGTATTATAATGCCATTTATGGGACAATAGATATTTTATCACCACTGGAAGCTTTTACTCACTTGGGGCAAGTCTGTGAATGTAACCTACTTTATGTAAAATACAGTGTTATGAAAAATCACCCTTCTAAATAATGTGAAAAGTATGGAAGATTTCTATCTTTTGCACTTCCTAATGCTATATAAATGTTTTAGAGCATTTCCTGTTTTGATGCTGGTAAAAGATTTGTTTTCAGTGGTCTTACATTGTAATAGTTCTTTGGACAATCAGAGCTTCATGGCTTCCAGGTATGTCTGCTACAAAACACTTGCATAAAAAATGTGCCTGGAGAAATTTGGGAACAATTATTGGAACTAAAACCATTTTCCTCAATAGTTGGATTACACTAGCATTTAAAGAACAGAAAGAAAGAAAGTTTAAGTATCTCATTAGTTTCTGGATGCACCTCTGTAGTGTAGACAGAAATAGTTTCTTTTTATGGGTGGGTACTGATGTTTCTCACACACCACACAGCTCAAGCTAAAGTTTCTCGTCTCCCAAAATCTATATATATAGTTACATTATAGTTACTCATTCTTAAGCCAATGTTCCAATGACAATATGTGGCCCAGTCACATCTGCTGTAAATTATGACTTTTACTATTTCCAAAATTTTACCAAACAGCATGTGAGCTCAAAGGCTTTAAAATGAAGTCCAAAGCCTGTTTATTTTTCATACCATTGCTTAAATAGAAAGTAGTGGCAAAGGTAATTTATTACCTTTTAACTTCTGCTCCTTCTCATAAAAAACCCCCACATCTATGGATTTTTAGTTGATTTATGATACTCATTAACACTGGTTTTCTTTAGGGAATATTAAATGTAACTTCTTGAATACAGATATCTTGAAGCAGATATTCTTATAGGGAAACCAAGATATAGTCAAATTGCAGGTGTAATGGTCAGCCTCATTGCGGGGGCTGAAAATTTCATAATCCCTGTAATTAGCTCCATATAAATATCACATGAATAAAGCACATATAGTTCGTGCATCTCCTATAGACACAGATTTTAAAGCATGTGATAAGAATGTCTCATTTTTTAAAAATCCATTAAGAAGTGTATAAATTGTTTTGTAAGGCTTTTAAAAATCCTTAGATATCAATTTAATGGTATGTCAGACTTTAAAGGGAAAAGTATCGGTCTGAATTGATATGAAAAATATCAGAAGTGCATTTATTGAGAAACATATATGGAATAATTGTATTGATTTTTTTATGCTAGGAGAGAAGAGGCAGAAGTAGGTAGATGTGTACCTTATGTGTACACATAAGATGTTATATTCCACTGATTTTTATGTTGATCATAATTCACTGATGCTGTGCTCACATAAAATATATATATATTGAAGAGGAGGATTTTATGCTCTTAATGTACTTATTTGCTACCTCTTTTGATCTGACTAGAGCTTTTCTTCTTTCATCACCCTAACATGCCAGCCTCTGAGGTAAAAACATGATGGAAGAATCAAAAATGCTGTCCTGGAGATTTCAGTGAAGCAAATGGAAAAAAATCTATTGCAAAAGGGTTACAACTTTTAACACCCTACTTTACTCCTATGTAATGCAGAGGAGTAGGTTCTCATTTAGGAAATAACAGATATTTTTACTCTCAGAGTAAGCTGTCTGCAATCTTGAGGACAAGAATAGCTGAAAAAAAAATACAACAATAAAAATTAAAAATTGCCTGGAACAGACTGAATGCTGGATATCTGCTGCGTTTTAAAGAGTTTCCAGCAGAATCTTAAATTAAACAACCTGAATTGCCCAAGGTAGGAAATCAAAGGTACAAATCCAAAACACTTTCCAGAACTACTTCCAGACCTGGAGGATCAAAGTGAGATTTAGATAGATCCCATATCAGCATTTGGATTCACATTTTGCCATTTGGCCAGAGGGCTAGGTAGGCTTCAGGGTGCCAAATCTCTCTTAGAAATTTTGGGTTTGTGAGGGAAATCTGAGCAATATGGCATTAATCTTTCATGCTTTTCCGAGATGGAGAGAGCACCTCCATGGCTCTGTGGTGCCAGAAGGCATCCTGGACTCATCACTTACACTCAGGAAAGGCTAAGAAGAAAGATTCATCCTTTCCTGGCACAGCTGTATTATGGGACATTTTCATCCCTTACATTCCCCTCAAGTAGTTTGAAAACAGATGGTTGATTTTTTTTAGACAAATATCAATGAGATCCACTCATTCTTATCTATTTTAGCAGTTAAGCAGACTGCCTGCTAACAGTAGTGGAATGCTAAACTGCCCCATTTTCCCTTTTTTTTTAACAGTATTGAAAAACAGCTGAACCAGGCTGACAAAAATATAGACAAATGATAAATTTTAAAACTGTCAGCAAAAAGGTAACTGAAGTACTGTCTCTCATAGAGCACACACGTGTCTTTTTTTCCTAATAACACAGCAATTTTTCCTGTCAGTTTCCCTTTCCACCCACTTCACTAAAAGCAGATCTAAAGGTACATTTGCTGAGGTAGATGACACCTGAAAGCAAATCTGCCAGAATGAAGAGCCCAGCTGGACAAGCAAGCCACAACATGAGTCAACCGTGTCAAATAAACTGGAGAGCTACCAGCTAGAATACATCAAGTCAGTGCAGCCCCAGCAGAATGTTGCTGGTAATCTTTTTAGACAGGATTTGCCTCAGCTTCCAGGGGATAGAGTAGGTAAGTTAAGGAGTGTTTGGAAGATAGAAAATCCCTGAAGAGCCCCACTTGCACAAAGAAGCATCTCTTTCCTTTATGCCATGTGCCATGCTTTTTCTCTCCTACTCCTTCAGCACCACCACCCAAGCAGGAAGATTATCTGGCACAATTAGCCCTAAAAATGAACTTCCAGTAATGTAAAACCCAACCTAAGATGATATATAGGTGTTTTCACTTACAGTACCCTCTGGAAATTCATTATTCCCATTTGGTGCTGAAAAACAAAATCTTCATCCCTGCATTAAATTCATCCCTGAATTTAAAAAAAATGGTCATAGAATCATAGAATAGTTTGAGTTGGAAGGGACCTTCAAGATCATTGAGTTGGAACCCCCCTGCCATAGGCCCACTAGACCAGGCTGCCCAGTGCCTTGTCCAGCCTAGTCTTGAACACCTCCAGAGAGGGGGCATCCACAACCTCTCTGGGCAACCTGTTCCAGTGTTTCACCACCCTCACTGTAAAGAATTTCTTTCTTATGTCAAGTCTAAACCTACCCCTCTCCAATTTCCATCCATTGTTTCTAGTCTTCCCATCCAATATTATGTTAAAAATTCCTTCCCCTGCCTTTCTGTAGGACCCCCTCAGGTACTGATAAGTTGCTATGAGGTCCCCACTGAGCCTTCTCTTCTCCAGGCTGAACAACCCCAACTCCTTCAGCCTGTCCTCATAGGGCAGTTGCTC
>VZTY01023254.1:0-10032 GCA_013400935.1 Turnix velox | reverse complement strand
CTGCCATGACCTTTGAAATATGATGGACAGTGGTTTGGCAACTTCATCTGCCAGTTCTCTAAGGACCCATGGGTGGATCTCATCAGGTCCCATGGACTTGTGCACCTCCAAGTTTCTCAGGTGTTCACGAACCTGCTCTTCACACACAGTGGGTGGATCCTGCTTCCCCTGGTATACGGCCACATTCTTCAAGACTTCAGTTGTGGAATCAGAGGCCGTACCAGTGAAGACTGAGGCAAAGAAGTTGTTGAGTACCTCAGCCTTCTCCAAATCCCCTGTGACCAGCTCTCCAGTTTCTTTATGGAAAGGGCCCACATCTTCCCTAGTCTTTCTCTTTTCATTGACATATTTGTAAAAGTTTTTCTTGTTACCCTTTATGTCCCTGGCCAGCTTTAATTCCACCTCCGCTTTAGCGGTCCCCTTTCCAAAATAAAGTATGCTTAATTTAGATTCTGCGGCCTTTCAGTGTTCTCACAGCTTTTTTTAATTAGCAGAAATCCTTTTAATTTTAACCTTATTAATGAATAATGACGACAAATACTCTTAGCAGCTTCATTGCCCCTCTACGTGATGAGTACTTCAAATGTTTTTTTCCAGAAACTCTTCGGTGAGTGTTATAAGCATCAACTTTTCTGCAAGAAATGTACATCTTATGTTTACACTTGTGCCTATTGGAAGGGTTGCAACCACCTAGGTTCCTATCACTGCTCCTTAGTCAAGAAGTCATACCAGAGCTACAGCATCCTCACCTTCCCCTCAAGAAAGGGATATGTAGAAGCATGAGGTCTTACAGAAAGGACATTTGAGAATGCTTACCTCTGTCTGCTTTCCCAGGGCTAGGTGACAAGGCTATCACTTGGGAGTGTTTTCAGATAACAGTTATGCAAAGCAAGAATTTCAGCACAGCGTTGCCCAGGATACCCTCCAAGCCTTCCTATTTTTATTTCAATGTGATGTACTGTCAGAATTTTCTCTAATCACAAGCAATAAACACTAAACAAGATACCTATTCTTCCTCAAGGTTTTTCATGTCTGTGCATGAATGTTGTCAGAGAGAGTAAGGGAGGTTCATATCAACTTTGCAATTGTAAATGTGTTCAGGACAGAAAAATTTAAATTAGCGAATATTCAAACTTAAACACAAACTAGAAAGTAAAATATATATTCAGAAATCTGTGAAAGAATTGGCAGATTTAATGCATAATTTAAAAATTATTGTTTTAAAAATCTCGTGTAAACTATTTTAAAGATACATACATTTGCATTTCATCTTCCTGATTATCAGTAAAAAGGTTACTCTATTAAAAGACCCTTCTTTTTTGGAAAAGACTTCTATTTTTGTGACATAATTTATTTCTCATAAATTCCTTTCAACTACCATATTTCACACATCTGTTTGAAGTTCAGACAGCTCTAGACAGATGAAGTCATGGATATATATTTTTAAAAAACCACCTTTGAAATATAATCAGTAGTTTCTGCATGATTCAACAAGGGAGTTTCCAAAGAGGAAATACAATTCTTCTGTGTTCTCCTGGATTATACTTTTATCTGTCTTTGTGATCAGTTCAGTTGCAATGCACCTTTGACTTTGGGCTACTGAAATAATACTGCTCATGTAGCTCAATAAATCTTCATGAAATGTAAACAGCATATCTTCTTTAGAAAAAAAAAGTGACTTGGGATATGGACATATATAGCAGTTCCGTAAAGGAGAATAGATGGTGGAATGTGGAATGTAGAAAACTCTAAGAAACATTCCACGTATCAAGTGAATTTAACCCTAGCACTAACCCCTTCACAGAAAGTAAAGAAAAAGTAATTACAATAGTCAAGTAGAGTGATAAAGTAGAAACTGTTCATAAAATGCTAAAATAACATAGAAAAGGTGGAAAAGAAGATCACCTAGCCATTGAATGAAATAAAGCCATATCAGGAAAGTCTCCTTTTTCAAGAATGAAAAAGTATCATTCACCTGAGTGGAAACAAGAAGCAATAGAATGCCAGAAAACAGGTTAAATAAGTATCCTGGTCAGTCCTTAGACCAGGATTGATTAATGATGTTTTGGAATATCATGGTCTGAAAATAAATGCAATTCAGAGATAAGAGTCATGGCATCAGCATTGAAGTAAATACAATCTCATGGTAGTCTAAAGCCTGCTCCCAAAACATACCATTCTTATGGAAATCTTCAGTGCTAACAGGAAGAAAATCAGGCACAGCTTGAGGAGATGGAAAATTGACTGTTAATGTCAATTTTGAAAATCCTGGACCAAAACTATTACTGTTTTTACTAGGTGATGGCCTGAAAAAATTCCTAATACTGAAATAACAAGAGATTCAGACATTTTACACAAGCAATTTTGCAAAATGGGACCTAGCACAGATGACAGAATTACCTGATGAAGTTCAATTATATGCACTGAAATATTACAGTAGAGACAGTTACAATTTCTATTTTTCAAGGAAGCGCTGTTTTCCTCATTTTAAGTTCTCTGAAGCACATTATAGTCAGTTTCAATTATATCTAACTAACTGTAGCATTAAAGATTCCCACATACTACAGTCACAGGGATTTTTGAGTGTAAGGACAATTTTCTAGCAAACAGAAGTTTAACAGAACAGATGTCTGAATTTCTGTTGTATGTTGAAGATCACAGGTGTGATTCATTGAGGAGATGCAATTCATATGTCATCCACTTTTGACAATTTTACTTGTAAATTGCTGCAGCCAATTTCAAGTGCCAGCCACCTCTACATCCAAAGGAAAATCTTAGCATAACAATAACATAATATAATTAAATTAAGCCATCATATGACTAGAGATGATAGGAAAGCAAAATGAAAACCCAGTTTTACTTGAATAAAACTTGGGCCTGGAATATTAGTTTTCAGGCAAAATTCAGTGTAAAGTATAAATAAAAACCTCCATAACAGCATAAACATAGCAGTTTTCTGCAAGGAATATTGTAAGGATCATGTAATGGCATCACATCATGTGAAACACATGCATGTTTCATGGACTTCTCTTTCAATGTTGATAATACTCCACAATTGTAAAAACATGAGCACTACAGTCCTAGTAAGGTATCAAAACTCCAACAAGGTACCCTAAGACACAATCAGCAGACAAAAAGTTTGGATTACTTGATATTCTAAAAAGTTAACAAATCAGGAAAACCACCAACGGTGTCCACATATGTTAGACAAATTTACTCCATATTATTCACAGAAGTCTTAAATGTCAAATTAGAAATGAGAGACTCACTAATGTTCCTGATATCCCATAAACTAGCTGATGGGTTCTAATGAGCAAAAAAGTTCACTGAAGACACATACATAAGATTAAGTAAAATTAACCCAAATAACCAAATTCACATACAAATCAGGCATCATCACCTCCCTGCAGGTATTTAAGGCCCGGATGAATGAGACATTGAGCAACCTGGTCTAGTGGGAAGTGGCCTTGCTCATGGCATGGAAATTGGAACTAGATGAACTTTAAGGTTCCCTCCAAACCAAATCATTCTATACATATTAAGCAAATCAATGGAGACTGTGATGAAATGAGTTTTGGAGTACTGCTTTCCAGAAGAAGTGTACTTCTGGAAGAAATTATGTTTTTTAAACACCAGTAGCAGGGTTTATTTAGAAATCTATCTGCTTTATGAATGTCCTGGTGCTTCAGGAATCTCCAGGGAGAGATGGAGGTAAAGAAAAGAGGATGAGCTCCTAGGTAAGATGGAAGAGAGCAGGATCATGACCAAAGCAGAACCCTGACATTGGGGGCTGCTCCTTTCGCCTGGCCCTCATCCAGCCTTTTAAAAGAGGGTACAGATTTTCTCCTCCCAAGGATGCTTGATGGGACTTGCAACAAAATTGAGTTGATCACATCCATAAGTAGTCAGATGTTCACTGCTTTGTCCATAGGAGGAAAAGGGCATTGTAGTCAAATTAAAAAGATTGTCTAGTGATGGTTATAATATTGTTACCCACTTTAAATGTAGACATATCCATTCAGTCCCTCCAATGACCTTGAAGTGGAAATGCTTGAGCTCAGCACGGATGATGTGAGCAGGGTACTTGAAGTCCACAAGTCAGCAGCAGGCAGCCTTATTCTTCTGTGTTAGAAGACACTAGCATTCAGTTCCATAAGAACTATGAATGCTGCATTACACGGCTACTATTAGGCATCTAATTTTAAAAAAATATTATGTCATTGTCACCTTTACAAACTAAGGATGGCAGAGGTATTTTGTGCTTTAGGTGCTCAAGCATTTTTATTCTTTGCTTCAGAGGAACTCTTGCAAATATACACATGCCTTATTACTCACACTTAAGCCTGTATTATTACTGTATTATGCACACAATCCACAATATTCCAGAGTCTCAAGAATAGACCTTCAAAAATATTCTTTCTCCCCGAACCTAGCTTTCCTCAGCACTCTAAGTATTAAAGAAAAGCAAATAGTTCACATTCTATCTTTTGGTCTGAGAAAATGCTGAACCTATTGGTAGATGCAGTAGTAACAAATCTAGCTTTAAATAAATTAAACATCCCAAATAATCATGTTAAACTGCTTGTTTATTCTGGTAGGCAATAATGGGATTTAAACACTGAGTACTGATGAAACTGTAGAACACACTACAGTGCCAGGGGAAGAAAACATCTTTGTTACTCAGCACAAATCAAGGGAGATAATTTAATTAGGACCACTTCATCTTTTAAGTAAATAAAAGAGCCTCAGCCTGTTTCCTTATGTCTTACTACTTTTTGCCTCTTAGAATAATTTTTATTAAAAGCATGTTTTAAATCGATATCATATGCTTTCACAACACCTACTTTACACTTAAGAGCCCTTTCTTGCCTTCTTCTAGGGAACAATTATTTCTAACCATATTTTCCAGAAATAGGTTCCTTGTTAGTGTTTAATCACAGAATCTTTCTTTTTCTTCTTTCCTATCTCCTCTACAGTCAATTACATTGTTTTCTGCCCTGTTATTTCTTTTTTCTGATCACAGCATTTTACAGCCTTGTTCTCAAGGCTATATTTCACACTGTTAAGATCTTACTATGTCTTCACACTGCAGATATGAGTTCTTCATCATAGGTGCTCTGTCTTAGCCATTGCAGTAAATCCAGTGTCTACCACTTTGTGCTTTTTGTCCTGTAAGTGCTTTGACTTAAAATTGAAGTAATCTTTGTAAGTTTCTTTTAGACTTTAATGTCTTATGACTAACACAATAACTAATTACTATACCAATGCAGGTGAAGCATGTACAACAGTATCAGGTATATATCATTACAGCTAAAGCTGAATTATGCACCCAGGAATATCAGAAAATACTCACTGGACCTCAAAAGGAACACTATCTCCATACACAGATGAAGGATTCCTGTGATTTATACCTGATTGTATTAATTCTCTCACTCCGTTGCTTTTATGCTGAAGTTCAGATCAGTTTTGAGTAGTTGCTTTCATAATACTTTTCCTCTCTAGAAAGCAAAACAAATAATCCCAGAGGACAAAATTTCTTTTCATGTCTTTCGCATCATAGAATCAAAAATGACCATTGCTTTGGCCTGTATGCACACCACTGCTGTGTATCTATGCTGAAAAACAAATGATGAAATTTGTAGTGGGAGAAAAAATGTAGGTCCACGGTTTGTACAGTTTTACTATAACACTCAAAATAATTTTAACCAAAGGACATTTTTTAAGAAGTTTGGCAGTAGCAATACAGTCACTCCCATAAGCTAGTACCATTATTTCCAGTTCCAGGGAATTATCAATACACCAAAGCTTATTGTCTTAAGTAATATTCAGGGCTATGTATGTGACATGTAAGAATCTCCTGAAAGAGAGATGAAAGTCAATAAAATTAGGTAAACAAATTTTTTAAAGTAAAAAAGAAAAGCAGGAATGAAAATATTGTAATACAACAAAAGAACTAAATAATATGGGGAAAAAACCACCAAAATAAAACCCCAAACCCCTAAACAAAATAAAAAAATAAAAATAAAACAACCAACAACAAAAAACAACAAAGGAGGTGTTCGGTCCACACCTAGAGTTTTCTTGAGTAATTTTTTCCTCATTGGTACAGAGTGGAGGCACTTGGCAACATAAATTATTTTAGGTATAATTGCATCTAAAAGTAGTAACTACAGAATAAATCTGCCACTTAAAACAAAATTAACTGTTCCACAATTTCCCCATAATTTTTTTTCCAGAATTAAATATAATCACATGATTGGAGTTAATATATCAAAGATGTTTGTTTTGTTTCTATTTGGTACACAACAGCACATTCTAGGTCTAATTTTTAAGTGATTGGTATAGTCTTTTATGGCCAAGATAAAAGGTATTGGCCAGATGTATTTAACCAAAAATTCTTATTCATTCAAATTAAGTCTTGAACAATATCTGCCAAGAAATTAACAGGTAGCTTATACTGGAATTACCAGGCAGAAGACCCCTTATTGCTCTTCATAAACACAGCATGCACAAGTGATGCTATCCTTCTCCAACTGCTACATACAGGCAGGTGCTTTGCAAGAAGTACAATCCAAAAGGAGAACAGATAAGCAGCAGACTGGATATCAGCCAGATAAACATATTGTAAACTGGGACATTATAGGAAAACAGGACACAGGTGAAAGCTGAAGGCCTTGTTCTAATTACAAAACCTACTGCAGAAGACTTGTATGAAGATGAATTTTTGCATTTTTCTGTCTATGAGGTTAGAGCTACTATAACATCATCAGTGCATAAGGGCTCTCGAGTTTTGAATTACCAACTATTTCACTTAGAAAAAGGCATTATTTAATATCTGTTTATGTGGAACTGACACACTTTTTCGAGGCTATGTCATCTAGTATCTTCTAATGCCATCTAGTTTTCCACATCTAGTCGCTAGGCACAAGACTACAGCAGCATTTACGAAAAAAAATTGTGAAAGATCCTAACTTTTTGAGTAATCTTTACTACAGCAACTTCAACTCAAAGATGGATGTTAGAGATCATGTGGGGCTTGCACTGGGCTTACACTGGGCTTCTGATTTGCATCTAAAATCAAAGAACAATAGTCTGGGGTGATAATTGTAGTGCCCAGAAGTAATCTCACTGCTAGGAGACAACAGAAATATGTTCAAGAAGTCAAAGCTATCTTCTTCGGCATAAATAACAGAAGCAGATGCATATACTTCTCAGATTTTGCGTTTGACTTTGAATATATTTAGTTCTGGTACACTGTTCCAAGAGCCTTGTTAGTGTTGTAAGGATGCTTGAAGAGTGTATTGTTTCTGAGTAGCACCTTTTCTGCTGCCTTGTATATCTTTTCCACAGCACCCCAGGTATGTGATGAGTGTCTGCCATCTAGGACTAGAGTCAAAGAAGGATTAATTCTTATAGTGTTTGTGGCAGCATTTATTTGAAGTTGAGTGCATTCTCATTTTTATTCCATGATATTTGACATCAACAAATGAAAAAATACCACAGTGCATATATAAATAAAAATTAATTTCAAGATATATAGCATATCTGAAATTTTGCTAAAAAATGCTAGAAGGGAGAAATCCACTTTTAAAATAAGCCTTCAAATGGAGACTAGTCTTATAACAGAACATCAGAGAGCAGAAATGTGTGCTTTCTCTTCACTCAGCCAAGTGAAAGTATTGTTTAATTATGGATCAAGTTCAACATTTAGCTCCTTGACCAGTGTTGATTATTCTTTCCATTTTCATCTGTGAGATCATGCTGAGCAAGGCTGATGAACAGATATAATTTGATATTATTCATTTGCCTATATTATATGGAGAACATCAAAAACTATAAAGGAATGGAAGAGGAAATTAAAAAAGAACAAACAAACAACCATGGAGTGCTTTGAATTAAGACAAAAGAGAGAATAACAAGAACTGAATCTAAAACAATAAAGTACAAATCTTTCCAGGCAAGAGATCTGAGAAATATTGACAATGGCCATTTTTTCTGAAGTAACTAAATTAAAAAATATAGAATTCTTTGATGAAAGTATAAAAACCAGAGGTCTTCTAATTCTGATGCTTTTACAGTTCAGCCAAAGCAGCCTGTGTCAGAAGAGATTTTTTTGGTTTTTTACAAACTATGTGTCATGAAGGGCATTTTGCTTCCTTGTTTATCTTAGCTAATTATGAACACTTTCTGTATCTTAACCACCAGCAAGTAGTACATTTTCATAGCCTTATTTGAACCAAAGCCAGCACTGAGTGATTAAGACCATCAACTTAGCCTAAACAAGTGACAACATTACACTGATGACAACTGAGTAAAAACTGAATGAAGGTCACCTGATCTTCCAAGTAGATCTATCCTGCTGTACTTCTTGGACAGCTGGTGTACATCTCTGTCAATCTGGAAAAGTCTGGTGAGAAATCAAGCCAAACTGCAACACAGACCAATCTAATGCTAGTCTCTGCCTATAAAGGTCAACAGGAAACATGTCTTTCCTATTGCATTTATGTGTTACTAATTGTTTCCTTTGTGTCATGTGTGGTTGTATTAAGCTGAAAATTCCCCAGAGCTGACCAAAACCACCAGTATGTGCTCAGCATACACTACACATGGTACACATTTAAAACAAATTACTGTTAAGTAAACACAAGATTTCTTAATTACAGTGATTAGTACAATACTGGTCTGTGCTGGGAAAACCAAGGCAAGATTTGCTGAAGGACCAATTTTCTTAGCTTGGGATGCACTAATATAGAGAAATCCAGAAGTCTGCCCTAAACTATAACAGTCTCTGTAGCCTATGACTGCCAAGCCACAGTGTGAATGCAGCAGATCTTACTGGAGACTGAGAGCAGAAATTATTACTTCAGGACCTGCATTCAGTTTCAAAAAGTAAAATTCCAGAGATGTTAGATGTTCATCATGGCTTTGTATTCTTTGCATTAGTATCACAGTCTAGTCTTAGCAAATTTTTCCAACACAGAGAATATTTTCTTTTGCTGCGGGAGACGAGCAGTGTAGTGTTTTGTTGTCAACAACAGCAACAATTCTGCAAGGTTTCTTTTTTCTGCTTTACTATCACATCAAGTGTAACTACACTAACCTAGTAAGCACTAACCTGAAGAGGTAAATCCAGGGGAAAATTTTTCACTGCAGCCTTTGTAATGTTCTTATTTTGGGATATCTCTTCCAGATGCTACAGCCTACTTTCTCAACCTGTCTCAACAAGACATAGATTAGCTGCTGTGAAATGCATGTACTTTAGTTTACTGAGAGCTAGATCAGTTATTATGTCTGGATAGAGCTAGTTTAGTATCTATATTTCACATATCTAAAAATAACCAAGAAAAAAGAAAATTAAATAGGTCATAAAATATGCTGTCAACTTTGGAGGCATGAAATGGATTCTGTAAGAAAAAGAGAAATGTTAAGGGACTCTGTACTTTGAAAACAATATGACTGAAGTGATACAGCTGCAGATGATTGAATTACAAATGGAGAGTGACTCCAGAAAAATTGTCATGGGGCAGGTTTAACAATTATCTAATCAGAAATATGTGAACTTCTAAGCATTCCCATGAACACACTCATATTTTGTCTGCAAAAGCAAGGTTCTAATGCACAGATTTAGTCCAAATTCTTCATAAATGTTCCTTAGTTGAGGAAATCATAAAGAGGAGGAAAGGCATTTGACACTGTCCCACATGACATCCTGGTCACCAAACTGGAAAAGAATGGGTTTGACAAATGGACCACTCGCTGGATAAGGAGCTGGCTGAATGGTTGCACTCAAAGAGTTGCAGTCAATGGCTCGTTGTCCAAGTGGAAACCAGTGACAAGTGGTGTTCCTCAAGGATCAGTACTGGGACCAGTGATATTTAACATCTTTGTAGGAGATATGGACAGTGGGATTGAGTGCACCCTCAGCAAGTTTGCAGATGACTCCAAGCTGTGTGGTACAGTTGATAGGCCTGAAGGAAGGGATGCCATCCTTCGACAGGCTTGAGAGCTTGCCCCATGCCAACCTCATGAAGT
>VZTY01023252.1:40566-61050 GCA_013400935.1 Turnix velox | reverse complement strand
TCTTTTTCCCCCTTTTTTTTTTTAATTCCAAGTGTATGTGTGTGGAGGGGAGGGGTGGGAGGGGTGAGAGGAATCTGGGGCTCTATTCAATGCATTTTGAAGTATGCCCATTCATATCCAGCATATCAATTCTTAATGGTGCCACACACACAAATTGCAAACACGGGGGGATGCAATCCTCCCCAGGGAGGGGGGGAAAGCTATAGGGGCTCAGTGGTAGAGCCTTGCAGGGCTTTTTGGGGGGTGGGGTTTATCTCCCCCAAGACCCAGCAGGACAGGAGCCTTTCATCGGCTGGGGGGCGACTCTCATTGTCCCAGGGAATTCACCTCGGAGCAGTGATGCAGACGTTTGACCTGCATCTGGATGTCCCTCAGCATCACTTCTCATCCCCCAGAAGCACCTCTCAAGCAGGCAACAGATGCTCTTTCTAAATTGCATTATTTTGGGGGGGAGGGAAGAGCTGAAAACAAACATCCTCCAGAGATCCCCTTTCAGGGACCCTCCTCTTCCATTTTGAAAGGCCAGGATGGATTTGGAGGCACATTCCCAAACCCTCCCTTGACCCTACAGGCTTCTCTTACAAAACATAAAGATATATCATCATTTTTTTCAGCTTAACAGTGATAATAAACTTTGTGAGGATGTGCCAAGCTACCATTTTGCACTCTACAGGTGCAAAGAAACAAACTCCTTTCCAGTACTCAAGAAATGATCATGTCAATGGTTAACAAATCATGGCTGGATATCTTTGAAGGGGTTTTTCTTGAATTAAAAATTAATTTCTTCTATAATTTCCTTTTTCCAGGCCTGCTTTAGCATCCTATCCTACCTTTTTTTTTTCTTCTTTTCAAGAATATCCCAGCAGAGAGAGTTTGCAAGGTTGACTTTGGGTTCAACATGTCTTTTTACAGCCTCAAACTTCAGCAGCTCATGCTGGCAAAACCTGATTAGATCCTACAGCTTTTCCTACCCACGGACAAGCCTTCCTACAGCTGCTTTTTTTTTTTTTTTCCTCCTCCTCCTCGAAAAAAAAATACTTAATCCTTCTTTAGGAGAAACAAAGGTCCTCAGCATGGAGCCCTCAACATTTATCATCTCCTTCTTCAGCCTGGAGGAAACCTCCTGCTTGTAACACATCACTCATTTCAGGCTCCAAAACATGAAATTAGAAATGCCCCTTTGAAAAGAAGCAAGTTTGAGGACATGGAAGAAGTTATGAGGGGAAAAAGGGTTGTTTATATATGAAAAAACATGTTATGTTGATACATCCCATGCACCCTCATCCTCACAGACAGCCTTCAGGTAGCAAAATGGTGTCTGACCATCTGAGACCCCATATTGTGGATGGAGAGTTCTCTATATTCATTTTCCACTTCTCTATATTCATTTCCCAGTGTATTTTTGGATGGGAGCTGGATATCTCCAAGAATTAATCTTTCTGATTAATGTTTACTTGGGATCTGTCTTAATCCCTGCCTAAGTTGGTTTTGTTTTTTTTTTTTTTTGCTTGTCATCACTGGGATTATTTATTTCAGTTTATTTTCAGGAAGGACAGAGGGTTTTTTTTCTGATATTTCCTAGAAAAATGCAAGGAAAAAAATCCACCATTTCCTTGCTGGCACTTGTGGAATTCATTTTCCCCAAATTTTTAATTTCTTTCCTGAAAGCCACATTTCTCAATGGAAACAACCTCACTCTCCACTGCCTCCAAACCTCAGTCTCCCTGAATACTCTGAATATATGAAATGCAGCACAGAAAGAGCAGCAACCCAAACTGCAAATTAAATGACAATTTAGTCTCCAGAAGTGGGAAGTAAAATTTAAAAAAGTAAATAAATAAACCCCCCACAGCTTACCTGCACATAAAGAGAAGAAATTAAAAGATATTTAATAGTTCAGAGGAGTTTGAGCTGGTTTTGGAATGGGAATTGCTACATGGCATCACCACCAATTCTTATATAAGTCATTTGAGGAATCACTCATTAACCCAAAAATCTTTTGAGGAGTTTCCACTTCATATATTGAGGATGCTGCAGATAGGCTGTAATTAACATCAAGAAAAGAAGGATTGGAAGTTATTCATCCTGTCTTCATCATTTCAGAGCCTTAGAGGGACAAATTTGGTACACAACTCTGCCAGATTTCTAGCTTTGGAAACCTTCTAATTAATATGGGCCAATTAACAAAGCAACAGAAGCCCTGGTTTGCTCTCCTGCGTGGAAATTCCATGCTTTTGTGCTGTCTTTCGTGTGTCTGTGGGGAGGTTTTATCATGTGAATGCAGAGAGAGTCCCTGTGTGTGCTACGTGGCCACTGTGGCTGGGAGTAAAACCGAATTAGGGCAGGAGAAATAATTAGCATTGCAGCGCATGGAGGAATGACCCTAAAACATCTGAAAGCTGGAGCTGCTTGCAGAGAGAAACAAAGGAGGCCGAGAAGAGAAGAAAGCAGCAATTAGAAAGGAGAGAATGAGCTGGGGTGTTGAACCACAGATCTGTAAATGGACACAAATTGTCCTCTTGTTTTATGTTTTTGGGTTTGGGTTTTGTTTTTTTTTTTGCCTTTTCCTGCTTCCCTCACAGGGATGGCATTTTCAGGAAAAGTCCTGGAGGAAGGATTACATCAGCCCTAAAAGGGCCAGAGTCCAATCTCTGTGTTTTAAGGCTGGTGAAGGTTCTTGGATGTGAATTAAATGCATTCTGATATTCAACCAGGATGGTTGAAATAGATGTTTAGTTATTAATCTGGTGCTTTCTTCCTATACCATATTTTCTTTCTATTGCATATATTCTGGACACACTACAGTCACAAATTCCTTCACAGACATCCCTCATGCTGCAGCAGCTCTCTGGTATCAAGAAAAAAAAAAAATCACACCTAGCAAAAGGCCAGAAGAGATGGTTGAGAAATGGCTCATCAGCTGTTTGGCAGCAACCTGAACTTAGAGCTATAAACCAGCATCACTCCATCAACAGGCTGGCTCCAAATCAAACATGTGAGACAGCTTCCTCCTCCTCTGAGGGGGTGACAGACAAGGAAGCACCTTGGCTATCAAAAAAATACATCTCAACAATGAAAACAGTTGCATGAATTCTCTGGTAGTGGAGGTGACATCCAGACTGGGCTATTTTCAACTCAGCAAAGACAGATGTTGGTGGGTTGGAGGGAGTTCTCCCCCTCCAACACGGGAGAGAAAGCATAAGGCAGGCAGCAGATTGCACTGATGCTGTTGGTTTGACTAATAATTACTAATTATCCCAAAAGATTATAAAAACAGGGGGAAAAAATTACCTCAACAATCAAAACTGTTGCTGAGTTCTCTCACAGTGGAGATGACCTCCAGCCTGGGCTATTTTCAACCCAGCAAAGAGAGATGTTGGTGGGTTGGAAGGGGAGAGGATGGGAGAGAAAGCATGAGGCAGGCAACAGATCACACTGATGTTGTTGGTTTGCCTAATAATTAGAGTAGCTACCCCAAAAGATTCCAAAAAAGGAGGAAAAAAATATACCTAAACAATGAAAACAGATGGACAAGTTCTCTGACAATGGAGATGACATCCAGCCTGGGCTATTTTCAACCCAGCAAAGAGAGATGTTGGTGGGTTGGAGGAGGAGAGGATGGGATGAGCAATGGAGGAGAGGATGAAAGCATGAGGCAGGCAGCAGATCATACTGATGCTGTTGGTTTGACTAATAATTACTAATTATCCCAAAAGATTATAAAAACAGGGGGAAAAAAATACCTCAACAATGAAGACTGTTGCTGAGTTCTCTGACAATGAAGCTGACACACAGCCAGGGCTATTTTCAACCCACCAAAGAGAGATGTTGGTGGGCTGGAAAGGGAGAGGATGGGAGAGAAAGCATGAGGCAGGCAGCAGATCACACTGATGCCTAATAATTAGAGTAGCTACCCCAAGAGATTCCAAAAAAGGAAGAAAAAAAATTACCTCAACAATTGAAACTGTTGTATGATTTCTCTGGTAGTGGAAGTGACCTCCAGCCTGGGCTGTTTTCAACCCACCAAAAAGAGATGTTGGTGGACTGGAAGGGGAGAGGATGGGATAGAAAACATGAGGCAGGCAGTAGATTGCACTAATGTTGTTTGTTTGCCTAATAATTAGAGTAGCTACCCCAAGAGATTCCAAAAAAGGAGGAAAAAAATATACCTAAACAATGAAAACAGTTGCATGAGTTCTCTGACAATGGAGATGACAACCAGCCTGGGCTATTTTCAACCCACCACATCCTAGCAACAGCTATCCCTCCAAGGACATCCTATGGTAGTAGGGAGCTTCAAGCTTCAGAGATGCTTCAATCCCAAAGTAGCTATCTACATTTATCCTTTATAAAATTAGGACTTGTTGTTAAATACTCCTATTTCACCTCCTCACGAGTCCAAGCAGACCTTCAGATGCTTTTATCCCTACTATAAATCATTGTATTTCTCTTTCCTTTAGTGGTTTGGGGATTTGTTTTAAATTTTTTTTCTTTTTTGTTGCTGTTGTTGTTTTGGGTCTTTTTTGTTTGGTTGGTTGGAGGTTTTTTGTTGGTTTGTTTTTTGGATTTTCTGCTTGTTTGTAGGTTGGTGTTTTTTTAAATTTTTTTTTAATTCCTTCCTTCTTTATGACAGCAAAGCATTGTCCTGCAGCAAGCAGTTCCCCAGATGGAGATGTTCCACTATGGGTTTGTGCTGGGCTTCCATCCCTTGTGTTGACTCTGATGGGAACCCAGGTGATCCATCCCCAGCACAAATGCCTGTCATACCACAGCTCTGCCTCTCCTTCCCAGCAGGGTTGGAAGCTTTCCCCAAACTCCTTTTATGGAACTCCAGCACCTCAGCAACACAGGTTGCGCCCTAAAAGAAAGCCCCCACAACCCTTGAGTCTCCAGGAGGAGTTGAGTGAAGGGCAGGCTCATGCCCTGGAGGTGCTGGGTGGCACCATCAGACTTCTTGCACGACTCCTGGACAGAACCCCACAAAGTCCCAGACAGGTTTTTTTTTGACATCCCCACCCCTAGCACACTCATAATTTCATTTTTTTTCACTGCATTTTTCTAGCATTTCCCAACGTGTTTTTTCTTGTGTTGCATTTCTCAAGGAAGGCTGCCTGATGAGCAGCAAATCATTATTAATTCCTCAGGTATTCACCCTAATACAATTAACCCCCTACATGCTGCACTTCCCAAAGAGCTCCCAGTCCCCATCCATCCATTTGTGATGACCAAATCCCACTGCATGGACCAGCAAATGCATGAGAAGACATCTGCTGCTCTCCAAGTCAAGGAACACCATTCATCTCTGATGGCCATGGAAACTGAGAGACATTTTAAGAGCAATTTCTCACTTTTATGAAGTATTTAAGTGATTATGTTGGTTTCATGCCCACAAAGGTATTAACCTCAACCATTTGGAGGATCTTCCAGTCAATGGAAGCCAAAGGTAGAAGTAAAATACCTATTTCTCTTCTGGAGAAGGAGTGATACTGCCAAGCTTTTGTTTGAGCCTAGACTGTCCCTTGGTGTCTTAAGACCTGCCTTATCCAGGTCAGAAAGATGCTCTTTTAGAGCTCCCTGATAATTGTATTTTTTAAATAATTCTTTATCACCCTTGAACTGCCTCTTTTCTACAAAATCTAAGGCTTTCTGTAGGAAATAATAAATTTCTCTCAACATCTTCAAGTAATTCCTACAGGGAAAGAGTAATAATGGATATCACTGCAATATTAAGAGTCTCAGAAGGGAGAAAATTATATTCTAGAGTTGGCTCATTCAATTTAATAAAAATATAAGGGATTTTTGTGGGGTGCAGCACCCATCATCTGAGCCAGAAGTGCTGAATCAACCTCAAATTTGGGGATGATCTCTCCTTCCTCCTGCTGTATTGGGAAAAAAAAAAGCTCACCACCACTTTGCAGCAGTGGGAATGAGTAGAGGAAGAGCAGAATGAGCTCTGTGCCAGGCTTTTAATGCACTGGTTTTGCTGCTCTGATTTAGAATCATAGGCTTGGAAGGGACCTTCAAAGGCCATCAATTCCAACCTCCCTGCAGGCTGCAGGGACATCTAGATCACTTTGCTCAGAGCCTCAGCAAGTCTGGGCTTGGATGTCTCCAGGGATGGGACCTCCAGCACCTCTCTGGGCAACCTGTTCCACTGCTCTTGGCTGATAAATCAAGCCCTACAAGGCAAACTGGGATTCCTCCAGTTCAACATCCAGTGGATGAAGGGGGAGATGCTTGACTCTGTTTCCATACAGCTTGTCCTTAGCATCTCTACAATGATTCTTGAGCTACATCACTGCAAAACTTAAGGAAAATGGGAATTATTTGGCCTATCTGGTTGCAATCTGATTTTTGAGGACCTTGGCTTCATTCTGTCTAATGGGGACCTTGGGTATCATCTGTCCACAGCAAAAGGTGGGGGAAATCCCTGTTAGGACCTGGAAAACCCCAAAGAATGTGGGACTGCCACCTCCTCAGCAATGTGGATTTGCTCCAGCATCTCGGGGGATAAAAAAACAGCCTTGAGATAAAGGGGCTTGTTGACTTTTAACACCACTTTGGGGGGGGAGTGAACGAGGGAGGGAGGGGGGGGGGGCAAAGGAGAATAAGAAAATAAAAAGGAAGCAGAGAAACAAACCCAGAGAAGAAGGGGGGGAAACAAGAGGTTTATAGCCTGCCTTGAAAAGGAAAAACAAAAAAAAGCTAAATTCTTGGTTTCTCTCACACCTATTAGCCTAGGAAATGGTGCCCGGTCTCCGCTGAGACCTGACTGAGACCAAAGGCAAGTCAACCTGTTAGCAGGTACTTGAGAGAGGAGTTTCTGGGTGGATTGGGCTGAAGGCGTGAGAAACCCCCCCGTGGCTTCCACCATTCAGGTCTCCTAATGACCATATAAAAGGGTTTGGTGTGGGGGAGAGAAGGCTTTCAGGGCAATCAGCTCCCTCCCAGAGCATCCCTCACACAAAACCCCATGGTCATAACGTTTGCCAAGGAGAAAAAGCCCGGAGGGACCAGCGTTCCTGCATATCTATAAGTCCCTACCGCTGTGGTGGGGGTTATTCCAACTTGTTTTCCCAAGCTGGGGACGTTCCTCCCACATGTCACACTCCAGGTGGAGTAATTTGTTCTTTGATGTTGGTGAAGCACCGTAACATCATCACACAGGGGCTAGGGATGTCCAAGCAGCTGCTGGCTGTGGCATCCCATGTGTATTTCCCCAGATAAAGCCAAGCCAAATCGAACAAGTTTTACAGCAAAACTCCTCTTGTTTTCCACAAAGACAGCCCCAGGATGAGCACTGAGAATTCCCACAGTCAAAAAACAGAGCCTGAAAAAGTCAGGTTTTATTTTTCCCTTCAGCCATTATCATTTTTTCACCTCTTGTTCCTGATCCTGAAATCCATTGCAAGATTGTGGCAGTTTGATTGGGTTTTTTTTTAGTTTTCATCAAATTATAGAATTATTTGGGGTGAAAAGTCATCTAATTCCAACCTTCCTGACATAGGGAGGGAGTTCTTTGACAAGAGCATGCTGTTCAGAAGCCATATCCAACCTGGTTTTATTTTGTACTGGAAAAAAATTCAGTTTTCACCAAATTTTAAAATTATTTGAGGTGGAAGATCATCTAATTCCAACCCACCTGACATAGGGAAGGAGCTCTTTGACAAGAGCATGCTGTTCAGAAGCCATATCCAACCTGGTTTTATTTTGTACTGGAAAAAAATTCAGTTTTCACCAAATTTTAAAATTATTTGAGGTGGAAGATCATCTAATTCCAACCCACCTGACATAGGGAAGGAGCTCTTTGACAAGAGCATGCTGTTCAGAAGCCATATCCAACCTGGTTTTATTTTGTACTGGAAAAAAATTCAGTCCGTGGAAAGAAAAGGTGAAATGTTTTGCACTTCAACATGACTCAATACCTTTTTTAGCTATCAAAAATATTTTAAATTATTTTTTATAAATTTAAAAAAAAAGTGGAGTAAATGTTTCATTTCAGCATTTCTAAGGCAAAAGTCCTCAACATGACTCAATGCCTTTTGCTGTTATTAAAATATATTTTTAATTATTTTAACAAATAAAAAAGATATGGAGGAAATGTTTCATTTCAGCACCTCCAAGGCAAGAGTATTCAACATGACTCAACACCTTTTTTTATATAAAAATATATTTTTAATTATTTTAACAAATAAAAAAGATATGGAGGAAATGTTTCATTTCAGCACCTCCAAGGCAAGAGTATTCAACATGACTCAACACCTTTTTTTATATAAAAATATATTTTTAATTATTTTAATATTTTTTTAAAATATATGGAGGTTTAAAATGAGTAAAAATGGGACCATCTCTGTCTTCCATCAGTTCAGAGTCATTTTCTTCCCACTCATTTAGTTGATTAAGGTTGTCACTTTGGTTTTTCACACTACCACAGCCTTTTCTAATTGTTCTTCTACTTGTTTTTGGGGTGGAATTTTGAGGAATGAAGAAAATCCTTTATGTCTGGCCATAAGGCATCAAGTTTGCAGCTGGATCACTCCTACTTGCACAGTCAAGGATGTCAGAACCAGCATCCACCACCTGGATCCACTTCAGCCCTCCCAGTGCTTAGTGATAAGACACAGGAATCCAGAACAACCTAGACATCCTTCTTCCATCCCTTGCTGCATCTCCTGTCCCACAAATTTAGGCTGAACCTTGAGCTTTGCATCAAAACTGAATGCTCTTTGGCTTAAGATATGCCTACTGGTCCTAAGCACACAAATGAACCCGTTTTTAACTTCCACTGAGAGGTCAAGGTGGTCCTTGATGATCTGCAGCTCCTTCCCTCATCCCAGAGGTCACAGGGGCTTTGGAAAAACCAGCCAAGTGGCTGCATCACCAATCTCTCTCTCATCCTTTCCTCTCTGTTCCTGTCCTCAAAGTTTTCTTATTTAATGGGGACAGGAGGTTGGTTTTCTTTTTTCTTTCTTTAATTCTATGTGATTTTGAGTCTTTTTCAATATTCACACAATGCTTGTTGCACTTCCCATTCATTCCCACTTGTTCTATCTCCTATTTCCTATGAAAAAGGGTAAAATAATTCAACACTCCCCAAGCTTTCCTCAACACCCTGGTTTCAGGCTATGAAACAGGACAGATGAGCACAGGAAGGAGAAGCAGAAGAGACAAAACTGGTTTTGAAATAACTCTTCAATGAAAGGTCTCAGCCCAATGTTAACAACTCTCCCCAAACACTCTCCAGATCTTAAACATCTTCCCTCTCCCCAAAAGCTCCGAGAGTTTTTCCTCTCCTCTTCCCCAGTCACCTCATCTCTGGAACTGGAAAGCAACTCATCTGCACACTCAGATCCTTTAACTTTCAAGATCCCCTAACTTTGTTTCTATTGATTGGCTGCAGCAACACTTTATTCTCAGGGAAATAAGAGAGGAAAAAATATATATATTAAAAAAAAAAGAAAAAAGATAAAACAAAAGCAACCCAAAGCAGAAAAAAAAGAGCAGCTCATCCCTCCAGTCACAACACGCAGGAAGCATTCACTGAAGCTCTGATTTCAAAAGAAATAGATGTTGCTTTCTAAGTCATTCCTCCCTTATGCCATGACAGCCTTGGCAATTATTTAAGCAACAGCAGAAGTGGATTTTCCCCGTGATAAATCAAGCACTTCTCCTTTCCTGCCTGCCGAAATAATTTTGCTTTCTCCCTCCCCCCCAAAAAAAAGCCACAGGGAACTGAAAACTCTGGAGCTGCAGCGAGTCCCCTGCAGGGGGAACACTGTCTTCACACAGAGACCCACCAGGCAAGGTGGCTCCTTGCTGGTTCCAAACCCTTGAAAAGCCATTTCTACCTCCTCCATCTTCTTCCTAGTCTTCTTCACTCAACCTTTTCTACTTAAGGAAGAAATAACAGCTCAAATTTTCAGAACCAAGAGCCCAACAAGACCCAAGGCTCACCCAAGTTCATCCAAGAAATCTATGGCACAAGAATCTGTTCCCCAACCCCAGATCCATCCTCTTCTTGTCTTCCTCAGCAATTAAATGGTTGGTATTTAGTATTTTGAAACACTAATTGTTATTAGACAGATCAATTACTCATGGAAGGACCTACAGAAGGACCTGGCACAGTGCAATATCTCTCTGCACATGACTGGGAGGCAAAGGGTACTAAGATGTCTCAGGCCTTGAAGAACAGTGATAGATGGAAAAGTATCTTCAGTGAAGTTTGATGAAAAGGCCAGTCTGTCACAGAAAACAGGAATTTCTCCTGAATTCCCAAGAGCAGCTACACCATCCCTGTCTCATGCTGCCCCTGGACTTCTGCCATGTTGCCATTTCTTGGAGTTCAGAAGAGAACATGGTTTTCCCAATCACCCTAAACCATTGCTCTGGACAAAAATATGAAAAATCTAGGATGAAACTGCCATCCTGGAGTGAAAAATCCCAATGTCACTTTGTGCAACCCTAGAAACTCCATTGTAAAGTGCTATTATATCCTAGAAAGGTGCTTGGGTGCATTTGGGTTTTTTTTGGTGGGGTTCCTTGTGATGGATTTTTTACCTCTCATCAGTAAATTAAGATTCTCACCCTCTCTGGTGCCCAAAACAGTCTGATAGAGGCAACCTAAGAGAATAACAGAGCTCTGCTCAGCTCAGGTACATAAATGGTCTTTGCAGACATTTCTTTGATGTTCCTCCTCCTCCCAAGAACAGCTGGAAGTTCAAAGCATTTGTCAAAAAGCCAAGGAAATTCCATCACTATGTAGATGTATACTTAAAAAAAAAAAAGAAAAGAAAGAAAATTTTGACAGGACTTGCTGGGAAGGCTTCACCTAACCTCTGATTCCTGTCTGAAACCTCACATATGAATTGTATCTTGCTAGGAAAAGGGCAAGAGGCAGCACCATGTTATGAAGGCCATGAGGATGATGTAAGGGCTGGAGCACCTCTCCCATGAGGACAGGCTGAGAGAGGTGGGGCTGTTCATCCTGGAGAAGGCTCCAGGGAGACCTTCTAGTGACCTCCCAGTACCTCGAGGGGCTACAGGAAAGCTGGGGAGGGGTTGTTTGCCAGGGCATGGAGCAATAAGATGAGGGACAATGGTCTGAAATTAGAGCAGGGCAGGTTTAGATGAGATATTAGGAGAAAGTTCTTCCCCATGACAGTGGAACCAAGTTGCCCATAGAAGTGGAAACCTCATCCCTGGAGACATTCAAGGTCAGGCTTGCTGAGTCTCTGAGCAACCTCATCTAGTGCAGGATGTCTCTGTCACTGCAGGGGGTTGGATTAGATAACTTTTAAAGGTCCCTTCCAACCATATGATTCTAAAAAAACCCAATGGTGTGTTCACCATCACCTTCTTGTGTTGGAGCTGCTCATCAAACAATCTGCTGGAAAAAGAAAGTAAAAAGCCAGTTGGTGAGTCTTACTCATGGAGAAAGAGAGAAAGAATCTGCTGGAAAAAAAAATAAAAATGCCAGTTGGTGAGTCTTGCTCATGGAGAGAGAGAGAGAGAGAGAAATTATAATCTCCAGCCCATAAATAAATGAAGAAGGAAGTATAAAAGGCAAGACTTTCTCAAAGCAATGGCTTGCAGCTACGTATTTTCAGTCACCTCCAGTGACCAGACAGGTTATTCAGAGTACTTCCAGCCCTGGAGATGACATTTGACATGACATGTACATGAGATGTATCATTTAGGTCACTGTGCTAAAGCACAACCCCCACCTCCTTCCTCCTCCTCCTCCTCCCATCCTCTGACCCCCTCAGGGAATCTAAAAGTTCAGGGTCTTTAAAGCTGAGTTTCCCTGCACAAGAGTTCAGCACCTTTCAACCTTTTCAGCCCTATTACAGGAAGAGAAGTGAGTGGAAGGAGTGTGGAGGGCAGGAGGGAGGGCCAGGGGGTTATTTCAAGGCAGATTATTTACAGGCAGGTTGGGGGACCTGGAGAGAAAAGAGACATTTTTTCAATATTGGTTTTGAGGGAGATAAAAAAGCCACTAGATTGATTCATCTCCCAGGACAGTGTCAAAGCAAAGGCTCCTTCTCAAAGCCTCATAAATATACCTTCAATTCTGCAATAATCCCTGCATAATTAAGAGATAAAGTCAACAGAGTGGGTTATATTATGGTAGGAGACATGTTTGCCAGTTTTAAATGAGAAACATAGAGCTCAGGAAAGGCAAAAATCACAGTGATCCATCTAGTCATGATCAACTGATCTTCAACATAAGAAGGACATTGAGCTGTTGGAGCAGGTCCAGAGGACCTGGAAGGCTGGAGCAATTCCCTTATGAGGACAGGCTGAAGGATTTGGGGTTTTTCAGCCTGGAGAAGAGAAGGCTCAGGGGGGACCTCAGAGGATGTTATCAATATCTGAAGGGGGCTACAGAAAGGCAAGGGTAGGACTTTTTAATAGGATATGTGATGGAAGAGGCAGGAATAACAGATGTAAATCAGAAGAGTGTAGATTTAGGCTGGAGAGAAGAAAGAAGTTCTTCAGTGTGAGGGTGTTGAGACAGTGGAAGAGATTGCCCAGAGAGGTTGTGGATGTCCCTTCAATCCCTGGAGGTGTTTAAGCCCAGGCTGGATGAGGCATTGGGCAACATGGTCTAGTAGGAGTTGTCCCTGCATATGGCAGGGACACTTCCCAATAGACCAGGCTGCTCATAGAATCATAGAATGGTTTGGGTTGGAAGGGACCTTAAAGATCATTTAGTTCCAGCCTCCTTGCCATGGGGAGGGTAATTCCTTGGGTACCAAAACTTTGCATTTTTCCCCAATCCCTTGATTTAGCAGAAAAATCTGGTGTTAGTCTTGTTACCTCTCAAATCTCCCATTTCACATCTACTCTTTCTGCTTTCTTTAGGACCATGGATATTTTTCTCCATGACCTCCTACAGCAATGCACTCTCCAGTCTTGCTTTCTGAAGTCCCCTCAGATCCTTGGGAGGATTTTTGCTGACCAGTGGGGATTCACACTATAGAATCATAGAATCATAGTTCAGGTTGGAAGGGACCTTAAAGATCATCAAGTTCCAACCCCCCTACCCATGCCCAATGTGTTTCATTAAAAAATAGGTGTACTGGGGAAAAAAAAAATAAATCAACCACCATATAAATGAAGTATTTTCTCTCCCAGCCCCACCTTGTCCCAACCCATCTGCCAAATATAAAAGAGCATTCGTAATCTAATTAATCTCCCCATTGCCTGTCACGGCTGGAAGGCAATTTTGAAAGACTATCACCTTGTGTTTCACTTCTCTCAAAAGTTAATCTCCTCAAAGCAAAGGGACTTCCCACTCCCCCAAGCCCCACAACCCTTCATCTTTCTTTTTTTTAACCAGTTGCTGGTGAATGCCCCTGGGTTGCTGAATGGAAGGATGTCTAAGAGGGAGTCATCCCCTCCTCCTCTCCTGCCAGGGGAGAAAAACATCTCTGAGAGGTGATGCCACTCAACTGGTGCTTCTCCCACCACAGAAGAGGACTCAGAATCACAAAATGTCAAGGATTGGAAGGGACTTGAAGAGATCATCTAGTCTAACTCCACTGTTGGAGCAGGAACACCCAGACCAGGTCACACAGGAAGGCATCCCTGTGGGTTTTGGATGATTCCAGAGAAGGAAACTCCCTGGTCTTGGTAATGCAATTACCCCATCTCTTCCATCACACTTTGCTCCATCTATTTCTCTCTCCTTGTTTTGGGGATTTTTTTTGTTGGTTTTTTTTTTTGTTTTTTTTTTGTTTTTTTTTTGTTTGTTTTTTTGTTTTTTTTTTGTTTGTTTTTTTGTTTTTTTTTTGTTTGTTTTTTTGTTTTTTTTTTGTTTGTTTTTTTGTTTTTTTTTTGTTTGTTTTTTTGTTTTTTTTTTGTTTGTTTTTTTGTTTTTTTTCTTTCACTTTTGGTTAAGATGAAAAGATCTCACAGTCTCAGAGAGAAGAAAGAGCCTCCAGTCCATCTCCACCTTGTCAATTATAAAGAAGGGGCTAAGGAAGGCTGCACACTGTTATTGACTTGAGCACTTTGGAAAGGTCATCTTCAAGGTCCAGACCTTCCCTTTCCCACTTCAAGCTCACCTGGGCCCATTAAGGAGGAATTTCTGGTCCCTCCTGTATTTCAATTTGGGCCCACTGAGGACTAATAGATGAGGTGGAGAGGGAGGAGGTGGGATGGGGGGCTCAAAGGGGGAAAATGAAGACAGGTTGGGGGGGGGAGAGAAGTCATTGAGAGACTTCAAAGTAGAACAAAGACTCATCCAGATGTGAATAATTGCTAGGTCAGCATGTTAATCACAGGCAAGGGCTACACTACAAGCCATCCCTGGTGGCTTCAGGAGGGCAAAAAGGGGAGGAGAAGGACAAAAGGGGGGGAGAGATACAAAAACAAGGCTTTGATACAGCCTGACAAGCCTGAGAAATATATTTTCCAAGTGATTATGAGAATAATGAGCCAATCACTGCTTTATTAAGGTCTGTAATTGCAGATGAGCTGCAGCTCATAGGGCAGTGATGGAGGCAAAGCACCACGAGCTCAACTTCACACACACCTTCTACTCACCTTCCCTGGACCTGCAACCCAACAAAAGTCCCATCTCACCACCTGACAGAGGATTTCCTGCTGTGTCCACCACAATATCTAGGCTTTCAGACATTAGCCTGGTGGGAGGGAATGATTAGGGTTCTGTTCTTGTGTCTTTGAGGTGAATTATGGCTCCAGTGGCCTCTAACCTAGGATTGGGGAGATACTGGCTCATCATCTTTGCCTTTTTTTTTTTTTTTTTGCCACAACAACAGCTGTGTTTATCTTGGTAACATCATTCTTCTAAATCAGGCCTCATGGTTTCACTAACTACAGACAAAACACCTCCCCACGTGGCTTTTTTTGCTGTGTAAATAAACACCCAGCATCTAAATAGCTGGGGCTGATGTGATGCTGCTGACATCTGCATGTTCAGTCAATATAAAGGAAGCTTCTTATTGCAGTGAAGGTCCCTCCCAACCCAAACCATTCTATGATTCTATGACTACAGAGCAGTAGCTGCTATCTCTTCTTTCCTATGCTCATGTTAAAATTGATGATTCCTATAAAAAGTCTTCTCTTTAGCTCATATTTTTATCAGAATATTTGACACATATCCTGAATTAAACAACAGGACTTACCTAGGGTTTGTTTTGCTTCACAAAGAAGTGGGGTTTGGGGGGATATTTTGTTTGGGCAGGGTTGTGACCCTGTGTTTTTTTCATGAGCATACTTCATAAGGTTGGTGCTAGTGAGGATGGAGGGAGGAAGAAGTGGGGTCTGCCTTTTTGCAGTAGGATCTCTGCCCTCTACTCAGGTAGGCTCCTGTCTCCTGCAGCCTTCTCCTGAAGACAGAGCATCCACCTGGGGTCTGAAATCATAGAATCATAGTCATTGAATAGTTTTGGGTTGGAAGGNAGTCTAAATCTATCCCCTTCCAATTTGCATCCATTATTTCTAGTCCTCCCATCACGTATCTTATTAAAAAGTCCTGTCCCAGCCTTTCTGTAGCCCCCTTCAGGCATTGAGAAGTTACTATGAGGTCCCCTCTGAGCCTTCTGCAGGCTGAACAGCCCCAACTACTTCAGCCTGTCATCACAATCGAGATGCTCCAGCCCTCCAGGATCATCTTCATGGCCCTCCTCTGGACCTGCTCCAACAGCTCAATGTCCTTCTTATGTTGAGGGCTCCAGAACTGGACACAGCAACTCCAGGTGGGGCCTCACCAGAGCTGAGTAGAGGGGCAAAATCACCTCTTTTTGACCTGCTGGTCACACTTCTCTTGATGTAACCCAGGGCTGGATTGGCCTTCTTAACTGCATGATGTATCTTCATTCTCTCCATCAACCCTATTGCACCCCACCCCTCCAGCTGCTGTGCAAGGACCTATCGATCCTAATTTAGGACAGTTCAAACACTGCCATTCCCCTGTCAGACCCTTCTCATAAGCTCTGCTGCTCAACACTGGGGGAAAAGCTAAAACTGAATTCTCTATCTGCATCCCAGCTCCAGTAGTTTGTACCAGTCACCTCCTAGGCTGAATTTCACCTGCCCCAAAGACCACAGTGCAGGTCTCAGTCCTCTGAAACACAAAAGCAAGCAAGTCAGGTGTCCAGATTTGTAATGAAAGGAGCAGAGATTCTATCCTCTAAGACTCCTCTTGAAGTGATTCTCCTGTAATTTGATTTGTTGAGGCACTATGAGATTCTCAGTGAAAATTAAAAAAAAAACCAAAAGAGAGGTACAAAGGTTGGAGGTAAGAACAGAAGAAAGAGAAGAGAGAATCTCAAGGGGCTGCAGGAAAGCTGGGGAGGGACTTTTTGCCACAGCATGTAGTGATAGGAGAAGGGGCAATGATTTTAAAATAGCACAGGGTTGGTTTAGGTCAGACAAGAAGAAGAATTTTTTCACCATG
This sequence comes from Turnix velox, assembly GCA_013400935.1. Taxonomy (NCBI): domain Eukaryota; kingdom Metazoa; phylum Chordata; class Aves; order Charadriiformes; family Turnicidae; genus Turnix; species Turnix velox. The sequence continues at coordinate 44,624 of VZTY01023252.1, read as the reverse complement.
AGGATGGTGAGACATTGCCCAGAGAGGTGGTGGAGACTCCATCCCTGGAAACATTGAAGGCCAGGCTGGATGAGGCTCTGAGCAGCCTCATCTGGTGCAGGATGTCCCTGCAGTGAGAAGAGACTGGACTGGATGACCTTTGAAAGTCACATTCTACAATCCCAAAAAGGTGTGCTTTCAGTTTGTGCAGAGTAATGAAGAAGGGACACCATGGGTATTGAGGCTTTATAAGGCTCAGCCCAAACCTCTTCTTCTCATGCCAGTTTTCTCATCTTCTTTGCAAAGTGTCTCTTGCTCCCAGCTGTCAGAACAGGGAGAAGGCTCATTTCTTTCCCATCCATCCCACCACTGGGTTAATTGCAAAGAGTGCTTCATCAGGAGCACCAGTGAATTCAATAAGCTCTCCTCTGTAGCTCAGCCTGAAGAGATGGTCCTGTGCCAGTCATTGCTTGGAGGTGCTGTTTGACTTTGGCACTATCACTGCCTCATAAACACCAAATTGGCCTCCCCCTCATAAACATCTCATAAACAACTTGATGCAGGTCTCCAAATTAGTGTTTATACCCATGCAAGAGTCCAAAGCTGTTTGCATAAATAATCCTGAAGCAAAACTTGCCTACTCAGGATGAAAAATAGGAACAAGGCATTTGCTTTGCTGCACATGCACAAGGGACATCAGGGCCACCAGATACCACATGGCATAACCCAAGGAAGAAGACTCTCTCCTCCTATCATCTAGACCCTGATTTATTGAGTTAAGGGATGATAGGTTTAATTTTCTAGGGCTGAAGTGATCTGTGGATTCCAGGTGCTCAGGAATAATGTAATCACACAGAGCTGAACAAGTCTGAGTTTCAAGCTAGCACAAGCCAGCAGAGCACAGGCAACAGGGATGGGATTCATCTCAGCTCACTTCAAATGTGAGCTACTCACTCAAGAATCCTCCTGGGGTCAAGAGGGAGGAATAAGCATCATTAGAGAGCAGTTTATCTGATTTATTTTAGGAGGATGTGCTTGGGCAAATAAATCCTAACCAAGGCACTGTAGAGAGACAATGAGAAAAACTAGAAACATCGAAGTAGAGATCCCAACGTGAAGGGGACAGAGTGAGAAGGTTTGTGATCCATTCCATAGCTCTGTTGTTCAAGTCAGGAGATAAATTTAGACTTGAGCACACCTCAGATGTCATAGAATCACAGAATGAGCTGAGTTTGAAGGAACTAAGCCTCATCATCTCATCCAACCCCCCTGCAGTGAGCAGGGACACCTTCAGCTAGATCAGATTGCTCAGAGCCTCATCCAACCTGAATGTCTCCAGAGAAATGGCCTCCACCACCTCTCTGGGCAACCAATTTCAGTGTCTCACCAGCCTCACTGGAAAAAACTTCTTTCTAATGTTTAATTTAAACCTGCCCTGCTCTAGTTTAAAACCATTGCTCCTCATCCTGTCACTCCATGCCCAAACACACTTCCCCCAGCCTTTTGTAGGACTCTTTGTAGGTCCCTGCATCTTATGATTATGACATCTTCAAATAGGCAAAGTGCTTCCTTCTGTGGATAAGAATAAATTGGTTGAAGTGTCATCCAGGAAGCTCAGGACCCCACATTTATTGCAGTTTACTCAAAATATGCTAATTTTTCATTATTTTCACTTGCACAGAGTGGACAGCACTGCCATTTGGGAGTCTGAAAACAATGCCCTGACAACTCATGGGACAATTCACAGAGCAATTAATGGTTTTGAACTGAAAGAGGGAAGATTTAGATTAGATATTAGAAAGAAATTCTTTACTGTGAGGGTGGTGGCACACTGGAACAGATTACCCAGAAAATCTGTGGATGTCCCATCCCTGGAGATGTCCAAGGGCAGGTTGGACAGGGCTTTGAGCAACTTGGTCTGGTGGGAGGTGTCCCTGCCCATGGCAGGAGGTTTGGAACTAGATGATCTACTTGCTTGATTGGGTTCCAATGACAACACAATGTGTCTCTCATTTGAGGGTCTCAGAAGGTTTATGGAGGTGAACAACAGAAGGGGAAACCAAGTATGGAGCTGGAAAAAATGACCCCACTATATCCCATATAAGTCTTCCAGCAAGACAGCTTAGTGAAATCTAGTGAAATGAAAGCTTTGGCTGGATGCAAAGATGCCACCAATGGAGTGAACAGCAAATTAAGCTCTAGGATTATGTTTAATGGGCTGGAAGTAAGTAACCCACCATGAGAACAAACCCTACTACCACCTTCAATAAGAGAGCTGATTGTTTAGCTCGAGTGGGCTGCTTTGAGTATGGAGGTCCTGGCACAATAAGTCTCTTATGGCTCCTGTCCTTCTTCTTAGGCTGGGTTATCAAAGCCCTGTCCAACCTGCCCTTTGACATCTCCAGGGATGGGGCATCCACAGGTTTTCTGGGTAATCTGTCCCAGTGTGCTCCCACCCTCACAGCAAAGAATTTCTTTCTAATATCCAATCTAAATCAGTTTTGATTCAATCATCTCCTAAAAGTTCTTGTCTTCAGAAATGCACACACAGAGCCACTGAGGTTAGAAGAGAAAGTTGGAGTTGGCCATTTGACATCTCCTGCTAATCTAGGAGGTGGAGACATTCACTGAGGTGAGAAATAATTTCAGATCATACCCTGGTGCTGGCATGGGTAGGAGAAAAGCTCAAGAAAAGGACATCCATCTCCAGATCAAGACTGAAACAATCAGTATCTTGAGTCTATAATCACACAAGAGCAATATTTAGTTGGTGTTGGACTTTGCAAGAAGAATTTGCATTCCTGTAGACTTTTTTCTCTGCAGATTCTCAGAACACCATGCTAACCCTGAGCTGAGGCATCTGGTTGAAAGCAGAGGTCATCATTCCCACTACATGAAAGAAAAGATGATGTCAAGGTGGCAGAGAGCATCCTTGAAGAGAAATCGTATCTCCAGTGAACAATTTTGGTCTTGATTAGCAAGACCATCAGTCATCACTTACCATCTTCTGTCTCTGCATCATGGAAAGGCACACTTGTCCCTGAAGGAAAAATACTCTGCACCCTACAGTTTTGTTTTTAGGATTGGGAACAGATTTGGGATTCATCTCATCTTACTGAAATGTTTATTTTTATGTGGTCATCCAAGGCTCAGCTCACTTGAGCTGCCTTTGGATCCCTCCTGGCATCCACAGGGTTCACCAGGTTGGAGTCTCTGATCTGTGCACCATAGCTGCCAACGTGCTTTGCTGTTGTAGATACTTTAAGGCATCTCAAACAGCCCTAAACTCTCATTTGGGACAAACTAATCTGGCCTCTAAGTCTCAAAGAGTGGAACAGGCTGCCCAGAGGGGTACCTCTCTGGAGGTGTTTAAGGCCAGGCTGGACAAAGCACTGAGCAGCCTGATCTAGTGGGAGGTGTCCCTGCCCATGGCAGGGGGGTTGGAACTTCATGATCTTTGAGGTCCCTTCCAGCCCAAACTATTCTATGATTTTGAGTTTCAGTGAATCATTCTCCAAAGGTGCTGACCTGTCTCCTTTGACTACAGAGACAGCCTGAAGGATCAGCTTAGATGAAAAGCCTAATTTTTGGGACAACTCACTTCCACCTTTTAAAGATACCCACCTCCAGGAGTGGCAGCTGACTAGATCAGGACTCCAACCACATGCTTCTTGCTCTTGCTTCTGCTCTAGACTTGCTCTGGGGTATTTACATGCCCCTTCATGCTCCAACTCCCCGAGGGGCAGCAACACTTCCTTTGTTGTTCTATTTAGGCTCCCAGCTCTTTGGGGCAGGGACTATTTCTTTTGTGCTTGCCTGTGAAGCACCTCAGACCGCAAGACACAGATCATGGGTCGAGCCTCTAAGTCAGAAAATAAATAATAATAATATGCATTAGCTGTTAAGTAGGGAAATTAGGGGTGAGCTTATATATGTAAGCACCATGTGTGGTGTAATGACATCCGTGTGCTTAATGCAACTAGATCCATCCTTCCATTATTAAAGCAGCAGGAGAACCCATGTTTGATCCACAGGGCTAATTCCAGTTTTTGGAGACATCAAACAGCTGCTTTTCTTTC
>VZTY01023252.1:29456-40465 GCA_013400935.1 Turnix velox | reverse complement strand
TTTTTCTTTTTTTTTTTTTTTAATTTTCTTGGCAAGCCTCGCCTGTTATAAGCAAATCTGAAATTACCAGGTTCACAAGTTGAGTTTCATGCAGAGAAATGTTTACTTTGATGCCAGAGAACCTGGCTCCTTTCCATTTACAGTAAATGAGGAAGAAAATTGATTTGCAGCAGCAGGAGGGGTGTCAAACCTTTATTGCTGCTCAGGACATGTATGCACTGCTAAGCAGGAAGATAATTAACCTAAATTAACCTTCTGCCTTGAGATGAGTCATAGTTTTTTTTGGGGAGGGGGGGAAGTAGGAGTGGAGAAGGTGTAGGGAGGAGTATAGAGCTGCAGAACTGTATGGACACGTCCTGAGCACTTCCAAGCACAAATGATGGGCCTAGGTAGCAACTGATGAGATTGAAATAGAAAATCTAGGTGGACATTTTTATCTCATGAAGGAAGAAAAGAGATGATTGTGGTTTAAATGAGGACTGAACCATGAATTGCATAAGTTCTGCCTGTGAAGTTGGGAAGACAGCTTCTTTTCCAGCTGTTAGATGAGCCCATCATAGAATGGTTTGGGTTGGAAGGGACCTTCAAGATCATCTAGTTCCAACCCCCCTGCCATGGGCAGGGACCCCTCCCACTACACCAGGTTGCTCAATGGCTCATCCAGCCTGGCCTTAAACACCTCCAGGGATTGAGGGGGCATCCACAACTTCTCTGAGCAACCTCTTCCAGTGTCTCATCACCCTCACCATAAAGATTTTCTTTCTTATATCTAGCTTGAATCTCCCCTCTTCCAATTTATATCCTTTATTCCTAGTCCTGCCATCCTGGACCCTATTAAAAACTCCTTCCCCAGCCTTTCTGGATGCCCCCTTCAGGTATTGAGAAGCTACTATGTGGTCCCTCCTGAGCCTGGAGCTCACAGAAGGTCTCAGCCTCAAACTGAAGGACAGGCTGTGGAGATCAGCCTCTTCACTAAGGAGGAGTGAGGATGCAGACACTGCGATGGAGAGGACTGGGTCACTTAGAGAAGTGAAGGCTCATCTGCTCATCAGAACACTGGAACAGGCTGCCCAGAGAGGTTGTGGAGTCTCCTTTTCTGCAGACATTCAAAACCCACCTGGACACCTTTCTGTGTCACCTGGTGTAGGTGTTCCTGTTCTGGACTAGATGATCTCTTGAGGTCCCTTCCAACCCCTGACATTCTGTGATCTATAAAGTGGGAGAAATGATCAATGAGGCAACACAGCTTTGAGTCATCCAGGATGGTTTTCTGGAAGAATTTATGCTGATTTAAACAGAATGTTTTTTGGGAAGTGGGAGAACTTATCAAAAACTCAAACCTGAATATGTTTTTTTTCACTTGGCATTTCTTGCCTTTAAAAAAAACCCCATAATTATTAAGTAATTTGAATCATCAAGGGAGAGCTTAGAAACAAGACAGAAGGGATCATTTAGGAGTAAAGTGCAGCATTCTGCTCATCTCAAACCAAAATGGTTTTGACATTTTTTTTGGTTCTCTGAACGATTTTGAAACCCAGTGAACCAAAACTAGCAGTTGTGTGCACCACCCTGCCCAGTTGAGAAACCTGATGTTGGAGCAAAAACATTCTGCACCTCTGGCTCTATCTACCTGGACACATAGATTCATAGAATGGTTTGGGTTGGAAGGGACCTTCAAGATCATCTAGTTCCAACCATCCTGCCATGGGCAGGGACACCTCCCACTAGATCAGGTTGCTCAATGCCTCATCCAGCCTGGCCTTAAACACCTCCAGGGATCGAGGGGGCATCCACAACCTCTCTGGGCAACCTCTTCCAGTGTCTCACCACCTTCACCATAAAGAATTTCTTTCTTATATCCAGCCCGAATCTATCCCCTTCCAATTTCCATCCATTATTCCTAGTCCTGCCATCACATATCCCATTATAAAGTCTACCCCAGCCTTTCTGTAGTCCCCTTCAGGTACTGAGAAGCTACTCTGAGGTCCCCTCTGAGCCTTCTCTCCTCTTCTCTTCTCTTCTCTTCTCTTCTCTTCTCTTCTCTTCTCTTCTCTTCTCTTCTCTTCTCTTTTCTCCTCTCCTCTCCTCTCCTCTCCTCTTCTCTCCTCTTCTCTTCTTCAGGCTGAACAACCCCAATTCCTTCAGCCTGTTCCCCTACTCATCTTTCTGAACCAAATATATCACCCTTTCCTTTCCCCTAAAATCTTTTTTAACACATTAACCACTTTCAGCTAAATCCACCAAGTGTCCTGTTGGTGTGAGTCCTTCCATGTCCTGGTGGACCTGGATCTGCAAGGATCTGCAAGGTCCCTTCGCAATGTGTTCCATGCACTTTCCAAGCCCCAGATAGGGTCCCCCTCCTCCAAAGACAAACAAGATTTCTTTTGAAGTCTGACTGTCTGTTCCTGGGCCAATAAAGTCCTTCAGTTCCTCAGCAAGAAGGTAAAGGTGGTGAAAGGTGTTAGCAAGCATGTCCTTGTGAAATGCAATTAGCAGCTGGGTGAAGGGGGAAAGTGTTGGCAGAACAAGGGGATGGGATGGCTGTTTCACCTCACTTGGGATGAGCCAGATGGGCCAGGCATGAGCATCAGCATCAGAGCTGGAGACAGTCTGACAAACCAGCCTCAGGCCACTGGAGCCCTAAAAGGAGGCAGAGAGGTTTCCTTACACCACGTCTCATCCTGCTGGTGACACTTGAAGAGGGTTTGAAGGACTGAAAGGGGATATGACCTGATTGCAGAGAGTCCAGCAAAGATACTCAGTCTGACTTAGAAAATGGAGCCATGATAATCTCCTGTGGTCTTGTGAGATGTGTTTTAGGTAAGAATGGCCATATGATCAGCCCCAAACCCACCTCACCCAGTCTTCAGCTACAAACCAGACTTTAAAGATCCTCTAGTTCCAACTAAGGACACATCCCACTTATATCCAGCCTAAATCTCCCCTCTTCCAATTTGCATTCATTACTCCTAGTCCTTCCATCACATATCCTATTAAAAAATCCTACCCCAGCCTTTCTGTAGGCCACCTTCAGGTACTGAGAAGCTACTATGAGGTCTTCCCTGAGCCTTCTCTTCTCCAGGCTGAACAACCCCAACTCCTTCAGCCTGTCTTCATAAGGGAGGTTCTCCAGCCCTCTGATCATCTTCATGGTCTTCATCTGGACCCACTCCACCAGCTCAATGTCCTTCTTATGTTGAAGGCTCCACAACTGGACACAGTAACTCCAGTTTGAGTCTCACCAAAGCCAAGTAGAGGGGCAAAATCACCCAAACTAGACAACTCAGCCCAGGTCTCACCAATCACACACCCTTCACCAACATCATATCTATAAATCAACCCTTATATCAGGCTATCAAGTTGGGAGTGTTGTGTCTTCTTTTCAGGACCCACATGGACCAAACATGCAAGAAATCTGGGGTTTGCACATCTGTTTCTATCAGCAGACACTTTGCTTGTACAAACACATCCAGTCTAAGGGCAAGGAGAATCCTTTTCAATATTAAGCCACTCAAAAGGCAAAGGAATAGACTGAGGACTGGCTAGCAGCCAGTGAGGTTTGCAAAACAGTGGAATCTAATAAAAATAATTGAAATATTTAAAGGCAGTTGCTTCATTTTAGAAAGAGGCACCTGCAATGATTACCCAAAACACTTGCAGGTGGAAAAAAAGGGCTGAGCACGTCACGGGTGTTAATATGGCTTTTGCTCAGAGGGCAAATTAGGCATTGTAATTGTGAGGAATCATTGGAGCTATTTCAGTAATGGGATGACTCTGATAATGGAGGATGATTCCTTTTGATCCCCTCTAGAGTGTTAGCTTGAAAAGCCAAGGCTTGAGCATGTTATCACAGAATCATAAGGTTGGAAGGGACCTTCAACCACCATCTAGTCTAACCCCCCCTAGTGAGTAGGCTCATCCTCTACAAGATCAGGTTGCTCAGAGCCTCAGCAAGCCTGGCTTTGAATGTCTCCAGGGATGGGACCTCCACCATCTTTCTGGGCAGCCTGTTCCAGTGCTTTCTCACTCCTGTTGTGAAGAATCTTTTTCCTAAGGTCTAACCTAAACCTGCCCTGCTCTAGTTTCAAACCATTGCCCCTCATCCTATTGCCCCATGCCCTGGGAAATAGTCCCTCTCCAGCTTTCCTGTAGCCCCTTCCAGGTACAGGTAGGTCTTCCCAGAGAGGTCTTCCCAGAGAAAACCCAACATCAAGGCTCAAGATGTTCTCTGCAGCCTGGAACCTTATAGCAAACGATGACTTCCATGCTTCAGCCTGTTGAATTATTGAGAAAAATAAAGGAAAATTCAACCAAAACCTCTACAGTCAATCCAAATTCAACAACTCAACTCATTTCCACTGACTTCAAGATGAAGCTGCCCATTTTGGAACAACTGAGCATCTAGCCTTCTGAATTTTAGTTCTAGTGCTGATTTATCTCTTCCTCAAGTCTGGATAGATTCTGGGATGCTGGATCCCACACCAGACAAAGGAGAAAAGTACACAAGGAAAGGGCAACGTACATCTGTGTCATTTGTCTTCTGACCTATGTGATGCCAGGGATAGAATCATAGGATGGTTTGGGTTGGAAGGGACCGTAAAGAGCATCTAGTTCCAACTCCCCTGCCATTGGCAGGGACACCTCCCACTAGATCAGTTGACCAGTTGATCCTTTGTGTTGCTACCTCCCAGTTTTAGGAGTTTGGGGATTTATTGATTTATTGTTTTATCCTTTATCTTTTGGCACGGAGTCCAAAATTGCCCAAACAGTGCAGCCCTGTGTTGTTGGGGCTTGTGAAGGCCAGCTGAAGACTAATTCCCTGAAAGGTTTGTTCTGAATATATATTTATATTAATTTTATTTATATTAAAAGAAAGGCTGAAAGAGTTGGAGTTGTTCAGCCTGGAGAAGAGAAGACTCAGGGGGGACCTCACAGTAGCTTCTCAGTACCTGAAGGGGGCTGGAGTAGGGCTTTTTAATAGGTTCCAGGATAGCAGGACTAGGAGTAATGGATGCAAATTGGAAGAGGGGAGATTTAGGCTAGAGAGAAGAAAGAAGTTCTTTAGTGTGAGGGTGGTGAGACACTGGAAGAGGTTGCCCAGAGAGGTTGTGGATGCCCCCTCAATCCCTGGAGGGGTTTAAGGCCAGGCTGGATGAGGCCCTGAGCAACCTGGTCTAGTGGGAAGTGTTCCTAGTTGGAACTAGATGCTCTTTAAGGTCCCTTCCAACCCAAACCATTCTATGATTCTGTGTTGTTGGGCTCTGGGGATGAGAGAAGAGCAATGAGCCCAGCTACTGCAGGACATTTTGTGCCTGAACATCTTCCCTCGTGATGGGACAAGCAGCACAGAAGCCTGTTCTCAGGAGGCACTTGCCTAATTGCACAGAGTCAGCAAGTTGAAGCCTTCAGAGGATTTTTTTGGATAACATGTCCTTGCACGGCCATGCCTCGTCCCCTCCAAGGTCTGCTGAGGCCTCACAGCACCAAGGGGTGTTGGAGCAGGTTCACAAACCTGAGCACCATTAAGAGAAAATACTCCCAATATCAGCACTCTCTGCTCACTTACAGCTACTTTGCATTTCTAAACCCCAGTAAATGACTGCCCAAGGGAACAGAGAATCAGAACCATCAGCGTGGGTACATTTCAGCAGCCCAGACCCCAGGAATTTTGGAAGTTCACCAGCGTGAAGGATTATTAATGCATATTGAAAAAAACAGCTGGAAATCTCCCCGGCATTGTTAAAGAATCATTTAATTATTATTAACTGAGTCACGGAGGGCAGGCAGGCAAGTTTATGAAGCTGATACACCGAGTAACCACAGGCTTAAGACAACGAGATCGTTCTCTGCCAAAGTTTGTAATTAAAGCATAGCCCCAAGGACGGGCTCTGAATCCTGCTGCATTCACCAGGTGCCCTCTGCTGGACTCTGGTCCCAGCCAAGACCATCCCTTCAGCATCCAGCCTGCAAACTTCCCCATCTGCAAGGCTTGGATGCACCACAGCATCCTTCCAGCATGAATTAGTCTGAAGTGTTTTACTCTTCATATTCCCAGCACAGTCTGGATGGTTCACCTTAGGAGCAGTGTGTGGAGAAGGGAGGGTGACAGAGAACAGGCTGCCCAGGGAGGTTGTGGAGTCTCCTTCTCTGGAGACATTCAAAACCTGCTAGGATGTGTTCCTGTGTGACCTGACCTGGGTGTTCCTGCTCCATCAGGGGGATTGGACTTGATGATCTCTTGAGGTCCCTTCCAATCCCTGATATTCTGTGATTCTGTGTGTGACTTCCAGCTGACTGCCCTTTGGAGCAGTCACATCCCATTAGATTTCTTTGCAAGAGCAATTATACAGAAAAAAAACCACCAAACCTATTAATTTACACCCCATGTCACGTCAGCATGATGAGGCTTGAAGCTTGTTCCTGCTCTGGGAGGGGGATTGAACTTGATGATCTCTTGAGGTCCCTTCCAATCCCTGAAATTCTGTGATTCTGGGAAACTGGGGCACATCTCCAAAGAGTTCTCTGCTCTTTCCCACACCATTCCCACCAGCTCACCTGGGTGACTGGGAAATGTCCATCTTCACTGGTTAACTCACCATGACTAAAGCAGGTGGGGCCAGCAGAGTGAGGAGATAGGATGTGAGAGAAACAGGCACAATTAAATAACTGAGCTTTCAACACCTACCTCCCAGGGCCTTATTTAGTTACTTAATTAAATTGTGTCTTCCCCTGAGGTGTCTCCAGAGCCCTCAAGAAAACTTTAAGGTCAAATTTGCTGCTGACCATTCATAATGGTCCCTGCTGACCATTCATAATTCATAATCCCAAGCACAAGAGTTTGCTTAGAGAGCACTGGGGTTCTCTAGCTGGGGAGAACCTGGATCATCCTGGGGACAGGGTTCTGTCTCAAATGCTTTGAAGACACATCAGTGACCAAGCCCAAACCCACCTGCATGTTTCCTCTTCCCTAGCTTTCTCTCCCTCAATATAAATAAGTCATATAACAGAATCCTAAGAGATAATAAGAGGGATGGAGCACCTCCCTTATGAGGACAGGCTGAAGGGGCTGGGTTTGTTCATCCTGGAGAAGAAAAGGCTCAGGGGTGACCTCAGAGCTTCTCAATACCTGAGAAGCCACCAGAAAGGTTGGAGTAGGACTTTTTAATAGGATATTTGATGGCAAGGCTAGGAATAATGGATATAAATTGGAAGAGAGGAGATTTAGGCTGGATAGAAGAAAAAAGTTCTTTAGTGTGAGGGTGGTGAGACACTCGAAAAGGTTGCCCAGAGAGGTTGTGGATGCCCCCTCAATCCTTGGAGGTGTTTAAGGCCAGGCTGGATGAGGCATTGAGCANTGGAGGTGTTTAAGGCCAGGCTGGATGAGGCATTGTGCAACCTAAACTAGTTGGATGTGTCACTGCTCATGGCAGGGGGATTAGAACTCAATTATCTTTGAGGGCCCTTCCAACTCAAACCATTCTATAAGTCTGTAAGTATTCCACTGTCCATCACGAAATGACACCATGTGAGATGTTCTCTGAGGGTTTTTTTTTGGCTCCATTCCCATTTTCCACCTCCCTCACCCATTCTGGCTGCCAGGTACTTGAGGCAAGAACTACCTCTTGTTGGGTCGACATGTAGGACCTAGCATGGCAAGGCCTCCAGGCATGCTTATAATGCAAACAGAAAAGATTAGATCAGGTGAGGCCTCTCTTTCTCTCTCTCTCTCAATGCTGTGGGCAGCAGAGGAGTGTAGTGTTTGCCTCTTATCTGGAGTCTTGGGGGATTGGCCCAACTTACTGACATAAACTGCTGCCAATGTCAGTTTACACTGGGAAAACTGGGTGATAAAATGTGTTGGCTTTGGAGCAAGATGGGAATTGTAGGAGGGCATCCCCCTCTGGAGATTCCCATGGAGAGGAAGGGACCATCCAAGATAGTCACAGCTTTGGACTTCCAAAACCACTGGGTGCCTGGGCAGGAGTCTGTAACTCAAGCCAGGGAGGGTAGGAGAGATGGAAAGATGTCCATTAAGGGTTTGGGGTACCATGCAAAAAACTGAGGAGTTGTTCAGATTCATATGTAAAGCAATTTTAGAAAATCTTGTGGGAAGTCAAAATGTTAGAGTTGGAAAAAAAAAGACATAGATGGTACCAAGCAACCTCAAATGAAAAACTCAGTTTTCACATGAGTAAAGGAGAATTACTGAGTCACACCAGCAGCTTCTGCAGCTCAGCACCCTGTCTGTGACCACAGCAATGGGAGATGATCTCCAGGGAGGTCACTTTCTGCAGTCATCACCCTCATTTTTCTCTCTCACCCTCAGCCATCACACAGGAATGTTGGTGGACACACCTCAGCCTGCTCCTCTACCTACTTACGGGTGAAACCTTTGTCCACAAATTTGTCAAGACCTTTGTTGAACCTGATGATGCCCTCATGCCCCCAAATCCTTCCCTAGCCACTAACTTCAGGAGTTCATGAAGGCTTTTTTGGTGTTCATGTATTAAAATTCAAGAGTGTCATCTCCAAACTCAGACATCTGTGTGCAGGTAACTCTAAGGGTGTTGAGTAGTGGGGTTCCCACCACAGTTCATGATGTAGGTGAGATGCCCTCAGACTATTGCAGCCCCCAAGCTCTTATGCCATTAGAAGAGAGGATTTTCAAGTGAAGCCAAAGTTAAAAGTTGATTTTTGTTTTTCAGGTATTATTTTATAATTTTTTACTGAGAAGAGTAACACAAAAAAAAAAAAACAACCAAAAAACAAAACAACCAACATAGTTTCATAGCATTATACAGGTTTGAAGGGACTTCAGGACTTTATTCCAACCTCGTGCTCAAAGCAAAATCAGTTATGAGATAAGACCAGGCTGCTTTAACTCCAAAATCACAAAACCTTTGGCTACAGAATGACAAAACAAGACTCAGTGCCAAGAAGCTTGGTTCAGTTGCCAAGGTCAGTGGCAAACATCTCCTCTAGATGTAAGGAGGAGCCCTGACTGTGCACACAACAGCAACACCAGATAACTGTCTATAACCACAATGACAACTGTCCTCTGGTGAGACATGAAGAGGAAGGAACCAGGAAACCTGCACCACCACAGAAGAAGGGAGAACAAACTTCAAGCTGGTTTGAACACCAGGTTTCAACAAAGAACACAACAAGCAGGTCTTCAAGCACATTTCTGGACTAAATGGGGACTGGACACATCAGAGTGACATGGATTGGGTCACACACCAGAGAAAGATGTTGAATATTTCTTAAAATTACAGGTGGTAAATTTGAATGTCACATGTTTCACCCCAGAGAGAGGAATTCCTTCCATGCCTCATCTTACAACAAAGGAGGAACAGATCCAAATGGTCAAATAGCAGGAGCTTCAACAGGAGAAACTTTACATGAGTCAATATGTGAACTATTCAAGAGTGTTTCTACTTAGTGATTTCAAATCTACAACCCTTATCAACAAGGAGAGAGACCACACTAGCTTTTATTTTTTAAGACAGATGAAGGGGGAAAGTGAAAGGTATTTAAGATAAGGAATAAAACGAGTGAATTGTTGTATTAAAATAAAACCAGTGTAACACGTGGAAAAAGAAAGACATTTTTGTTGTAACTAGAACCCAGGAGTGGAGAAAATCAATAAGGGAAATAAAGGACTTGAAGAAATATTTATAGTCAGCAGAGTCAAGGCTGAATAAAAAGAGAAAGGGTTTTTTTTTCTTGAACAAGGAACAAAAGAAACCCTGATGAGAGCATTAATTAGTTACTCTAGGGGAATGGTGGAACCATTAGGTAATAACCAGGAGAAGCTCTCTCTGTGTTCAATAAATTCTTCAGCTCTGCACGTTGAGAAAAAGCTGCACAAGCTACTTCTACCACACACTGCTGATGATCACACTTGGGGCTGGAAGCATAAGCAAGGGAGATGGTAATCAGCATCTCCCACAGCTAGCCATTAATAAATCTGCAGATTCAGATCATTTCCATCCAGGAGTTTTTAAGGAGTTGGCCAAGAAGGGATTGGAGCCTATTCAAAAAATCCTTTCAACCTCAGGGAAGTTCTAGAGGACCAGAAGAAAATGAATGTCCTGCTGGTGTTTTAAAAGAGGAGAAGGGACAAGGTGGGTTCTAGACTGCCTTAATCCCAGAAAAAAAACAAAACAAAACCTAAATGGAATAACTCACATGAGATCTGTTTATTAGGGAATCAAAGGAAGGTAATATAATTGCTGCCAATCAAGTTGGGTTTATGAAAAATAGATCTTGTCAAATTAATTTGATGTATCTTCTGATAACAGCATAAGCCTGGTTAATAAGGGGAAGAGTGCTGATGTAATTGCACTTGGATTCTCCTCAAGGCAACTGCCTGGGTACCCTATGGTATTTTTGATTAAGAAACTGGAGAACCAAACATGGCACACATTAAAGGGATTAAAAACTGGCTAACAGAGGTCTTGGAGCACAACTCTAAACAAGGGATTGGTGCCAGATGGGTGTGTTCCTCAGCAGGTCCCACAGGGAATGGTTCCTCCTCAATGCATTTTCTCTATGTCATGGAAAAATAAAAATAACAAAAAAAAAATCCCCAAACAAATAAAATTGTTAGTGACAACACAAGGTCTTCTGGACTTGAAGAAATATTTATAGACAGCAGAGTCGAGGATGAAGAAAGAGAAAGGGCTTCTCTTGAACAAGGAATAAAAGAAACCCTGATGATTAGTTACTCTAGAGGGATGGTGGAACCATTGGGTAATAACCAAGATACCAAGAAATAACAAAAAAGAAACCCCAAACAAATAAAATTGCTGGTGACAGCACAAGGTCTACTGAATCTGTATGTAAGGAAGAAGCTGAGGTCAATGGTATGGGGGAAATGGTGTACGGGAAATGGTCCTGGAGGACAGTAGGATGACCATGCAAGAGCCAGCAATGTGCTCTTGTGGTCAAGAAGGACAATGGCATCCTGGGGTTTATTAGAAGGGGTGTAGTCAGTAGGTCAAGAG
>VZTY01023252.1:17735-29344 GCA_013400935.1 Turnix velox | reverse complement strand
CTTCTTCACAGTGAGGGTGACAGAACACTGGAACAGACTGCCCAGAGAGGTTGTGGGGTCTCCTTCTCCGGAGACATTCAAAACCTTCTTGGATGCCTTCCTGTGTGACCTGGTCTGGGTGTTCCTGCTCTGGCAGGGGGATTGGACTAGATGATCTCTTGAGGTCCCTTCCAATCCCTGACATTCTGTGATTGTGTGTAATTCTGTGAGAAGAGTCCTGGGAAGGGAGGCAGGAGTGGAAACCCTTAATGGAGCACAGTCTACCAATTCAATGCACAGAAGGATGACAGTTTCTGAGCCCATGAGTGGTCTGTTGAACAGATAGTCAGCCTCAGAGAGCTCTTCAGTGGATTACAAAAAGTTACCACAAGATTTAAATGCCAGAGTATTTCTTCTATGAGGTTTGCTTGTAGAAAACCCAGCACAGCCAAGCCTTTTTCCTGCTGTGGATCTGGATTCGTTCATGGATTCAGCAGTGTGGGAAGATGTCATCTCCACCAGCCATCTCCTTCCAGGGAGAGCAGAGGGAAGAGAAGCTGCCCAAGATAGTGAGCATCTCAAGCAAGAAGAGCCCATGATGATTCATACTGGATAATGGGAGCACCAGTGGCATTACACCTATCAGACAAGGTGCCAGATAGCATGGAATGAAGAAGTAGCCTCATTCCTTGGATATCCCTCACTCCATGGCCCCATGCACCAGGTACAAGCAGTCCTTGAGGTGACATGGACCACCCAAAACAGCTGTTCCAGAACAAAAGCCTGCCAGGTGATAGAATCATAGAATAGTTTGGGATGAAACACCTCCCACTAGACCAGGTTGCTCAGTGCCTTGTCCAGCCTGGCCATAAACACCTCCAAGGAGAGGGCATCACCTCCACTGATGGCTGCTCCTTCAGCAAGCCCTGATGCTTACTGAGGGATGCCTAATGAAATCAGCTCAGGAAAGCTATTTCTAGAGATATTTATCACACTGATATCATGCAGACTGATCAGCTTCTAAGCCAACCCCATAATCTCTCCACATGTCAGAGCAGTGCACGGACTGTTCCAGGGAGAGGTCGGGGAAGAGGAGATTAGAGCCAAGCCCAGCTCTCAGCCCATGGCAGCACGAAGCCACAGTGGGCCCTGTGAAGCCAATTAGGCTGCAGAAAGTGCCCATAAATCAGTCAAAGATCAAATAAAGCAAGAAAGCATTGCTTACCTGCTGTGGTTTCTACCACCCACTGCTGTGAGGATCACAGACTCCTTGGGTTCACACAGTGCCAGCCATGCTGCAGATCTGCTCCCACCTCCAGCACCAGCAGTGATGGGGTTCTGCTCATTAATTTTGCTAATGGCACTTTTGATGATGCTGCCTGTGCTGCCATTGCTCCTCTGGAGTCAAGATCCAGACCCACTGTAGCTCTTTCCTCCCACCACATTGACTCCAGGTCATAGAATCATAGAATGGTTTGGGTTGGAAAGAACCTTTGAGATCATCTAGTTCCAACTCCATGACATGAGCAACTCCAACTGACATGAGCAGGGACACCTCACACTAGACCAGGTTGCTCAATGGCCAGGGATTGAGGGGGCATCCACAACCTCCCTTGGCTATCGCTCCCAGTGTTTCAACACCCTCATAGTAAAGAACTTCTTTCTTCTATACAGCCTAAATCTCCCTTCTTCCAATTTGCATCCATTACTTCTAGTTCTGCCATCTTGGACCCTATTAAAACATCCAACCCCAGCCTTTCTGGAGGCCCTCTTAAGGTATTGATCACATAATTAGGTTGCAAAGTTGTATGAAGGATTTCCAGGCAGGCCATAATCTACAGATATATGCATTTCTTTGCTCTTCAGGGTATTTAAAGTTACAAAGATAGATTTTAGATAGACCACATACACCACATGCATATAAGATTTTCATTTGGTGTGAGTGTACCTGAAGGGGGGCTACAGGAAACCTGGAGAAGGGCTGTTTGCCAAGACATGGTGTGACAAGATGAGAGGCAATGGTTTAAAACTAGAGCAGGGCAGGGTTAGATTAGACATGAGGAAGAAGTTCTCCACCTTAAGGGTGGTGAGACACTGGCTCAGGTTGTCCAGAGAGATGGTGGAGGCTCCATCCCTGGCGACATCTGAGGCCAGGCTTGCTGAGGCTTTGAGCAACCTGATTTAGTGCAAGATGTCCCTGCTCACTGCAGGGAAGTTGGTCTAGATGCCTTTGAAGGTCCAACTCTACGATTCTATGTTCGTATGTTATTTTCTACAGTGTCTTCATCCCTGCCCAAGACTCAGAAGGTAAAGTCTGAAAAGCAGGGGATGGCTCATGAGAAGCAGGGCTTGGGAGAGTGGTTTTGAGATGGAACATCACAGTGGAAGCCCATCAAAATGTCACCACCTTGCCAAAGAAAAATGCCACACTGTCACAGAAAGCATATTTGTTCCTCCAGACTCAAATCAGCTGCTGGGAGAGCACTGGAGGGCACAGGTTGTCCCACCACACCTGCAACCTGGTTTTGCTGAAGGCATAACCTGTTTTCCTCCAGGTGTTGCCCAGCACAGTTTCTCCCTTGTGGGACCACTATGCTGGGCTACTCTGGACCAGTATCTCCACTCCCCTCCTTGCTGACAGCCCCCTTTGAAGGGGCTGAGCACCAGGTTTATCTCTGGGGTTTTTTTCTAATGAGCTCTTAAACCTTCTATCAATGACACATTCCATCAGTGGATGAAGGCACCTAAATAAAATTGACATAAGGCAAAGGCCTTTTAATTATCCAATTATTTGGTTTCAAGCAGCAGCTGGGAGGAAAAAAAAGCAGTAAAAAGACTCAGTGTTCTCCTTTCGTCTCTGTTGACATAAAATCAAGGATCAAAGCACCTTAATTTTTGCCCTCTGATTTTTCTTTCCTTGATTTAAATGTGCCTGTTATGAGTTCAGCAGCCCTTCCTGCCCCCTTGCTTATTTAGCAGTGATTAGTGAGTGGTGAAGCTGCAAAGCCTTGGAGCTTCATGTCATGAGATGAAGCCCCCAGGATGCTGGGTGCAGGCTATGGGCAGAATAACCCATCATCCATCCCATCACCAAAAGATTTCCCAATCTTATGAGGGAGACAGGGAAGATTTGCTGATGGGGAACTAACACAGGTAGAAATGAAGGGCAGTATGGGAAGTATTTGGGAGAACCAAGTGCTGGTCACATCTCTCCTCTCGGGGACCTGCTGGAACTTAGAAACAGAATGGTTTGGGTTGGAAGGGACCTTAAAGATCATCTAGTTCCAACCATCCTGCTATAAGCAGGGACACTTCTCACTACACCAGGTTGCTCAATGCCTCATCCAGCCTGGCCTTAAACACCTCCAGGGATTGAGGGGGCATCCACAGCCTCTCTAGGAAACCTCTTCCAGTGTCTCACCACCCTCACCATAAAGAATTTCTAGCCTGAATCTCCCCTCTTCCAATTTACATCCTAAATATAGATGAGGGGCACCTAAAGATAGATGGGATGAACACCATCCCTACTGAGTTTTCTAGACTTCAAACCAAGGGAGCTGAGATTTCTCTTTGTACTTTCTGAGCTGCTGCCTCTGGCGGCTTCAAATTCCCCACAAGAACTGTGATATCCAGGGTGGCATTTGGTAGAGGAATGACCACAGAAGAATGAGGACCTCAGAAAGCCCAATGACAGAGTCTGAATCCTAAAAATAGATGTGAATTACTTGAGGATCTGCAGAAGCTTGAGAAGAGGTGGGCAACTTCAGACCTCAACATGACTCCCCATCCTCAGAGATGGGCTTTATTTTGGACTAATAGGGAAAACAGCCTTTGGGGAAATGAGTGACTTAGGGGTAGGGTTTGAGTGTCTGGTAGACTATCTGAAACAGGCTAGCTCAAAATAAAGTTGCATCAAAGGATCAGATGGAAATGGGGGCTCCCAGTGATCCTCCCCTATCTCAAAGGCTTGATCCTTCCCCTAATCCCAGTTTATTCCTTTCAAAATTAAAGATTAATTAAAGAAGTGCTCTCCAGGATGCCAAGGCACAGGATGTGGCTCAGAGGAGCATGTATTTCACACAGCAGACACCGGAGTAACAAACTGTAATGAACATCTGGAGGATCTGGAGGGGCAAATATTCCTATTGTAAATTAAATATCAGCTTGGGCAGAGGATCATTAAAAATAGGCTTTCACCTGCTTGTAATTATTTTCCCCACTACAATGGGGATTTGTTTCCACTCTCAGGAAGCCAGAGCTGTAGGACATGGTGTGCAGAGGGTGGAATTTTACCTCTCTGACCCCCTCACACGTGGAGCAAAAAGTCTTCTGCAAAAAAGGTGCTTTTTTTACTGCTGTGTGAAGCTCAGAGCACCTGAAAAACCACCTTTTTCTTTTTTTTTTATCAGGAAAAACTGCACCTTTGACTGGTGCTGTTGAGCTGGTGTGTGATGCTGCCTGGCTCTGCCTCCTCCCCCAGATGTGGTTGCAAATACAGCTGCAAATCCCCATGGGCTCCAGTGCAGTCAGTGTGTCTTCATGCATCTATGCAAATCCAAGAGCTGCATGCATGGATTTATTTTTAAAGCATCCAAATATCAACACAAAAATAGCTCAAAAAAAAAAAATCAAGTAAAACATTTTTAAGCCTTCAAAACAAACGATCTTTTCAAGCCAGTGGCAATTAGAGAGAGGTCCTGATCCTTTCTGCATGTTGCTGTCAAACAAGTTTTCAGTAGAATTCAATAAAGTGATCTGATGTTGCTTTGGAGATCTTTACACACAGTAGCTCAAGCCAGGAGAGAACTTTACTTCTGGCAGCTACACCAATATTTTATTTTGCCCAAAGCTAGACAGGTGTGATCAAGAACAGGAGGGAGAGGAGAAGAGGGGAGGGGGGGGTGGAAACATATTAGTGAAAGGCCTTTCAGTGGCAATACAGGTGTTTGCTGGAGTGCAGGCAGTTTGGGCTGTGTGTGCTTTTTTTAGAGAGGAAAACCTTAGCAGGGTGAGATTAAAGGCACAGTGCAGTTATTTCTCACTTAGGAGAGTTGGGAAAATAAAGGAAGAGATTACAAAGCTGGGGGAAAGCACCAGTTCTGATTTAAAAAAAAAAAAAATCAGCATTCACCTGGGAAAAGGGTATTTTGAGCTTTATGTCCCTCAGTCCCAAGAGCTTCACAGAATCACAGAATGTCAGGGATTGGAAGAGACCTCATGAGATCATCTAGTCCAATCCCCCGCTAAAGCAGGGACACCTCAACCAGATCACACATGAAGGTGTCCAGGTGGGGTTTGAATGTCTCCAGAGAAGGAGACCCCACACCCTCTCTGGGCAGTCTGTTCCACTGTTCTGTCACCCTCACTGTGACAAATTTTTTCCTTCTATTTCTGTGGAACCTCCAGTGTCCCAGCTTGCATCTTTCCCCTTGTCCTATCATTGGAGGTCAGTGAGAAGAGCCTGGCTCCATCCTCCTGACACTCACCCTTTTCCTATTTATAGACATTAATGAGCTTGAAAATACTTCAGCACATTCATCATGTTCAAGATCTGAGTCCTCCTCACCAATCACTGGGGAGACACTAAAGAGTTAATGGAGTTTGTCATTCACAGAACAAGTCAATACACTCATGCAAATAGTTACAGAAAGGTCACAGGATGAGATGCCTGAAACCTGCTTAAGCAACAATTTTTTTTTGCT
The DNA here is from genome assembly GCA_013400935.1 of Turnix velox. Taxonomy (NCBI): domain Eukaryota; kingdom Metazoa; phylum Chordata; class Aves; order Charadriiformes; family Turnicidae; genus Turnix; species Turnix velox. The sequence continues at coordinate 23,663 of VZTY01023252.1, read as the reverse complement.
CCTAGGGTAAGTAGAAACACAGGACACATTTCCTGGAAGAGGTGGAAGATGTTGCTATAGAACCAGGACCCAGTTTGGGATGTGAAAAACTAGCTCCCAACTCAGGCAGAGCCCATAACTTTCCTAAATTTCTAAATACTCAAACACTTATTCAGGATTAAAGCAATGAACAATATCATAAACAACCCCAGGCTCATAGGATGACCAAGGGCCACCCTTAAAATGTTACAAACCTTCATAAAAAGTTTTGTGAAGAACTTCAAGAACTCCCTGTATGGTCAATGGATGGAAATAGTAGGTTTCTTCTCTACTTGAGGCTAAGGCAAGTCTCACTTTGGCTACAGTGATCAAACACACAGAGCATCACAGTGAGGCATGGTGGATCCAGATGAGGGCCACAAAAATGACCAAAGGAGCACTTCCCTTCTGAGGACAGGCTGGAGGAGTTGGGGTTGTTCATCCTTAAGAAGAGAAGGCTCAGGGAGGAACTCATAGTGACTTCTCAATACCTGAAAGGGGCCACGAGAAAGGCTGGGGAAGGACTTTTTAATAGGGCCCAGAATGGCAGGACTAGGAGTAATGGATGCAAATTGAAGATGGGAGATTCAGGCTGGTGATAAGAAATTCTTTATGGTGAGGGTGGTGAAACACTGGAAGAGGTTGCCCATAGAGATTGTGGATGCCCCCTCTCTGGAGGTGTTTAAGGCCAGGCTGGACAAGACACGGAGCAACATCATCTAGTGGGAGGTGTCCTAGCCTACGGCAGCATTGTTGGAACTAGATGATCTTTGAGGTCCCTTCCAACCCAAACTATTCTATGATTCTATTGAGGACAGAGGAGTGCCTTATCCCCATGACTTCCCCTGAAAAGATTTGGTTTTATTTTGGGGAGGGGAGCACCCCACTGTTGTCGGGGTGAAGGTCCAACACTTCTGCCTTCTGCTGGAGGAGAACCTTGTCCACCCTGGCCAAGGCCTTATCCAAAGGGAGCTGATGCAAGCTGAGCACCCTGGGCTGCAGTGGGATGGGGAACACCAGCAGAGCTGTTCTTGCTGTTTCTGAAACACAGTTTATTATTGAAGAGAGGATGCACAGACCCTCTCAAAGGTCTTTTAATTCCGTTTGAAACAGGACAGGTCTCACTCTTTGGGGAACATCATGAGACCTGAGAGCAGAAAAAAGCTGAGAGAGCTGGTCCCCATCAACTCCCAGCTCCAAGCCAAACAGGTTTGGCCAGCTCTGATTAAGGTAATTAATATCCTCAAGCCTGTTATTAAGCAAGAAGCAGTAAAAGGGAGTCTCCCCTTTACCTCGGGGTCCTGCTGAACTCCTCAGCCCAACAAGCAGCTCATTGTCAGCTGTGGGGGATAGACCCTACTGCCCAGGGGATGGTAGAAAGTCACTGGATGAGACCCCATCCACTTCTCAGTGCTGAAGAGTCAACTTCAGGCCATGTCTCTGCACCTACATTGAACATAAAGATGGTTGATGAGATATTTAGGAAGTGGGTGGTGGATTAGAAGGTACTTGAAAGGTGACCCATCCTATTCACTGTTCTCCAGCAGATGGAGTGGGAGCTTCCTTGGAGTAGGGTCAGGGCTACACATCACCCTCAGGGACCTGGAGTCTGAATTTGAACTTGAATTTGGACCTTTGGCCAGTAAACAGGTGAAGACTAGCACTGGAAAGGGACCTCATTTCAAAGAGATGGATCTTCAAAATGAAATAATTTCTAGGACAATAACTGAAACACCATAGATTGTATTTAAATGTAAGATGAAGCTTTGTCATCATGAGGGTGGTCAAACACTGCATCAGGGCAACCTGCATTTCTTGAGTAGAAGCTTGGACTAGACAATCTCCAAAGATCCCTGTCTATGATTTGATGATTCTATGACTCCTACTCTTCCATGATGATGTGAAATAATCTATGTATCTGCATTCAACAACCACATCCAGCCAATTCAGTGAATGCATAACATATACCAAGGTGGAACCCCATGTATTCTGAGCTGATGGGACACCTCTCACCCAGTTCTACTGGTGCACAAGGGAAGTACCACAAGAAGACCAAAGCAAGGTGCAGCCCTGGTACCTGATGCACAGAACATGTCAGAGAGATACTCCTCTGCCAAATTCTCCCTTTGCATGTGCAAAGAAAAGACCTAAAAAAAATATTTTAGCTTCATACCTGTCCATTCAAGCCTTTTACCTGTCCCTGTCACCCAAACCCCCAACGCCCCCAGGTAGGAAAATTCCTTCCAGAGGAAAGCACTGTTGCAATCTATTTTGGTTCTCAGTCAAGTGCAAGACTTTGGTATTTTTCCACTGGAAATTCTTCTCTGATGCCTTCTTTCAAACATGCCCAGAAGGGAAATTTGCTTTTCTACCACTGTTCTGTGAGAGCCCAAAGTGTCAGGCTGTCTGGAGGAATGTGGGGTTTGATACCAGTGGGGCAAGTCATCCTGCAGGAGATGAGCAACCTCTGGAGCACACCCCAGTGAATGGTTTCTTCATCCCAGTCACTCTTAAAGATGGAAAGAAGCAGCATGATGGCTCAGAAGAACAAGGAGTGATGTGGTTTTCAGGTGGGTTCCCAGGGCTGAATGAAATAGGGGTAAGTCCTCATGATACCTGTGCAAAAGGAGGTGGCTGCATATGGCTCTGCTCAGCACTTGAACTACTAGAAGCCCCAAAATGGCACAACTGAGGGACATTAGGGTTCCTTCCAACCCAAACCCTTCTATCAGTCTATGATTACCTGCAGTAGTCATTATTCTGAACCTGAAATATCCCATCACCCCTAATCTTCAGGGCCTGGGTACCACCTAGATGAACATTTGTACTTCCCTGGGGCTTGTCAAAGTCCCTGGGGTAATCTCAAAGTTTTCCTTGAGCCACCAGTCATTGAAATGGAAATGTTGGAAGGCAGTGGTTGTGTGCTTGGTGGGTTTTCAGTGAAGAAGGACCACTGCAGGATTGAGATTCTGCACTTTGGTTTCTCCTGGCCACATGCAAACATGGGGTTTTCCTTCCTTTTATTCCTTCCTTCTATTTTGCTTTTGCAGGAGGACAAAATCCTTATCATCATTGCTAAATTGGGTAGCAGCTGACCCCAAAATATGTGAGCTTACATCACCAAAACCAGTAGCTATTCCTCAAGAGAGACAAACCACTATGGTCTCAGTGGCAAAAAAGCAGATGTGCACCTGGAAAATTTCATCCTAAGAACTGGCAAAGTCTGGCAAAGCTGTAAGAAACTGGAAATACCAACTTGGAAGTGTCAGACCAATCTCCATCAGAGTTGGAGAGAAACCAGGATATGGTACAAGCTGCTGCTCTCTCAACCATCCTCCATGGTCAGGACCCCCCTCACAAAACACAAACCAACCTTTAGCCTCCACATAAGGGAGATCCATCCATTGGCAGGAAGATGCTCCTCATGCATGGAGAGGTTGGAGACACTTGGTGGGATCTCAAGGCCATGTTTGTATCCTGAGGCACTCAGGGAAGTGTGCTGCTGTGGTGAGGGGAAAGACCTGCCCAAATCCAGCTGCACTGGCCCTGGGGCAGGTGTTGAGTGAGACCAAGGCTGGCCCCAGTCCCTCAGGTCATCTCCTTTGGTGGTCGACAGGGATCTGTCCTGCAGCCCTAATTGCTACCTGTTGACATATTTCATGTTGCCAGCACATCACTGCTGTGGGATTGCAGCTGTTTGCAAGATGCAGCCCTCTTTTGGGTAGCTCCTCCTGCTCTGCCAGACTGGTCTCCTGCCTTATTTCATCTCCTTCCTCCCATATGATTGTCTAAGTGACATGAATGTCCTCCTCTGGTGGAGTGTCACTTCACACAACATTGCTCTTGGCTGGTTTCCAAGCATGGCTGCTCTTAGAGCCACTTTGTACACACACATCCCTCTTCCCCATTCTCTTGTGGATGATGCCACCTACTCCTGTCTCTTCTCTTGCTCCCAGATCACAGAACCATAGAATCACCTTGACTGGAAGGGACCTTTCATCCCATCAAGTCAACTCTGACAAGAACTATCTCTAAACCACATCTGTAAGCACTAAGTATGTCTACTCATCTCTTAAATACCACCAGGTACATCAACCACTTCTCTGTGTAGCCTGTTACAATGTCTAATAACCCTTTCAGTGTAAAGATTTTTCCTAATGTCCATCCTAAACCTCCCTGGGTGCAAATTGAGGCTGTTTCTTTTTGTGCCATCACCTGTCACATGGGAGAAAAGACTGACCCCCACCTCTCTATGACTTCCTTTCAGTTCCTGAGGATCACCTTGGTTGTGTGCCAGCTCCACTCTGAAGCAAGGTAACACTGTCCAAGCAAAGACTGGTTCCTTGCAAACTCTGCACAAGCACTGACTGCACCAGGTTGACTCTAATACTACCCCTAAAAGCCTCACATCACCACACCAAGAACTTAGCAACTCCTAAGGCAGGCAAAACCCATCCATCTGGGATTGGGTTGGCTTCTGGGCTGGGGTAGAACTTTTTAAAGGGGTCCTAGGACAAGCCAAGGGTGTGCAGTCCCCTCTCTGCTTCAAGGAGATTGCCCTGGCTGGCCTGGGTCCAAACCATTTGGATGACAATCTCAAATAGTTTTGGATCATGAAGAATTCCTATGACCTACAGAGCAATCCCATCCACTGGGAACAATCACCTTCCTCAGCTCAAATCCTGCTGGTTGGTTGAGGTCAAATTAATGGCTTAGAGCACACCATGGGTTGAAGAAGTTGACCTCTGGTGGTCTCTTCCTACCCAAATTACTACTATGTGAGTCTAAAACAGTCATCAAAGAGAAGAGAATCCCCCTGTGAAGAACTTCAAAACCCTTCAGTAGATGATCTCTCCTCCATCCAGGCCAGCCACCAACCTTCTCCATACCAGCTTCCTGCTCCAGCAGTGCTGGAGAAGAAAGGCACATCCTTTACTTTGAACACATCCTACTGAAGTTTTATAGGGACAGGTAAAACATCTGTGTATCAGGGGAAAAGACAACAAAGGAATCATTAAAAAAAAAAAAAAGATACATAAAAAGGGTGTTTGCCCTTTAGGGTGGAGAACAAGATTTCAGAAGGTTTCAAAAGCAAACTGGACACTGATACAGATGGAGATTCAGAAGAGTAACATCTCTGGTGTCCAGCAGGGAGAGAAGCACCAGCCCTGGCATTTTAGGGTGAGAGTTTGGGAGTTTTTCTCCATTTGGAGATATCTGTCTTCTTTTTTTCCCCCCAAATTCTTGGGTTTTTGAGCTCAGAGCCTGACTCAAAATCCATGACAGCTTTGCCTTGCCTTTAAGAAGCTTTGGATCAGGTACAGGGTGAACTCAAACTGACACCTTTGAGCTTCCTAAAGAGAAATTCCCTCTCTTAACATTTCTGAAGGCAAGCAAACACTTTAGCACAGTGCCTGCTTTCAGGGCTGGGCTCAGCTACAGTCCCTCAAGTACATTTGCCACAGCAGAGGAGGAAGCTCTCCACACGAGTATGGGGTTTTCACTTGGTGGAGGAGAAATCTCTTCAACAGAAGCAGTCTGAATGGATAAACATCCTTCCTCAACACAGGCCAGTCCTGATAAGGTCCCAGCACTAGAAGGGTAGAATCTCTCCAGAAAGTTTCTCTCCTTCCCTCTTGGGCAAACGCCAGTAACTCAACCTGGGTAATTATTTGCTTCACAAGTGCCCCAAGATCACTCCTGCTTGACTCATGTCCTAGTTGGAAAATGAAGATGAGTGACTGGGGAACCACACTGGCACCCAGAGTGGCTGTTTGACAGAGACATTGGGATGTCTCATAGGATGGGACATGGCAATGTTCACATTGTCTTGTCCATCATCTGTTGCCAGGTTAGGAATGGGGCCCACAGCATCATAGAATGGTTTGGGTTGGAAGGGACCTTAAAGAT